>JAGPOW010003642.1:97289308-97322139 GCA_030014935.1 Caiman crocodilus | reverse complement strand
GTCATAGAAGGCGACCAGGTTGGTCTGACAGGACCTGCCCTTAACAAACCCGTGCTGATTTCCCTTCAACAAAGTCTCCTGCCGGTCCCTCACAGATATAAGCCTTGAGAATCTTCTCAAATATCTTTCCCGGGACCAAGGTGAGACTGACTGGCTTGTAGTTCTCCGATCTAATGATCTTCCTGGGCTCCAAAATGGTCCGATGAGATGGGTCACTTGAACTATAGTAAATTTTACCTAATGTCCTACAATTTTATAGGATGTAAGTGACAATTGATCGCTGGTTAAAATAGGATCAAATGACCCTTAGTAAAAAAGACAGAGGAACCTCAGTGGAAAGTAACTGAGGATATTTAGAGCAACAAAATTAAAGAAACAATTGATCTCTTTGGGTGCCTCTATGTGTGTTCCAACACATTCTAATTAGTATGTACTAGCGTTGCCACAGCATCACACACATAAGTCCCTGCGAGTTTAAAAATAGCTGTTGGGGTGCTTTAACTAAAGCTCATCAAATGAGCTCATTGAATGAGCTTTAGTTAAAGCATCTGAAAGCCATTTTTAAACATGCAGGGGCTTAACAGACATTATGCTGCGGCATTTTAGAGCAGCTCTTTGAGAACTGCTTTAATTAACGTCCCCACCCTGTGAGCATATGTAGAGACAGCCTTTCTAACTAACTCATGTCAGTTTTAAACAGTAAGATCATTAGGCCTGAAACTGATCTACCTTAAATTGAGGTAAAACTGCTATCACCCCATTAAGCCTAAAGAGTCATCGCATATTTACACCAGTGTAAGAGGACAATCAGATGCTGGCTTCAACAAATGTATTCCCAATTTACATTAAACTAAATTTGAAATTACTCTGCCTGTACCAAAGGCCTCTGGCACACGTTCATTTAAAAACCATTCATATGTATGACAGGAGGTGTGATTTTGGGATCACATCTCAATCATGCTGGCTTGTTTTCCCTAGTGCAATGGGAGTCCTGCCCTGAACTGTTAAGCTGAAAGCTGGGTGTCCGCAACCCTGTGTGGCCCAGTGGAGTCCTGTATGAGAGTTGCTGCTATTAATTTTTGTTGAACTGTGGCAATAGCGCAGGAATTTTGCTCATTAACTTTTGCTATAGCAATTTAATTTAATTTAAATGGAGAATTTAATAAAATAGAAGTTTACATTTGCTCTCCAGGCTTTATTAACTATTAGCTAATTTATTAATACTCAATGCCAAGGAAGAATAGAAAGATGAGTTTTATCGTCCCAAAAGTGAACAGAATCATCCTCCTTGGAGACTTCAATATGAGAGTTGGCCAGGACTTAACATATGGAGGGGCCACCATTGGGAAGGAAGGAGTGGACAAGGTTAATTCCAATCACATCCTCTTACTCAGTAAAAGTGCAGAGCATGACCTTGTCATTACTAACACTATCTTGAGACAACATGACAGGTACAAAACAACACTGCAACACCCCCCCACAAAAAAATTCGAAACAATGGCACTTCCTGACTACATCATCATACAAGAGCATAATCTAAAAAGACTTCCATATCATACAGGTCATGAGAGAAGCTGACTGGTGGACTGATCATTGTTTAGTGAAATCAATCGTGTCCATCAGGGTTGCAATGAACATTGAAAGCAACCCAAATCAATCCAAAGACAGTACATCAAATACCTTCAGACCCCTAGATACTGTAAAGCCCTCCAAACACATCTCAGTAAGAAACTCACCAGTCTTAAGACTGAAAATGATAACACTTGTGTTAAGGAATATTGGCACGCTCTAAAGGAGACTATCCATTAGCCTTGCACAGAATCAACTGGCTCTGTCACACAACACCATCAGGACAGTTTGATGAAAACAATGCTGAGATCAAAGCCCTTCTTGATCAGAAAAGAAAAGCTTTCAGTGAATGGCAACAGCAAACTAAAGTCCAGTCAGAAGCCAGACGGCTTAAAGCTGAAGGCTTTCTATGACTTAAAAGCTGAAGCCCAGAGGAAGACTCAAGAAATCAAAAACAAGTGGTGGGAAGAGAAGTTGAAATAAATCCAACAATTTGCTGGCAGTCATGATATGCAGAACTTCTTCAGTGCAATCAAGGCTGTGTAAGAACCAAGTTCTTGTGGACTCACCCCACTTAGATCTGAAGATGGCAGTATATTCTTCAAAGACAAGTCCATCAAAAACCACTAGAAGGAACATTACCAAAAACTCCTGAATTGAGAATCAACAGTGACTGATGAAAATGTTAGACCCCGACTCCATGAGGCGCTCAATGACTAGGGAGATGGCAATCCAATTGCTCATGGATCCTGTTACTCATTAGCCAGAGCAAGCAGGGAGCAAACATCAGCACACCTGCTCACAACAGCTTTATTCAAAATGGAGGCCAGGTCCCTCACAGACACACAACCCATAAACCAGGGGACCTGCACTGAACATTAGTTGTTTTTTTTTCCACATTCTATACACCTTGGTTCATGCTCATTAACATTTACTCTACTTTCGCCCTTCCTTTGGTTCCATCCATATCTCCTCCTCTCTCAAGCTTTGTCTCTGCTTATTGTTTACTTCATTAGCATGGAATTGCCTATGCATTTCATTCATTTACGTGCCTCCCTGCTAAGTGTACATGCTCAAGACTTTGACTTTGCTTCCTCTGGCCACTTGCTGGTTCTTTCTGGTTTCTTGCTGACTTTAGCACCATCTCCAAGGATTTGCTTCTGCTTTATCTCCTGACGATAGCTGGTGGGCTGCATCTTGTTCTCCTTACACAAGGAATCCTACACACTACCACTTTGTTAGAAAACTGCTTGCCTAAGCATTTGCAATGTTACTTCTGGTAGCTTATCAGCTGAGGTCTTCAAAGTTGGTGGGGAAGCTACGATGAACAAGCTCCAGACACTGGTTCTTAAAAAGTGGAACACTGAGGAAATCCTTCTGACGTAAGGAATGCCAATATCATCATTTTAAAAAAGGGACATAAGGCTTACTATGGAAACTATCACTGGGACAATCTGAACTTGAATTCTGCTGAACTGACTGCTCTCTCTTACTGAGGAAATCCTTCCTATGTCTCAATGCAATTTCAGACCCTTGAGCAGCACTATGGACATGATTTTTGTGGCCCTGCAGACCCAGGAAAAATGTCAAGAACAGCACCAGGAACTGTATGTGGCCTTTATCAATTTGACCAAAGTCTTCAACTGTTAATCATGAAGTTCTGTGGAAGATCATATCAAAGTTTGGCTGCCCAGGGAAATTTATCATTGTCCTAAGACTCTTTCATGACCAGATGTCTGGTCAGAGAAAGTTTGACTTTTCTTTGTAGACCCAAACGTGGGTCACTAAGACAGTAACATAATAGTGGTGGGCAAGGTAGGCATAAACCCCAGGCACTGACTAATGAGGGATTCCAGAATGGAGGCAGGAGCTGGAGCCTGTGGCTGTATCAAACTGGGGCAGGAGACCCCTTATCATTGTCACTCCCCCTCCACTATGGATAGGCTTGCAGAGCTCAGTTATTTTTTTTATAATTTTGATGGATGATATTGATGTTTATTTTAAGCATTATTTCAGTTTCAGTATTGATTTAAATTACATTAACACATAAACATCTTTCACCCCTGGGATGGCAAAAAAAGCCAACAAAAAGGCCAAGAAAAATGCCAAAACTTGTACCCTTTCTAACTGGAGTCTCTCTCTCCACGTACCAATCTTGCCAGTAAGCTGCTTTGCCTCTTTTTACAGCATTTCCTTGGTTCTCTGCAGCTGAATTCTCCCACTCGGGCTTCAGGAATTCTCTACCACTGCTTCACCTGCCTTCCTCCATGGCTGCTGCTTCCAGTCCAGCTACAATATTCTTACTCTCTACCCTCCCTCTGGGCTCTGGTCAGGGGTTCAAGTAGCTTCTTGTCTACCTCCAGTTCACTTCCTGGCACCTGTGAACAAGCAGCTAATTGCTTAATTGACAAGTCATTAGGCTGCCACCTGCTTTCCTCTTTAAAGAGACCAACCCTCTACACTCCAGCCTGTGATGCCCTTCTGTTCTTCTCTCTTTTCTATGATTAATGATGGAAATATTAATCATTATCTTCATAATAGTCTGCGAATGAGGTGTGAGGTGGAAATCATCATCTATTGACATTCACCAATAAAAATCAAATCTTGCCAAGCTTAACTATGGGGGGGGACTGCAACTGCAGGGGGAAGGTGCCTACCTAGCCAACAGGTACCAGGTTAACTCTCTCAGAGCTACCACTGAATTAAGGATTTTACAGTCCTATACTTACAATTCTCTGGCACCTATGAAAGGGTTAGCTCCACAGCTGCTGGGGAGTTAGGCCAATGTGTGGAATCCTTCCCCTGAATCCATGCAGCTGGAGCTCTGAACCCTCTGCCAGGTATGCGTGTCTACATATGCCTTGACTATAGTCAGGAAGACTCTGCTTGCCCTCTCACTCCTGTTCTGAACTCAGAACAACTTCTCCCTCTGCCCCACTCTTCCAGGGGTGCCAAAATAGCTAGCTATGCTTCTTCTCTAAGAGGCAGGGTATAAAATATATTATTCTCCTCTGTCATGGCAAGTTTCACATATTTGATAGGGTATAATGGAGCATAAATATTTTAAAAATCAACTTCAATAAAAAATACTGCCAACAGGTACTATTACCAAATGTACCTTCATTCAATGTTGTTCTACCTCTTTGATCTTAACTTGTAAAATTAATCCATTACAAACTCTCCTCAGCAATAAGGCGTACAAAAGATGTAACAATACACAAACAATTAACAACAAAAACCATACAAAAGAGCAGAGCCTGGTGGCACAAGTCATGCTTTACAGAGCTTGCTTCTTTTACTGCTCAAGCCATTAGTCAGTTTAAGAATGACATTTTCTGGAACAAGCATAAAACAGCTGCATTTTTATGAAACTCTTGGCATAAAGACCTTCTGCTGTGGGTTTCGTGTGAAGGCTAAAGGTATTTAATTCAATAACACTTATTTCATTTGAGCTTTAAAATGCACGCAAGTGATAAATGCTGCATGAACAGTTCCTTCTTTAAAGATACAGCCAAGAGCATGTACTTAAAAATGTCAAAGTGAGCTGGTGTCTTGCAGCTTCATTTGCAGATGAACATAAAGGTTTATTGTTGACCTGAGCTTAATTCCAACTCTACTAATGAGAGACAGCAACTGCATATAGTTTCTTAATCATTTTCCCTTCAGCAAATATATTCAGACTACAGGAAGTTATACAGGCTCTAGTGGGAATCTACACCTCAAATTACCAATAGAAATTATGCCCCTGATAGAGCTCTCCCTCCTGCAGAGAAATCTATGCCAAAGGTATCAGGCACTGGGATATAATATCCCCTCGGCCACAGAGCCTACAGATCCTGAGGGATCTGTTGAGACCAGAAATGTCCATCCAGAACTCAGCACAGCCTTTCAGATCTCTTGTCTTGGCTCCCTGGATACTTATGGGTGAAATTCTGGTGTCACTGAAGTCTATGAGATTTTTGTTACTGACTTTATGCTCTATCAGACCTCCACTTAGGGTGAGCAAAAGGAGACCCACAGGACTGAACAGCATGCACTCAGTGACTACTACTGATTTTTATATACACAGTACCATACCAGCATCTTAAAATACTTTAAACTGTGAAATGCCTTGTGATACAATTAGTTGAGAGATGCATTTGTGCACTGTAACATAAGATGAACTATGGCCTGGCTGATCCGTAAAGCAGTCGACAGCTCACTCTTTCACCTTCAAGTGAAATGTATTTGCATAAAATGCCTTCAGTATATAATTCAGTATGTCTGTTTACTAAGGCAGAAAATTCTGTACCCAGTTAGATTAGGGGGAGACAGGGAAAATACATGAAAGAAAATCTGGGTAATGAAAAAAGATTCTTGAATGTTGAGTGTTATAATCAAGGGCCCTGGCACACCTTAATTTAATGGTGTGATGGGATCCAATTCCCTATCACAGTAATTGCACTTCCTGACATGCCACACCCCCACACCCCCCAAGATGAGCCCCAAGACAACACCAGGATTTGTGATCAGATCCAGTAGTCTTGGGGTTCAGGGTGGGCTGGGGCTGAACTTGTCATGCCAACCCTGGGATCACACCAGAGCTGGGTCAAGACTTCCATGCAATCCTGGGGCTGGGATCAACAATCAACTGATCGCCAGTCTCAGCCCCAGGATCGTACCCGGGTCTGGAATGGATTCAGGTCAGTCTGCCACTCATTCGATTCAAGTCACAATGGAAACCAACCACAAACATGTTACAAGTCTTTGGAATATTTTTGTGGCTTTTTTCTCATTTTGTTTCGTCTTAATTGTAACGTCTGCCAATGATATCTATGCAACTGTTGCCTTCCCTAGGATTGGGTGGCCTTAACAGACCTGAATACAACCCTTCATCGTTTTATCATTTAGTGCAAGTATGTCCATGCAACTAAAACTTGTATATGTAAGTTTGTGTATGCAGTGGATTCTCATGTGCAGTTGTAAGTCAGAATGAGTTTGGTGATCTCACTCTTTTCCAACTTTGGGATTCATTACACTATTTAGCACAGCAAGGGCAGGTGTAGCACAAATGAGCCCCACACTCTTCTCTGAGTGTCACTCCAATCTCCTCCCCTTGCCTCATCTGCTGTCACACTGATTTTGAAACAGAAATATTTGTGAAATAGAGCTGTTGTTGTAGCCATGATGGTTCAGGAAAGAGATGAAAAGTATTTTTGCGATTCCTTTTACTGGACCAACTATAAAGCTGAGAGATGTTGGACAAATTACTAGGCATAAAGTGTTTGCTTGCCATCAGGTCAGAGAAGGAAGCAGACAGAGGCTAAATTACATAAGGCTAGGAGTGCAGGTGGGGGTTAGTTATATTTCATAGGACGTGTGGTCTTTTCTGAATATACGTTGTAATTATTTGATGATCCTTCACAAAACCAGCAATCATCCCAGACACACCAGGACAACTGTATTCCATACTCAGGTAATCAAAATCCACTGCTTCTGCTCTAAGGAGAACATCTGCAACACCCACCTCACCAATCTGAAAACAGCTTTTACCCAGCAAAGACACTCCAACACAGAGTAAGCTTGTAGTTGTGAATGTGTCACCCAACTACCCTGCAATCTACTACAACACAAAAAGAAACCTACCAGCTAGCTGCTCATTCCTAGTTGTCACATATTATCCTGGCACTGTAATTTATACAGATTATCAAAGAATTACAGCTTGTAAAAGATCAGACCTTGAGAGAAACAGTCCAAAACCACCACCATTCCTTAGCCTTCAAACAAAACTCCCTAACCTCAGCCAACTCATTAGCAGAAGCAAACTCCCTGCTGATCAACAGACACAAAATGGGACACAACCCAATCTTCACAAGAAATGCACAATCCATCAACATGTTTCCACTGCCACCACAATCAAGATCCCTCAAAACAAAACCATTAGAATCGACTGTCCTACAAACAAAGCTGTTGCTGGCTGAGTCTTCACTGCGATTGGCATCTCCCTGTTACAATGTCAAGGTATCAGAAATCTGAACAAGAATGAAAGCAGCTAACCATGAACATAACTGCTTTTACTAGGTGTGGTCCAAATCTACCAAAGTGAACAAAAAGTTCCCTCCATTACTTCATTGGGCTTTGATGCAGGGTTTCGATGATTGTTAAGAGTTCACCATGCGTTCCTTAAACATGGAGCCCACTACGGTTTGGCCTGCTTTGGCTGGGGGAGCAGAGCAAACATGACAAAATCAGATCAATCCAATCCAAATCTCACCCTGTGAGGTGAGTAGGGCAGAGGTCGGTTTTTACCAAGTCATCCTGCCCTGAGCCAGTTCTTCTAATTTGCTCAGGTTGTTAGCCTGTAAATTTGCTGCTTCAGACCTTAACCCACTGGAAACCTGTTGTGTTGACCTCTTTTCTTTTTCCTTTGGGCAAGACTTGTTTGCAAAGCCTGTTATCCAGCATTCTCAGAATACAGCTGTTAAATTTATTATTATTCCAATTGCCCACATCATTATGAATACCAAGACAGGTAGCTGATAGCTGTTTATCTTCCCTGGGAACAAACTTGTTGGTCTTCAATGATTCTGAGCTGTGTTTAGGATTCTGCTATTAAAGATCTACAGGTGAGGTCTGATGATGTTACACTTCTATAGCAGGGGGAGCTTTCCCCCAAAAGAGCACTTAATTCACATGGTTATTTCAGTCATATTGACTTTCATATTGATCTAATTACTTAGAAGCCCATAATAGGCTATTATTTGGGGGAGAGTGGTTTGCTTCATGAAATTTAATCAGTGTGCTCAGGAGACAGATATCATTAGTGCAGTCCAGATCTCCAACCCCCAAACTACCACTAAAATTCCACTTTCCATGCTAGACGTCTGTGGCATAGCAATCAATGGCAGCTCCATACAAATGGGAAGGGACGCACCCTTATTTAACTCAAAAAACAAAACAAAAAAAGTATTAATAGGCTATTAATACTTGGTAGAAGGTCACATTTCCATCCTTAGAAAAACTCTAGATCTGGATAATTTTACTGGGTAATCTATATACCTGCCCCAGGAACACTTTGTCTATGTGTTAAATGCTTTCTGAAACTCAGTGATATTTAAAATGAGTGGCAGCTGCCATTCATAGCTTTGATTAATGATATTGTGCAACGTGAGGACACGAACAATACAGGAATAGCTCATTGCTTTGAAATCTGCTCCAGGTGGTACGTACTGTGTTCTATTCAGAATAAATTGCATAAAAGGGGGGGGGAGGCTGAGCCATGTGATCCCATACCAGTTGTTAGTTACAGTTGCTTAAGGGCTCTTTCTTAAGTAATGTTATGATTATTCTTTTGTCTTGGTGTTGATTCCATCTCCTATATTCAATTAACAAGTCAGAGCAGAATTTAAATTCTCCTCAATAGTAGCACTTACTGTAGATCCGTTCAGATTCTGCAACTTATCTCCAGTCCTCCGCCAAGACCCATCAACTACCTACCCCCTGTCCTTTATCACACCAGCTTGCCTCCTGACAGCCTACCTCCTATTTATTACTATCCTCGCCCCTAACTCCATGCATAACCCTAGACCCTAACCCCTATCCATGAGTCTATTGACCAAGCATTGACCAAAGTAGGACTAATCCACTGAGAATGAAATGAGACATTACCATATACTGCTTACATGGGAATAGATTAGAAGGTGCTGGGAGAAATGGACTCACAAGTTAACAGATAAGGAGTGATTGGTAAGACCAAGCAGAACCCCAAAATAAGGATACAAGGCACAAAGATCAAGGTGAGCTAGTAATCATATTTTATCGTTTGGTGAGAACCACGATGTGCATGCTGTTAACATTTTTTTTTTAAACTGCTGTATAAAAGAGGATCTGGGAACCCTTGATGCATATAAAATAAATTTGGCTTAAAAGATGCTTCCACAAATCATGCCTGCAAGTATTCATCAAGTATTCTGACCTATACCATAGATTGTCTGATTATGTGCATTAGTGTTGTCACATTGAACTTGGACTGTGGCATATTAGCATAGAGATGGGTGATTGAGCAGGGCCTGATCTTCAAGCACTGCCTAAGGGGGGGGCAGAGGGGCATCACACCAAACTAGAGTGGAGGTGGAGAGCACCTCATTTTCCCATCCTATGCTTGTCATTCAGCTTCAGCCCCAGCACCAAGCAGCAGTGGTGCCAGACCACGGCAGCAACTGAAGGACATTGTGAAGAATGTAGGTTTGTCAAGTGGCCTGGCCTCTGCCATTCAATGCTGTTAGGGAGAAGATATCACCCCATATTTTTCCCACTGGAAGCAGAAAAATGTTGCCCGTTCAATATGTGCAATTGTGACAAAATAGAAAAAAAAGTGGCAGTGGCAAACTTCAGCTGCTTGTTCTGCTTGTTGGTGCCTCCCAAAGAAAGTGCAGTCCTGGGCAGTTAGACTTCTGTTATGGTCGTGCTTTCTGTGACAAGGTCATCAGAGGCAACTGTTACTGGTAGCAGCAACAGCACAGGCAACATCCTGATAGTGCATGCACAGATCACCCAAACAGAGGGAGCCTGATATGACCAATGACACCCTGAAAAGCCAATGGCTACTCCAAAAACACAGGTCATAGAGGTTTGCAAGCAGCTTGGTAGCACTCAGAGGGGGCTTAAACATGCCAAAGCACCAATTTTTTATTTCTTCACTTTAAATTTCAAGCAAATGAATTGTTCTTTAAAGAAAAAAAAACAACTCTGAAGGCAGTGTCATGTTGAAACTAGAAAAAACACCCACATTTCTATTTCTAATTATTACTACTGCTTGTTCCTAGTTTTGTGTGGGAATGTAATATATTGCATTCAACAAAACCCCACAGCAGGATTACAATTGCCCCATAAATTATGGCTTACTACATGAAAAACTCCATTTCTCTGGAAATGTTCTATATTTAAAGTCACACTAATGAAGGTCCTAGGTATTGTTGTTTTTAAATTTTGCAAACACACACAGAGCCCCACTGGTTTCTATTTTCTCATTAACTGGTAGAAATCTGCATACCAAAATATGGGTTTCCACAAGTTGAAATATCTGGCTTTCCCACATACTGCAAGATAATTGAATGTTGTTCTCAAGTTCCTCATGAATAGAGCTAAGTGTATGCACAGGAACCTTAACTGAGGATGGTATCTTTGTTTGGTCTCTGCAGGTGGGGAAGAGACAAGAAATCCCAGCTGAATTCTCCAATCTTTGCCTAACACATAAATAAAGGGTATGAATTATTGCATACAGACAATTCTGAACCTTTCCCCTGCCCTCCCAGTGCACAAGCTCCCCATAAGGAGGTTCCTCCCTTACTCAGATTGCATCTGCATGAGGTCCTGGCAACACAGGAGCTAAGTTTGCTGGGGCTCATGCATAGGGATTGGGGCAGTCACCTTGATTCTCACAGTTCCACTCAAGAAGTATGTGCTTTTGGGATTGGACTCAAGGGAAAAGGACTAGCCCCATCACTTTCACTAGATGAAGTGTGGATAAGAGTCTGAAATTAGGTTGTTAGTTTTTCCCTTCGTTGGAACTGATTTTATGGACTGGACGATAAAGCAGATGACACCAAACTGGGGAGAGTAGTAGACACCCTGGAGGTTAGGGCTAGGATTCATAGTGATCTAGAGAAACTGGAAGACTGGACCAAAAGAAATGAGGGTCAGCAAGGACAACTGCAAAGTCCTGCATTTAGGATGGAAGAATCCCATGCACCATTACAGACTGGGGGCTGACTACCTGGGCAGCAGCTCTGCAGAAAAGAACCTGGGGTTACAGCAGACAATAAGCTAGATATGAGTCAGTGTGCCACTGTTGCCAAGAAGGCTAACAGCATACTGGCTTCTGTTGGTAGAAGCATTGCCAGCAGGGAAGTAATTATTCCTCTCAATTCTGCACTGGATAATGAGAGCCTAAACTACCTGAATTATAAGTTGCAGGATGAATGGCAGCATTTCTGAATCAAAATACCTTTCCTCCCAAAATATATATGTTTTGTTTTGTTTTGAAAGGCCTAGCTTTTCTGGAAGACAAATGGAACCCCACCCACTTTCCCACTAGTTCCACTGAAAAGCAATAGAACATCACAAATAAAGTTTTGGCATTCTGCATGGATGTATACACTTGACTCTCCTTTAAAGAAGTTGTCTTCCAAAATACTTTTCTAGTATTTGTTGTTGTTGAAATTTATGTTTTGTGACTGAGATTAGATAAACAGGTAATGTAATTGTCTTGTAAATAGCTTTAAAGAACCAGGGATATAAAGCTAAGATTTTAATGATGATGCATTTTAAATAATTCATTATTCAATACTTGATTTTATAACCATGGTCTTGGTCTCTTACACTATATTAATGTTTTGATTTCACTGCCTTAAAATTGAACAAATAACTAGCATTTTTTTCTTTTATGTAAAAATAACCAGCATTTTCTCTTTTATGTAAACCATGTACATAGTTGTGGGGTGAACTGATACCTATTTAAAGAGGATCTGATTTCACAGGATGTCTAGCTCTGGGGTGCTCAATCCCTAGCCCACAAACCTAAGTCATCTGGCATGCTGGGCTTCTCATGGGTCCAAAAATTTGGCAGCAGGAGAGTGGTGGCAGCATGAATTCTGCTTCCCTGCTGCTAAAATTCTGGATGTGTGCAGAATGCACAGGGCATGACCCTGCACACTAGACCAGGTATGTGGGGCTGGGGTGACATAGGGCCAAGCTGGGGTGTCACAAGGCATGATCTCAGTGTGCAAGTTGCCAGCCACACAGAGGTCTTGGGTCACTCATCTGGCTTGTGGGGCTGAAAGGTTTAGCCAGAAGAGGTTTTTGCAATAGTTGGTGGCATAAATTGAGGACAATTAGCTGTCTCTTTTGGAAGATGTTGGACCAGAGTGAGATGCCAGAGAAACAGCTGTTTAATAATCCATAGAAAGACTCTGAGCATAATTACTCTCTGGTCTTTCTTTAATCCTGGTGCTGATGATGCCTAGGATGACTCAGTGATATCATGCTGCTTTTACTGGGGAGGAACAGGCAGACACTGATGGGCAAGACTCAAAAAATGTTCTTTCTGAAGGACTATTCATGGTGAAGATAATTGTGCTCATCAGGGGGCCAAGATACATTTCCAACACTTCATACGTGAAACTGGTCACCAGATATGTAGCAGGATAAATTAATTTGACTTCTGAGGTTTCCTGCATATAAGATGTTATGGAAGACACTGTGTTAGAGTATGCTGAACTCTTTAGGGATTGTTTACATGGATAAAAAACAGTGCATTTGCTTAAAGACTATGTCATGGCATTAGTGCACTATGCATTAAAGATTTATACTGCGCTGTGGTAAAGATCAGTATGTCTGCATTTCTCCCTCTTGCCCAAAATAGTATTCAGGGAACTATGAAATTAATTTCAAATAAAAAAAATAAAATATTAAAGGGGAGTGAAATGCAGCTAATCAAATGCAAAACAAACAGCCACAGTCAAGAAAGTATTTATCTTACACATGACCTTTTCTTGGTAGCATAATATTAATTAGGAAAACATACTTTAATTTGTTTTGTTTAATTTTTTAACTGCCAGGTACTCATGTAAAAAAAACTTGAATCCAAAAGGATTGTTAACTTTACCTTTAAAAAACTAAAAGGATGGTGTTGATGACATCTCATTAAAATGCACTTATTATAATTTAACGAGTAATAATCACTCATTGCTTTAAACTAACTGAAGTGTGCTAGTCTATAGTTTGCTACTAACGTGATCTCAAAAAATGGATAATTCTACCTGAATTCCTTCTTGCCAGCACAAATGCAAATGAACACAGAGTTATTATTATGTTTTATAATTTATGCAGGTAAGACAGCTTGGGGAAACAAAGTCTCCCCTCGCCCCCCAGACATGCAGGTTCTGCTAAAAGTCAGGCCATGGTATAAAGGAAAGGAAAAAAGTAACAACAAAATGCGTTATGAACTGGCTTAAAATAACATAACAAATGAACTGGATCAAATAGATAATATTTCGTATTCACGGCTGAAAAATTTGACAACTCCATGTTTTCCTCTAAAAAAACATTGCTCTGCTGCAAAAAATGCATGCTATTGTCACAAACATGATGCTTCACTGGAGTCAGTACAAACTGCTTGTGCACATGATGGTGTAGAAGTTGGTATGTATGAGCTAGTGCAGTGGGCATGAACCTTTTTTTGGCAGGCATGGCACAAATTACGCTCTGTGCTCTTTCCAAATGTCACTGTGATCCCCTACTCTACCTAATCCACTGCTCTGCCTTCTGCTTCCTGCCCCCCTCTATCTGTGTCATACAGAGGCTGCCCATGCCTGTCACAAGTTGGCCACTATTGAGTTAGTGTGTCTTAAGTAAATGGATTTTGTACAGGCACCTACACAGTGATTGTGTAACGGGTGTTAGTGTATGGGAAACTCAGATCCTTGGAACTTGTAATTATGGTCTTCTACACAACATAAGGAAAGCAATAGATGTTTTCTGCTAGACAGAATCCCCTGAATGAAACATTTCATTCAGGCTGATTTCTTTTTAGGATACCACATGAGGATTCTTCTAAAAAATGAAGAGCGCACAGAGATCAGTGGTGACTTTTTGTGGTGTCTTGCTGCTTTTTGTATTTTTGAAAAAAAAAGTGGCCTTACATTTTTTAAAGTATCTGTATATCCCATTAACTCTCTTCATTCAGCTTCAATGAAAGCTGAAAGTTTTTGGCATTTAAAAAAAAGCAAAACAGGCCATTTTAATTTAAAGCTCCTAACTGTAGGCATCCAAATATTTGCCCTTTGATTCACTCCTAATCGGGGGCAGATCCAGGGGGTTCAGTGGTGCAATCCTAGTCCTCACTTCAATGGTATAATGCACACACAATGAGCTCTCTACCACAGAGCTCTGGTCTCAACTGCCCGTCTGCCCTGTGAGTCGCACACCCCACCCTCCATGCCAGTGTGAGCTTTTTTTAAAAATCCTGGATCCACTCCTGCTCATTTAACAAGGAAGAAAACAAGTGTAAAACAGAACGCCTTTATAGATAAGGCACCAAACTCCATGCAGCCTCTTAAATGAACAATGCCTACCGCTGTCTACTTCTTGATCTTTGCAGTCTTCTCCTTCAAGGTGCTGAAAGTTCTCCATTCTCACTGAAGTCAATAACAATCTGGGATGCCCAGAACATTGCAGAATTGGACCCTGGAGGGTGAGATTTTTGAAAGGCACAAATGGCAATTTGGTACCCAGACCCAGTCAGCTTTCAGTGGGCATTGGCTAATTGATTAATCAAGTCTGCTGGAGTGTGGTAATTACTGCGCTCCAGCTGACTCCAGCATCACATGCTGAAAAATGGCAGTGGGGTCATTTTTCTTTGAACTAAAGCTCGCTCAACTAAAGCTGTCAGAGCTGTTCTAAATAAAGCACCCCCCCTAACCCCAGAGCACATCTATAAAAGCCCCCTATGTGCCTATCTGCCCTTCATGCCTTTGAGAGACTGCTACCTAATTTTTAGCAGCAGTAGCTGTTCTAAGATAAAACTACATGCAAATCACTTTCTCTACAGATACCTGCTAGTACAAATAAATATAACCAGAGAGAAATCAGGGCCCCAAGTCTTCAGCTGAAAAATGAACACCTGGGTTCAAACTCTGTTACAATACCTCATGGGATTGGTGTTGCAGGTGCTTAATGCCCCATTCTCTTGTATGGAACAAGCTCCCTGGCTGAACTACATTTCCTCGCAGTGTATCACAGTCTCTTTTCCTGAGCTACTGAGTTCTGCAGGGGTGTCCCTGGCTACAATGTGCATCATGGAAGACAAGCCCTGGCTGTGAAGCCAGAGGAGAGGAGGATACAACAGATACAAAATACTGTGGTGGCCCTTCTGAATTGATTTTTTGGCTGTAGATGTTTGGATTTTTTGAAAAAAGATACTTTACAAAGACAGCAGATTTCTTGAGAAAAAGATCATTTTTAACAAAAACCCAATTTTCCATCAAAAGTGGTTTTGACAGTTGCTTTAAACTAACACTGTAAATAAGCTGCATTTTTCTTTTGATTATTATTAATTCACTACTCAGTCAGCAAGTGCTGTAATGTTAGGACTGGTACAATGTGTTCATAAACAAAAGAGCTGAATTCCTTCTTTAACTGTGTAATTTAATCCTAATTAATATGGAGTTGGGACCAGTACTTCAAGAATTAAATGTAGGTTTTCTTAGAGTGTTAGAGCTTGCTGTTTTGCCTGTCAGGCATCTTGCAGAAACTCTTTTTCTTCCACTCAGTTTTTTCCTCAGACACTAAAATAATAATAATAATAATAAAAATTCAGCTCAGATAAGCCTGGGTTTGAACATTTTTGTGGTGGAATCAGGGTGAGTCTTATCACTGTTTTCTTACATACACTTTAGCTCCTTTCTTTATGCTATACAAAAGGCGTGTGTCAGTCCTTGGCAGCAGACCCAACTAGAAAATCAACTCCCACCCTAAAAACAACCGAAGTGGCACCTTCTTGGCAAGAAACACCTGTGCTAGGCTGTCAGGACATTGCAACATATGTGATTTTTTTTTTTTTTAAGTTTAAAAATTAGACTTTCAGTGACCTGGTGTGTTAATACTACATTTACTCAAATATTAAATAACCCTGGACAGAAAACTATCCCCCCCCAAATTAGATTCTATAAATAGAACTCATTTATAAATGAGTTATCAATTTCCAGGTATAGAATCTAATTATTGGAAGTCTGCCTTGAATTTGTCCCCCGCAGACTGCTGCAGCAGGGAAAATGAATCTGGAGGGTCAGATGGCTCCTTGTACCCCCACCCCAACTTCTTAACTCATAGCCTCTCAGCCCCTTTACTCTCAACCCTGCTCTCCCTGAGCACCTGAAAGTGAGGGGCCAATTTGAAAATGACTGACTTTGAAATGAACGTGTCTGTGATAATTTACATGCAGGTAAATTACTATGGGTATCCACAGACTTAGTTCATTCAGAATTGATGTATTTTACCCTTTTTTAAAATGGCTGCAAGTTTGAGCACAGTAGGCATGTCTAAATGAGATGTTTACTATGCAGATGACTAAGCAGCTGTGCAGTAAACATTTTGGCATCTACATGTGCACCTCTATTAGACTGGAGTAAACTAATTTACCCAGCAGCAGAGCATGTGTAGATGCTGCCTGGTTTGCTGAAGCATGAAGGTGCTTCAGTGAGGGGGCTGCTTGCTGGCTAGCTCCACAGTGAAGCTCTCTCGTGCCCTACCCAGCCCCATCATAGCGCACCGAGCTGGAGGGAGCATCCCTGGGGTTAGCAGGAAAACTTCCAGAGCCCTCTGCCAGCCAGGGCTGCTCCTCGCAGGCTCTATATGCTATGCCTGAAAAAACTGCAGTTCATTACTCCATAATTAATTGCTCCTAGGTGCCCATTCATACAGCATGCCCAGGGCAATAAGCTCCACAGTTTATTCAGGTGCCACAATTGCATGTGTAGATGTGCCTAGGTACTCCACAAACACACTTTTAAGCAGCACTCTTTACACCCATCAGTCAACAGTATTTCAAGCCATGATAACCCCACAGCTCAGTATTGCTCAGTATATGTGTTTACTCCAGATACTCACCATGAAGGATCCATGGCCTAATTATCCCCCACTCCTGACTGGAACTGGATGTTCTTGTCACAAGTCCTGGGGCTCTCAAAAAAATTACATGCAGATGATACACAAGGCAACCTAGTCAAACTCCACCTTGTGGAAGGTGGGACCACACTAATCATATATGCCAAGTGGAGAGAGGGGCCAACATAGAGATTCTGGGTGAACTGTTTGGGGCCCCTTTTGGTGATGTTTGCCAGGCATTTATGGTGGCTGAAGAAACAGGAATGACTGGAAATGGGAAAGAAGGGCACAACTCAGCTGTGGGAGTGAAGAAGTTACAAGGCCATGGCTTACCACGACTTGAAAAAGAGTCAGCGCTAAGGGAAACTGCACTTAGTGGCCACTGGCATACCTCTTATTGAGATGGGCTGTGCTAACCTATCTTTCAGGCAGGTTCTCATCAGTATCTCAGCCTTTTCAATATCTTCCTCAATGACCTGGAAGATAGCATAGAGGGCATCTTATCAATTTTGCAAATGACAGGACAGGGATAGTAGTAGATATGCTGGAGGGTAGGGTTAGGATTCAGAGAGACCTAGAGAAATTGGAGGACTGGACCAAAAGAAATCTCATGAGTTTCAATAAGCACTTAGGCTGGGACAATCCCAAGTACCAGTACAGGCTAGGCACTGACTGACTAGGCAGCAGCTCTGCAGAAAAGGAACTGTGGATTACAGTAAACAATAAACTGAATATGAGCCAACAGTGTGTCCTTGTTGCCAAGAAGTCTAACGGCATCCTGGGCTGCATTGATAGAAGTGCTGTCAAGAAATCAAGAAAAGTGATTATTCCTCTCTATTCACTACTGGTGAGACCACATCTGGAGTACTGTGTCCAGTTTTGGGCCCCTCCACTACAGAAAGGATGTGGACAAGTGGACAAAGTCCAGCGGAGGGCAATGGAAATGATTAGGAGCCTGGAGCACATAACGTGAGGAGAGGCTGAGGTAACTGGGCTTATTTAGTCTAGAGAAGAGAAGACCGAGTTGGGATTGAATAGTGGGCTTCAGCTACCTGAAGGGTGGTTCCAAAGAGGATGGAGATAGACTGTTCTCAGTGGTGGCCAGGAGCAACAGTCTCAAGTTGCAGCAAGGGAAGTTTAAGTTAGATATTAGGAACAACTTTCTCACTAGAAGGGTAGTAAAACACTCCATCCTAGGAGTTTTTAAAGAACTGGCTAGACAAAGCCTTGTTTGGGATGATATAGATGGGGATGGTCCTGCTTTGAACAGTGGTTGGACTAAATGACCTCCTGAAATCTGTTCCAATGCTAATTTTCTATGATTTTGGCCCCAAGAAAGGGCCCAATTATCCTTTTTGGCACTAGGGTAGGGTGTTGGAGTTTGCTCATTCCTTCCTGGGGGAACAACTACCACTTTTTTTAAGGCCATACACAATAAAATGTTCTTATCAGTATGTTTCCCATTTTGGGTCATACATTTTATAGACAAATCTCAGTGATGGCTGCATTTAATCAGCTCCATAATTGGTTTCTATTACTAAGCACACATTGCTTTTGGCAGGTGTTTAACAGACGAAAATGTATTTCATGTGGTTTTCTTTTAAGATAAGGGGCTGGCCGGAAGGGGGGCATGGACTTCATCTTCTATTTGTGTAAATATGGTACATCCATTTATATGAGAGTTTTAAAATTGCTGGCACTTCTATGTTACCTGTTATCCAGCGATCTCAAGGTACTTTATACACACAACTTGAGCTTTACAAGATGCTTTTCAGTGAGGTAAATTCAAGTGATATGAAATCACTGCCAAAGAAATTCAAGTGATATGAAATCACTGGCAAGCAAAGACTAAAATTAGTTAATATTTACCCAACCTTACACTGTAAGCCAATATCAAAGCCCTGAGTAGAATCAGGACTCATGAATTCAAGTCCCTTCTTTCATACACAAGGCAACATTGCTGCTCCTATAGCCGACTATTTTCTTAATGTTGTTGAACTGGGGCATACGACACCAAGTTATGGGGAAGTGTGGTCACACTTGAAGACAGGCTACAGTTACAGATGCACCTAGACAGGTTAGCAAGTTGGGCAGATTGGAATCTGACCAAGTTCAACACTGAGAAATATAAAAGTGCTCCACCTCAGGCTGAGCAACCCCCAACGCACCTACAGTCTTGGCAGCACCAAACTGACCAGCCCCACAAATGAAAGAGACCTGAGAGTAATAATGGACCACAGTATGAATATGAGCCAGCAGTGCGATGCTGTTACCAGTAGGGCAAATAATACTCTAGCTTGCATCAATCGCTACATCTCCAGCAAAGCCAAGGAGGTGATTCTTCTGCTCTGCTCAGTACTGGTGAAACTGCAGCTGGAGTACTGCATTCAGTTCTGGGCACCACACTGTAACAAGGATGTGGACAAGCTTGAGAGAGTCCAGAGAAGAGCCACCAGGATAAGAGTCTTAAAAAGCAAGCCATACCAGGCAAGGCTGAGGCACTGGGGACTCTTCAGCATGAGGAAAAGGCAGCTGAAAAGGGACCTGGTAGCAGCTAACTGCTACACTAGGGGAGTACATAAAGGGCTCAGTGAACAACAGTTCACCAGGGCACCCAAAGGGGAAAACCAGAAGTAATGGCCACAAACTCCTGGAAGATCTATTCAGGCTCAACATTAGGAAAAACTTCTTCAGAGTCAGGGTGTCCAGACTGTGGAATAAGTCCAGAGTGGAATAAGCTCCCTCCAGAGGTGGTGCAATCACCTACCCTGGAAATCTTCAAGAGGAGACTGGACAGTCACCTTGCTGGGGGTCACCTGTTCCTCAGTTATCTTTCCTGCTTGGTGCAAGGGGCTTGACCTGATGATCTTCTGAAGTCTCTTCCAGCCTTATCGTCTATTAATTCCTTTACTGAAGTAAATTATGAAAACTGATGGAAATTCCCACATGAAGCTGTGTATTAAGCATTTTTGAGCACCAGAGGCCTGTTTAATTCATGCATAAGTATATTTCTTGTAATTGCAGTTTTTCTACAAAGAAAAGAAAATTAGAAGTAGAGATACACATACAGGACCAAGAGATCATACTATTCTTCTTTGGATCTGGGGTCTGCAAGATAAGGTTGGTAGTACAGGTTATGCAGTAATTGCCATAAGTTTCTTTCAAACCATCTTGGTGCTTTAAGGAGTTTGTCATGCTAGATCCGGTAATTTGCTCCTATGTGGCCAGTATTTTAGCAGGTAGCACTGTTCAAGGGTTCCAAAAAGATAAAACACATTACGTACTGCATAACATGGAAAAATGGAATATAAACAAGTTTTGTACTCACGCAGAAGTGGTCTGTACATCATGCCAGCTTTTGCTGAAGTTCTGTTTCAGCTCATTCATCAAGCTGACACCAAGCTTTTGCCTGATTTCCACCAGGTGCTTCTCTTTGGCTGCTAACACTTGTCGTAAAGTTGAAATTTCATCTTCTAGCTGAATGGAATGAAGAAAAATGTTAGTCTATGTGGTCATAGGAAAAAAAAAAAGAAATACCATATGCCAAGCCAACTTTAAAAGTCGTACTGAGGCTAGCATGAATCTGCACCTGACAGGTATAGAGCAGAAAAAAAGAATTTAAGTAACTTTGCTGATTCCAAGATGCCCAAAACATACTTTACATTATAACTGTACTCAAAATACAAGTCTCTGCAAACATGCTATTCCATCCTCATCTCACTATAAATACAGCCAGCTCGCTAGAAGAAGAGTTACTGGCTCCTTGAAGGGCTAACGTGTAGAGGAAAGGAAGGGCATACTAAAGAATGCTTCCCTACTCCAGCTGGTCTGAAATGTCCACTGGCTACACAGGTTCATTTGCACCCTAAGCATAAAAGTTGTATCAGCCCTTAAAAGTACCAAAAGTGCAGAGATGCTTTAAACTCACTGTGCTTCCCAACACTTCCACAGCCAGCAAGGAAATGGATGAATTTAGGGACCATCTAGTTTTTAAAAGCCTTTTAGGCTGGATGACTAGATTCAATCTTATTTGATTGAAGGTATTTTTTATACAGAAAAGTGCAATTGGGCCCTTTATCCTGGCACCTAATCCTTCCTAATTAAAGAGGAAAAAGAAACTAAAAACCAGGAACCAAACTTGATCTAGCCAATTTGTGCATGAATACATTCTAAAGATTATGTTCAGTCAAAAGGGGTTCTTTGACTGTTCATTCTTTGGCAAACATCTCTTTTCAAACAACATTTTTCAGACTTCATTTTATACAAAAATAATGCTGTTAGCTAGCATATGAATAGGACAGCTGAAAACAGTTGGCCATTTATTCAATATTCTCATGCTGTGAGTAACACTCTAATCTGCCTGAGCTTAACATCACTAGCAGAAAAGGCTCATAAGCTAAAAAAGCAAGCGGCATCCTGTAATACTGAAGCTGGTGAGGATAAGGGACATAACATGTAATAAACGTTCTTGTGTGCTTGTATACTTGACAGGGGTTTAGTCCTCAGGGTTTTATTCTATGCTGCCTAAATAATACATTGTGTTACTCCACAAAACTGACCAGACTCATTGGCCCTTTACAAGTCAGATGGTTTAATCCTCAGCCTATTGGCTTCTCATTGGCCTTTAAATTATACAAATATGTCAGGAATAAACATGAAATTGTAGGCACCTACAGAGCTGGATTGAGGTCAATACTAAAATTCCTCTAGATTGTGATAGTGTCGTCATTTCATTTGTGGAATTCAAGATCACCAAGATCCAGAACTGCCTGCCATTTCAGCGATCATAAAACAACTAACAAGTGGCCCTCTTTTCAACATTACAGAAACAGCAAAGTTAAGATTCAGAATCATTAGAAAACACCCAGAATCTGTGAAGGGGTAACTGAGCAAATGCTTGTAGAAAAAAAGAAAAAAAAGAAATGAAACAGGTCTGATTTAAAGCAGGCATTAATTTAGTGAAACTGTTCTATTTGCTCAAAAACAGTGTCCAATGTATCAGTTTGCCCCATTAACACTGTGATGCTGTTCAAGATTAAAACAAAACAACTAGGTTACTTCTATTTCTTACAGATACTTAAACACTTTTTAATGATCCCTATGGGGACCAGCACTAGACAGCTCATTACATACCTGGATGTGACTATTCAAAATCTTTTGATTAAAATTACTTTCCATCTGCTCAGTTAGATAACTAAATCTTCAAATCCTCATGTAAGCACTGACTCTTTGCATAATGTTATGGATGTGGACATTATACACTATTAAAGGAAAGAAAAGCATTGTGTTTAAAAAAAAAGAAATTTGTGTTTTAAAAAAGGACACTATCAACTTAAAATGTCACTGCTTAAAAGAAAAAAGTTTAAGATAGTACAAAACATTTCTCAGGTGTCCAAACATCACTGACTTGGGACTTTTAAGTATTGAACATAAAGGCTTAAGGACTTAGATGGATTTTTAAAAAAGCATTTAAGCAGGTTAGGCTTCTACCTTCCATGGGAGTAAGGCATCAAACCTGCTCAGGGTTGTTTGAAAATCTCACTATTAGGCTGCTTTTGAAAATAAATATGGATTACACTAACGAATTGGTGAGACCCTCCTGAAGATGTTATCCGTTGCCTGAAATAAAGCACATAGGGAAAGCTTTTGTCAGCTGAGAACCACAGTCTTCCTGCCACTTGCTGTGGGTTTTAGAAAGACTCCCCCTGACACCGTTGTCTCCTACTGATGAGTGAAAGAACCATGCAAATGATAGGGGAAGGTGGCTACTTCCCAGAATTGTGCTTCTCACAAATATTCTGTTAGATCTGAAACAAGCTGTTAGAAATAATCTGTTTCCGTTTTGAAACCAAGCACCTGAAGAAAAAAAAATGGCATCTGGCATCGTCTTTCTGAAAATTCTGGGCTTACTGCCACTGCAGAGAAAATAGTGAAAAACCCAGACCAGTCTGACTTATGCATCTTCTGAAATGAGAGAAAACTTACTTCTTTCCAGGAGTTTAACCTATAATTATCTTTTAGGTTTCTTGTACTAATTAAAGACCATAAAATTTTTATTACGCTTTGAAAATGTAAGTTGATGGTGTAGTTTTAAAAATGATCCTACCGCATATACTTCTCTCTCTCATGTACCATGTACTTTTTGCATAGCACATTGCAACTGGGACTGTATCTTTCTGAGTACTTATATGGGAGAAAGGAGCCTTGCTACTGATGTTGCCACCTGACCTTAGGAAATATAATAATATCTGTTTATTAGCAACAAAACACAACATATAGTTCTATTAATTATATTTGGAAATATATATTAGGTCCTTCACATGCATGGTGCTTAAGTGAGAGCTGGAGGGAGAAATGGTCATGGGATGAATACACTTCAGCAAAATATGGGGCAGAAGGTATAACGATCAACCTTCACAGAAGGCAGTTTAATGAAGCAAGCTACTAGAATCCTTTCTGGAGGCAAACAATGGAAACAATAGGTACCTCAAAGTCATGCAGGGGCACAATGCCACCATGCACTACAAAGGTACATATGAGGCTGCTTGGGAATTTGAACCAAGTAGGTGGATGGACTGTGCTGTTTATTGTGTTTAACAGTGGGCTGCCCATGTGCATAAAGCAAATATGATTGTAGTACAGGGCCCTGTAGTAAGCTTAATTTTACTGGCACAGGTGACAGCAGCAAAAAGAGTTAGTGACACAAGCTTTAGCACTACCACAATACAAACCTCCAGGCACCCTGGGTACATACTGTGGTTGCTACTCTCTGCCACTGTCATTACCAATGCTAGCTTAATGAAAGAAAGCATAAGAACACCAGACTGTGCAAGAATCGCACCTTTTTTAGCTGTGTAGACCAGTGGTGGCTGACCTTTTCAGCTTATGGACTGGATGAGCAGTGCAAAGTCTGTACTTGGCCAGATCCAATCTGTGGACCCATGGGGGAATGGTCCAACTGCATCAGGCACTTGTCAGGCTATTCCTATGCAGCTACATCAGACTGGCTCCACACTGTTACAACAGGCCCCACACGGGCCCCATGCAGCTATACTGGGCCCTGTGTGTCAACTGTTTCCAGCAGCTGAATCAGGCTCCAGCTTGATTCAGCCACGCAGGAATGGGATCAATCCTTCTACACAGGGCAGCCTGGCTGGGACCAATCCCACCTCAGGAAGCCCGGAAATTTGACAGCAGGGAGTGGGCTGGGGGTTGAGTACCCCTGGTGAGAAAGATGTAGGGAATGCATAACAGGAGGCAATGAAGAAAATCATGTAAAAGGACCAGAGACACCCACAGAAGTGCACAGAGCAAGGCCCAGAGAAAAAGCTAAGAATGCTTTGCGGTTAAACAATGACTGGAAAGATTTGGAGCGTGAGCAAGGAAACAGTCTTCTGCTATTAAATTTCCCCTGTGGGCGCTGACAAATGTGCAGCTCCCTGCTCTAACTCAGTGCTTCAGAGCCAATCCAGTGGAGAAGTTACCTGCTTGCAGCTTCCCCCCACCCCAGTTCTGCTCCCCCTCCCAGCTCCAGTGCTGTCAGCAGGAAGGGAGAAGGGGGAGGGAGCTGCAGCTGCGGGGAATGGGAATTGGGAGGGGACTTCAAGGCAGAGGAGCTCCAATTCACCAATCCCACCACCTCCAGTTCAGGCTGGGCAAACCTCAGCATGCAGCTCCTGCCTCCTCCCTTGCTCCCTGTAGACAGCCCTGGGGGCAGAGCTAGGCTGCAGCAGCAGCCCAGCTCTAATCCTGTGCAGGAACTGGTCAAGTTCCCTGAGGTGCTCCACTCTGGAGAACCTTCATCTGATCTCTCATCAATAAAGGTTAATTTGTTGCATGATAGGCCACTTTTAAAGTGCTATGCAGCTTTGCACTTCTGTCGCAGCCCAACTGTAGAGCACTTTCAAGGGGCCAGTCATGCAACAAATGTCATTTCTGTTGGCGCCTTGTGTTCAAGGAATTGGGATTGCAGCCCCTGTACCTGGTATATACTCTGTAAATACACTACACTGTAGCAAGGAAATAATTCACTAATCATTAGTAGAAATAAGACAAAGGAATTATTTCTTAAATTCTACATGGGACCTAAAAAGAGTTAAAAATTCCAACAGGTTACATAACATTGCTGAATAGTATAATAAGAAGAATGTTGAAAGATATATGTAAGTAAAGCCATGCTACCAGCTGCTTTAGTGTTTCATGTACAATGGTTGCAGGCAGTGTTCTTTCCAAGATGCGTGATGTGCACAGCCGCACAGGCGCACCTGGCAGGGCGGCATGAGTGTGCCTGTGGCACTGCATACACCGCGCAGCTTAGAGGGAACGCTGGTTGCAGGCATGTAAATACTAGGGTTAGGTACAGAAGTTACACATACACCAATTTAAGTGATCAGAAACCAGTTTAAACCTGAAAAAGAACAGAAGTTCATTGCATACAAACTGGCTTAAAAATGGCCAAACCTGATTGGATAAACTTGGATGGATGTAGACTTAACTAATTTAGGTTAAACTGGTTTAGGTTCAACTGGTTAGGTTAACTGATTTAGGTTAAACTGGTTTATGGAACCAACATCTTCTCAACTCAAGTTAATCCACGGTTAACTCACAGTCCCAGGATGCTTTGAACCCCTCCACTGTGCTGTCTGCTCTAGTGAACCAGGGCCAGCCCTGCCCTTAGTCGTCATAGAACTGAGGCAGTTAAGCTTTTGCTCCCTAGCCTGTTTCCTGCTTATACCTGTCAGCTTGGCAAAATGGGGAGCAGGGGAACGGACCACCAGGCTCCCCTAGCCCAGGTCTGTACAGTGCAAGAGGAGGAAGAGCCCCAGCAGTGGGGTTCTTCACTGCACATCCCCACTCCATGCCCCCTGCCCCATAGCTGGGCAAGCCGGGATTGGGATTGCCCCAGCTCTGCCCCTCCCCAGCCACCAGATTCTAAAAGGTGGAGAGCAGCAGGGAGATGCACTCCCCTGGTCTGGCACTGCCCTCCGCCTCAGCTGGGGTCTGCTCAGTGAGGGGAGGAAAGCCCCAACCAGGGGCTTTTCACACCCTCACCCCCACTGGCCACCCAGGCTGGGATGGCTCCAGCCCCAACCCCTCCCCAGCCGTCTGAACGAGAGGAAAGCATGGCTGCTGCTGAGCTGGGTTCAGCAGCCTTAGACAGTGTCACCATGAGGTGTGGTGCGCATGAGCACCCCCAGGCTCCTGACTTCTCTTGGTCTTAGCCACCTGCACACAATGTCAGTTCAGTTTGTTATTGGTTCAATCTATGCAGCTCAGAAAAGTCTACAAAAGATTGAAATGATTCTGACTCAGGCTTTTTGAACCTCTGTACTTAGCCTAGGATATTAACAATAAATTAACTGCAAAGGGAGTCACACCTCTAACTCACATCAGACAGTGCATTAAGTTTAGCTCTTAAGGCACTTTTTCTGTAAATGCATGCATTAATCTTACTTGTGTAAGTACTCCTATTGACTTCACTAGGAATATTCATACAACTGAAATTACTTACATGTGTATGCATTTATAGAATCTGTTTCTCTTCTGACACTCAGAATCATTTATACCTGGCTAACCTTTGTTTATGATTCATGTTCTGATAGAAATTCCAGGTCTTCTAGCAAATTTGTGACAGGTTTGCCACATTTTTTGGAATAAAAAAGGACCTGCAGTGCTTCAGACACAAGGATTTCTATCCATTATTATTTCTAGTTCCATTTCATTTGCATTGTAAATGGTGCCTCATTTAGGATCAATATCAGCTGACAGACCAATACAAAATAGAAGACACCCCAAGCCCTGAAAAGCTTACAGTTCAAAAAGACAAGGCACAAAAGCAGTACCAAGCAGGGGACAGCATGCAAGCAAAGTTTAATGAGTGTTGAATAATATATGGAATTGTTAGTTTCTATTTTTCTTCTTTATACCCAAGAAGAGCAATATAGAAAGTCAGGGAAAGTTAAAAAAATACACTAAGATATACAATTAAATAGAATTCTTTTACACATGTACCCATGACATTACGTACCTTATTTTACTTATTTTAAATAAATCCATATTAAGTACACCTGCCAATCCATCACCAATGGTTATTAATTGATCTCTTGTAGGCATAAAGAAAAAGATGCTTGAGAAAGGACTTGATGGAAAAGGTATTAATCCTTATCAACGGTCACTGCAAAAACAAGTCCTTCTAAAAAGGGTAGCATGGAAGAAAGCATAGATGTAACTATAAGAATGCTGTGCCACTGAAGGGCCGTATGTAGTGTGGAAGGGGCTGGGAAGGCTTAAAGAACTAGAAGGTAAAAACAAGAGGAGATTTTGAAAGGCACAAAAGGCATCTTTGTCTAATTTCCACTGAAGTTACTAACATAGGAGCTGCTAATGTGCACGCCTTTCTCAAAATCTCTTTCATGAAACTGATGCTTAAATTATAGACTTTGAATCTTCCAAAGTTCTCAATTTTTCCAAAATTTTCTAGATGCAATTCTTAAATATTTGTCTTTGGACATAATTGCATACTATGAGCAAATCTGAACAATCTTATTAATCCTAGCTGACCCAGATACTGTAATAAAAGCAATAAAGTCAGAATTAAACTACTTTCCTATTGTTTACAGGTGTATAAGTTCACTAGAGAAACAAAAATAACTCACATTTCAGATTTCATAGCTTTAGCCCAGCTAGACCAAAGTAAGCAGTTGGCCTTTGTCCAGGAAATCATAAACCAAAGAAAAGTCTATTAACTATAATATAAATATTTGTATTGTACAACTGAAAAGAACAAGTCTCTATATAAAGAACTATTCTATGGATCAGATCAGGTATCCTGTTTTCAAGTGTTACCCTTTCAGAGGAAGGGTCAATTACAGAATAACTGCCCACATGGACTGTTTGAAATTTACTGATTTTCAATTTGGACTAGACAATTTTATTAAATGTCTCTTTCTTGCTCTGTTATATGGGAAGATAAGCAGAAATTCCCCAGCTACCTTTTCTTTAACAATTATTATTTCATATCCCCTTACCATGTCAGAGAGAGACAAAATAGAGGTAAAAGTCAAGAAGCACAATCTATACAATTCTACTTCATATTTAGATTCCTTATTTTTCTTGCTCATTGTCATCTTTTCCTGACTATGAATCTCATATATTACTGTATCCAATAGCAGACAAGGTTGCATCTCACTTTCCGCTATAAACTTGACTTTGACCACCTCCTTAACTCAACCATACCATGTAATTATAGCCAATCCAGGATTTCCACTATTTGAAGATTTATTTTATTTTTTATAAAGTTTCTTTGTTTTATTGTTTGTCATGACATTATGATCATCATTAGTGCCTTTTTTACTGAATCATGTTAAAATTTCTTTTCATTTTCATATCACATAACCATCCCTTGGAATTCACATGGATTTAGTTATTTCATGATCTTTCATTCATTATAAATGTTGTCAATTTAAAACTAATGCCAAATAACTTGTCGATTGGAGTGGCACAACCTTTAGTTTTAACACGTAATAGATGACTAAACTATCAAAAATAATCCGATAGAGTGAATCATCTTGCACTATTCTAGGCTAGAAAAACTATATTAAAAGGAAAGATCTTGTGGTGCATGTACTTCATTCTGCTAATTATAAACTTGCACATTCAGGAGGTAAAAATATTAATGCCCAGGGAACGTCAAAAGCATTACCTTGGCTAGCTCAATCTTTAACTCTTCTTTCTCTTCTTCAGAAATCATAGTGGTGAAGTCAATATCAGTAACAGTGTCTTCATCTGCCTCATGCAATGGCTGCGCTTCCAGCAGTCCTTTGAAAAAAAGAGATAAAAGTCAATAAAATGTTAACAAATCATTTCACCAACAGTACTAACCACCAAAAGAAACCTAAAGTGTAGCATCATCCTCACTTCATGTCCTAGAGTAGGAGTGCTCGACCTCTGGCTCGTAGGTCAGATATGGCCCATGAAGCCATGTCATACAGTCCTTGGGCTTGCCATTAGTCTGAACATTTGGCAGCAGGAGAGCAGTAATGTTAATTGTAGCTTCCCTGCTGCCAAATTTACAGACCTGTGGGGAGCCACCCAAGCCAGATGAAATAGTCCTGCACATGAGATTACACAAGCATGCAGTCATGGCTGGTTGGCTCCTGGGGCTGAGCTAGTATGTGCCAGAATCAGCCCAAAAATTGGCCCTACAACACTTTCTGATATAAGAGCAGAATGCAAATGACCTTCTGGCTTCTGAAAGAAAAAAAAAAAAATCTTATATTTTTTATTATAATACCAATGTGAAAACACTAACCAGACCAAGACATTTTAATGTACTTGGACAAAGGTGCAGTACTAAAATATCAAATATAGAAGAGAAGAAGAAAAACCTATTTTTTTCTCAAAATAAGTCAGTTAAAAAAAATATATGCTTATGCAGAGCTCTGAAATCACTTATGAACTAGAAAATAAAAGGACTGATTCTGTTTTGACAATCAGGGCTGCAGGAACCAGAAAGAACTCTCTCTGCATTCCCTTAAGACCAGACAGTTCTTCAGACGGTAGAGGTAGAAGCAAAGACAGTGCTAAAAAAGAGTCCAGAAGGTTTGAGCTTTGTTCCCTCTTCCTTCAGTCTTCTTCAGAATGCAAGCTCTGCTACTTTGCTCGTCCAGCACCCCCCTGCTCCTCTTCCCTTCCATTTTACTTTCTAGGACAGGGGCAAAAATACAAAGAATACATGGAGCAGCGTGGTCCCAGCCTATGATAGAGAAGAGGTCCTGCTGCAGGTGCTTGTAGGCAGAGGTGGAAGGTAAAGAACCCCTGGAGGAGAAGAGAGAGGCGAGATCAAAGGGCTGTGGGGACATGGGAACTGAGAAACATGCAGCACTAACTCATAAGGGAAGAGAACTGATGTGTGCGGAGGGAGGTGGGGAATTAATGACTGGGGAAAGCTTAGCAGGCATGGAGACCAGAGCTCTTGTAACAGAGACAAATATCAAATTAGTACTTGAGAAAAGTGGATAATACAAATTGTTACACATTGTACATTAAAGTAATAATAATAATAATAATAATAATATTATATTTAAATAAAATTAAAAAAGCCCATAGTATAATCACATGATTTCAGGGCTGGGGGCTAACTAATGATTTCTGAAACTCTGTGGTTGGTATTTCCACTATAAGACATTTTAAGAACAGGTTTTTCACAGAGACCCAAAAACCAAAAAGAATAAGTTAGATTTCAAGGGCTATCCAAGATTATTCAAGGTTCTCAGCTTTTCTATCCAGTTTGTCATCATCAACAAGTATGTCAAAACAACCATGCCTGTAGATTTCTACTTTAGACCCTGAAACTTGGATAAATAGGATGTTCTTTCAAGCCACTGCAACCACATTTATTCAACGAGACTCAAGCCCAAACAAAAGATGGCTTTTCAAAGTGCATAACCTCAGTTGCCTGATAAATGTCATCCCAATTCTGTGCAATGGTCACACAATACTCAGGATAGAGGAAATAAAAACTGAAGACTCTGAAATCTAATTTGGGGCCAAGTCTGGTCCTCAAGATACAGAAGCTGGAGGAGAGAGAGAAAAAGAAAATGGTGATGAAAAAGTGAACCTCATCTCCTATTGAAAATTGGATAAAGTTTGAATTTGGATGGAGTTTACACAGCTTGAGCTTTACCAGGAGGATATCACAGAATTTAGTAGCATAACTGGATAGTGCCTTAGTAACAATGGTGGCTGACTGGAAGAAAGCAAGGAGGACTATTGCATATCACTCTAGCTCAGTGCTCACAAACGTGCATAATATTCTAGTGCCAGATCTAGACTGAAAGCCAGTCTAACTCGTCTGCTTGTTCTCTTCCAGCTTAGAGCTCACGCTCTCTACTAGAGTGCAGTCAGTGATTCAGTATTTTGTTTTCTACTCATTGTTCATGCAGTCACTCTTTCTGTTCTTCCATCACAAGTAGCCCTTTTTACCCTATGCAACTGAACAAAGCAGCCTTTACTCCTCTACGCTGCCTGGGTACAAAGGAGAAGAGCGAGTCCTAAAAACACAGATGGTTTCTGTTTGAGTGCATGAACTTGGTACAGGTCACAAATGCCTGGATGTGCAATTGCATAGAAAGGAAGCCTCTATGCACCACATGGCAGTTTCAGGAGTGGAGAGGCTGCACTGCAGTAGATAGAAGCAGAAAACAAAACACCAAATAAGGCAGGCAGCACAGGGAAAGAAGAAAACAGACTAGCAAATTACATAGACAGCACAGGGCTGGAACCAGAAAGCAAAGCAGCTGATTAGGCAGCAGACCAGGATTGGAGATGCACTTGTGGAGGGCAAGGGGCTTATTAGTGGCGCACTAGTGCAAAAAGGTTGGCCGTCATTGGCCTAGAGCATAGATGGACAAAATATGACCTACAGACCAAATCCAGCCTGCGGAGGGGCAAGGTGGAGATGGAACTGGGACTAGTGATCTGGATCAAGGATAACTAGAAATCCTTTTTTAAATACATAGGTGGTAAAAAGAAGTTTCCAGGTAATGTACTGCCTCTTCAGGACATGCTAGCAAGCCTGGTGGTCACACCACATGTCAGAGCTAACTTATTTAACAACTTATTTGCCTCCATTTTTCTGAGCAGGGACCAGGTCATCCTCCCCCTGCCCCCATCTTGATCCCTAATGGTCCCAGGGGAGGTGCAGCCAGGTCCAGGGTCGGAGCGGACCTAGTCAGGCACCTCCTGGTGAGACTGGTCCAAATCAGCAGGTCTTGACCACCCCAGAGTGGTGACAGAATTAGCAGAGGTCATTGCAGATCCCCTAGCACAGCTTTACAAGCACTCATGGTGCTCTGGCGAGCTGCCAGAGAACTGGAAGAGGGCCAATGTGGTCCCCATTTTCAAATAAGGGAGGAGGGAGGACCCAGGAAACTATATGCCTGTTAGTCTTACCTCAGTCCTGGGGAAGCTCTTTGAGAAAATTATCCAGGAGCACATCTGTGAGGGATCAGCAGGGGACTGTATGCTTAGGAGCAACCAGCATGGGTTCATCAGAGGCAGGTCCTGTCAGACCAACCTGGTGGCCTTCTATGATCAGGTCACTAACTCCTTGGACACAGGTGTCACGGAGGATGTAGTCTTTCTGGATTTTAGAAAAGCCTTCAACACGGTCTCTCACCCCGTTCTCATTAAAAAATTAGGTGACTGTGGTGTCAATCCCTACAGATGGGTCAGATGTGTCGCCAATTGGCTGGAGGGCCGTACCCAGAGAGTGGTGGTGGACGGCTCTTTTTCAACCTGGAGGAATGTAGGCAGTGGGGTTCCACAGGGCTCGGTCCTTGGGCCTGCACTGTTCAACATCTTCATCAGCGACTTGGATGAGGGGGTGGAAAGCACCTTGTTCAAATTTGCAAATGACACTAAGATGTAGGGGGAGGTGGGCACGCTAGAGGGGAGGGACAAACTACAATCAGATCTGGACAGGTTACAGAGGTGGGCAGGTGAGAATAGGATGGATTTCAACACCACCAGGGGTAACTAGGACCAATGGTCACAAGTTACTGGAGAGCAGGTTTAGGTTGGACATTAGGAAACACTACTTCACAGTTAGGGTGGCTAGG
>JAGPOW010003642.1:97275579-97289208 GCA_030014935.1 Caiman crocodilus | reverse complement strand
GGGGTCCTGTGACCCCAGCACTTGTTCCTGCCATTGGCAGGGGGTCAGACTAGATGGCCTGCTCTAGGCCCCTTCTGACCCTAGTTACTATGAAACTGACAAGTGCAAGGTACTGCAACTGGGAAGGAAGAACCAGCAGCACACCTACAGGCTGGGGAATTCTCCTCTCACCAGCGCAGAGGCAGAAAAGGATCTTGGAGTCATTCTTGGCTCAAAGATGAACATGAACCATCAAGGTGAGGATGCAGTCAGAAAGGCTAACTGCACCTTGTCATACATCCACAGATGCATCACGAGCAGGTCTGAGGAGGTGATCCTCTCCCTCTATGCAACCTTGGTCAGGCACCAGTTGGAGTACTGCATCCAGTTCTGGGCACTGCACTTCAGGAGGGATGTGGACAACATGGAGAGGGTCCAGAGGAGAGCCACTTGCATGATCAGGGGGCAACAGGGCAAGTCCTATGAAGATAGGCTACAGGATCTGAACCTGTTCAACCTCCACAAAAGGAAGCTGAGAGGAGAGCTGGTGGATGTCTATGAACTGGCCAAGGGAAACCAGCAGGCAATGGGAGAGTGCCTGTTTCCCCAAGCACTACTGGGAGCAACAAGGAGCAATGGCCATAAGCTCACAGAGAGTAGATTCAGGCTGGATGTCAGGAGGCACTACTTCACAGTCAGGGCCGCTAGGATCTGGAACCAGCTCCAAAGGAAGTGGTCCTCGCTCCTACCCTGGGGGTCTTTAAGAGGAGGCTAGACAGACATGTTGCCAGGGTCATCTGACCCCAGCATTCTTTCCTGCCTGTGGCAGGGGGTCAGACTTGATTATCTGCTCAGGTCCCTTCCAACCCTAATAACTATGAAACTATTTGGTTTTTAGTTCCTGCTTCCAAGATGGCAAACCCCAAAAACCCCAAAGGAGTTTTGTGGGCAAGGGCAGGGACTTCCAGTGAAAAAGGTCAGGGGCTAAGAGGAGAGACTTCCAGTAACAAGATGGCAACCCAGGGGTGGGTCACCTACCCATGCAGCCCTCAAACAGCTCACCAAAACTCATGAAGCAGCCCTCCACCCAAAATAATTGCCTACCTTTGGCCTACAGCATCCCTATCACAATCAACAGGGAATTTAGTTGCTAAAAAGCTAAGGAACCTCTACCGAGCATGTGCAACCTCACTTTTCGAAATGCATTTCTTGGTCATAGTAGAATATATTTAAGACAGCAGCACATCCCTGATACAGAGAGAACATTTAGGATGGAGGTTAGGAAGAATTTTCCAATTCTGAGGGTAGTCAAGCTCTGGAACAGACTACATATGGAAATTTCCATTACTGGACATTTTCAGAAGCAGGTTAGAAAGACACTTGGCTAGGATGGTTTAGTCAGGGATGATCCTGCTTTGAGCACAGTGCTGGATTAGATGACCTCATGTAGTCCCTTTCCAACCCTATTTTCCTACGAGCCCTCTCTTCTCCCAAAAAGGAAGATCTTTTAGGTGCTCTCTGTAAATATGCCAGATACAGACCACAGCAGAACAATAACTGCTCAAATATAAAGACTTATACATGGAGTTAATTAGATGCATTTCTTTTCAGGATCAAGGTCTTTATTTGGAGATAACTTAGAATGACTCATCAAAATTACCAGAGGTTGAGCTGACTCACTTGAATTGCTCTACAAAAGGATTCGAGGTTGTATTAGCAAATAAATTTTTATTTTTACATTCCGATATGTCCCTTTTAATACTGAAATCACGCACCACAAATGGACAATTAAATAGGAGAATTAGTATGTAGTACAGGCAACCCCCGCCATTCATGGGGGATACGTTCTGGAGATCCTTGTGAATGGTGAACTCTGAAAATACGGCACTGCATTCATGAACATCATCTGCATTCATGAATGCAATGCCCTCGGTGGCTGTGGGGGCGAGGCATGGCTGCGCTGGCGGCAGCAGCAGGAGCTCCTGTAAGCGTATTTAAGATGCAGGTTCAACATTTACGTATATTTGAAACCACAAATGCCGAACCCGCAAATAGTGAGGGTTTCCTGTACTTAGATGCATGTATAGACATTCCTTTTGTATATACAATGGAGTGACTGTTGCACGTATTTTTCTGTGGAATTCAGCCCTTTCATTAAAACAATGCTTCTACCTTTAAGCCAAATTACCTGAGACCATTTTCTGTCTCACACATCATTACTTTAATCAAAACATCACAGAACAGTTCACAAAGCTTTCCCAGTTGAAGGACTTGACTTTTGCATTTCATTTCTCTTCATGGTGCAACTAAGCTTGAATTTGCTGATCTCTGGACAAAGTACACTTATTTCTTTTAACTTGTGGTTAATTGACTTGAGTCCACTGAGTCACCCATCACTGTTTTACTTAAGCCATAATGAATCATCCATGCCATTTATATATAACATTTTTATTACACTATACCTCCTTACTATATAAGCCATTAGGAACCAAACTTTGCTACTCACAATCAGTAGTCTTATTCCACAAAGAGGTCCGCTTACATCAACTGAGTAATATTCAGACAAAATAACTACTTTTTGTAAAACAGTGAGGCAGAAGTTTTAACCTAAGTTAGTAAACTGGATTTCCTCTAGAGTTAATGAAACTACAGGCAGCTGTAAAGTTAATTGAAATTATATTCTCTTTTAAATAATAGATTTAGTGAAAATATTTATTACTTAATAAAAATCAGTTCAGGCTATGTTTAGCAATATATCCCAGGCATAAAATTTAATAGCAAGGCATTTTAGAATGACTAAATTAGTTTTCCACATGAAGTGATAAATAAATGTCTACTCAAGCTCATTACTGTCAAATTACTGATCAGTTTTTATGTGCAGAAAAAAAGGAAAGCAGCTTTAACTGCAGGCATGAAAAGCTAGAGATGTAGTATATTTTTTAATATTAAGATTCTTATGCCGGTATTTGATCATTCTCATTTTTACAAAACTCACAATAATTCCACTGCAACAGGATGACCATTGGCTACCTAATCTGAAATGGCAAAGTATAAAACCTGCCAAACCAGGGATTAACAACAGTTTTGGGCAGAGTGTCAAAAACATCCCAACTTCAACTTGGAAGATTGCTGGGGTGGATGATGGAGGAGCCACAAGGGGCCCGATCCTTGTTGTATCAGCGCAGCCCTGGCCCCTTCCCTGCCGTCCACCCAGTGTGCGCACTGCCATCCACAATGAGTCACGCTGGGGTTACACAAACCTTGGTAGTTGCTTGCAGCCTCCTCACTGCCTACTGTGAGCAGCCCAGGTTCTGTGATGGATGACTGTGCATGACTGGTGTTCAGGCAACATTGCTGGATGGTAATGTAGTCTTCCAGAACACTTTTTGTGCATTTAATTTTTGACTTTTGGGAAGAGGCATAATATTGTTATTGGTATACACTGCTTGTTGTAGAGGAAGTTTTGGAAGTGAGGGAGAGGTGAGCTTGCTTTTCAGGTTGGGTATATCAGAATAACAGCAATCCTTGATGAAGAGTTGCTCCCAGGGAAATGGACATTAGTGTTGGACTCAGCTTACTAAAAAAAGGATCATCTGCTGCATGCTCTTTGTGGGGGGGATGCGCACATGTGTTTCAAAATAAATTTCACTTACAATTTGCACAGATTCAGGTTTCACCAATTTCTCCTCTGATGGTAATCAGACTTACAAAACCCTAGTTATCTGCAACTTCTCAAAAAAGGTGCGTCAGAACACACTGATGTCTGAAGGGACAATTATTTGATACACTGCCATATAAACCATTTAAAATAATGTTAGTACCAAACACTGCTCCATGCAGCTCAAGAAAATACATAGAAGTGACAAGTAAAGTAATTCCTTTGTTTCTGTATCCCTAATAGTGCAAAGTACTGTATTCAATACAGAAACCATCTTGAATTATTCATATGGGCTTAAAAGGGGATTGAGAACAATGCAAATAAAATTAAATAACCTTTTCAAAAATTTCTATGGCAGGACATTACAATCAACCTGAAAGAAATTACAGGATGCTAAACATTCCATACTCAGTGTAGAATACTTTCCAAGTATCTTAACCACAATTAACATAAAGTCAGTAGTAAAAGGCCTAAAGTTTACTTCTCCTCTGATTTAACCCCAAAAATATGGTTAATATTAAATCTGTTTTATAAGGATTTTTTTCCTTTAATCCTCCAAAACAACAATGATCTGTAACTAGTCCACAGAGTTTTAATTAACCAAGAAATACAATGCTCCCTAGTCCTGCCATAGATCTTAGAACATTTGTTCAGGTATCTGGAGATTAAAGACGCATTTGTTTTTAATCAGTATGCAGTAAGACATGTTCTTTGAAGCTCATTTTGTAGTCTTTCACATCAAATAAGTCAAGCTAAGTACAAAACACCATGTGAAAACATACTATAGGCAATCTTACCTGTAGAATTAACCACAGTAACAGGCACACAAGGCTCTTTGGGTAAATCTGATATCTTTTATTAAACCAACTCAAATACAGCAACACTAAATTTGAGTTGGTCTAATAAAAGATACTGGATTTACCCAAAGAACCTTGTCTGCCTGTGTCTTTATGTTACATAAATTGCCAGTTGCTTAAATTACAAGCAAGACCTTATAAGGGGGATAAGGTAAAGTGCTGTGTTGATTGATTAAGCACTTAATATACACACACCATGTTTATACTCCAATTTTTGTTTTGCTCTGGTATACATTATCAGTTTTACTGGTGCTCAGATCAACTTAGTGGCCAGCCAAGTTGATCACAAGTGGGAGCTGTTCTGCTGGTTCATATTGTTAGATGATGCTCCAGGATGACATGCAGAACAAGACCCAAAATCAATGTCTAGCCCCATCTTTTATAGCCTTATCAATTCACTAAGATATTTAGAAACAAAACAAGCAAATAAAAGCATCTCCCACCCCCAGAAAAATCTCTAAACACATACAACGTATTACGTTAAGATGTCTTTTCATGCACAATACAGTTCAAATATTCTGGTTATTGTTTTAAAGGAGTGATTCTATAGGTGAAATCCTGATGCCATTGAAGTAAATGGCAAAACTCACATTGTCTCTGTTGAGGTGTATGTTTATCAACACTTGGGTATTACAATAAGAAATTCTATAAGGCTAAAGTTTACTACTCATCTTTGGTATCTGCATAATGAGGTTGTTGGTCTTTTTCTTAATATACAAGGGATTTTTTTTTTTTTTTTTTTAATATTGCTAGTGTTTGCCTCTATTGTGTTTAGCTGGCTGACAGCCAGACTGACATGATACAGTATAATGGTTGATAGTCTATCTAAATAAATCCACAAAATAAGGAAGATTAAGTAAATAGATGGTAACAGCTTTGGAGAAAGTTGGTGTATTTTTAACATCTCAATGTGAATTTCATATATAATAATTATGGATAGAAATTATAATCAGTCTTCACAGGTAAATGAAATCTCTATGTAAAGTTAAACCTTCACCTGAATGCAGATTGGCTTGATGATGGTCAATGAGAACATTTCCATTCATTGGTATGAGTCCCTGAACAGAACATCAAGTTTGGTGTCTCACAGTATATAAACTTAGCTTGGAATTTCCTTAAAATTACCAGATCCTCAGTCCCTTTTCCACACTTTAAAGCAGTTGTTCTCAATGTTTTTTGTAACAGGACCCATTTGTAAACATAGATGGCCAGTCCTGACCCACAGCCTCTTGCCCCTGCCAGTACCCTTCAACTCCTGACGCATAGCTCCCTGGCCCTGCTGATGTCCCTCACTCCCAAGCCACAGACCCCTGGCCCTCCTGGTGCCCCTCACTCCCAACATACAGCCCCATGCCTCCATAGCCCCGGTGGAGGGGGCCACCAGCTGTCCCCATACTGCTCAAGCCACAGCATGGTGGCTGCAGAGACTCCAGCTCACGTGGGCGGAAGCAGGGTGAATCCGGTCCCAGCACAGGCTGGAGGGATGAAGAGGGGAAGCCTGTGGCAGCCCCATGCCACGCCAAGCAGCCTGGTCATGGCCCCTCTTGACCAAGCACCGTCTCCTGGGCATCTTGTTCCAGCAAGTATGGGCACTGAACTGGTGCTGCTGGCCCAGCCACACAGCTCCCCCTGCCCCCTTCTCCCACTGGATGGGCAGGCACCTTACTCTCTCCTGCTCTGACACAGCCTCAGCACCTGGCCACCTTTGCCCAGTGCTGGCAGGCACCCCCCTCCCCCCCAAACACCCAACCCATCCGCACCCATACCCAGATAGTGCCCAAGCCCTGGCCCTCCAACCCCCACTCCCTACACACTTAGCTGGATCCAGCTACTGGAGCTGCTCCCACCACCCTGCCTGGCTTCATGCCAGCCATGGTGCACATGCACATGCAGATGCACGTACGCCAATTGCCTCCAATCGCCCCAAGCAGCTCCTTGCAGGCTGGAATGCAGCCAGCTGGCAAGTGCAAACCTGCTTTCCTGTGTTTTTTTGGGACTTGCTCGCAACGCTTTCAACTATTCTTGGGACCTACTTTTGGGTCATGACCCACACGTTGAGAAACACTGCTTTAAAGGAACAAACAGGGATTCTCATTTTGGAGACAAATTCCCAGGTAATGTAAAGTCACCATAGCCTGCTTCATACCACTCACTCTTAGCTTCCTGCTGTATTGGGGTACCTTGAGTGGCAGGCAGGCCACAGGCAAGTAGATGGATAGTGCCCTACATTCTAACAATTATTAATCAGAGAAACAGTCTCAAGGGCATCATTACTACTACTACAATTTTAGGCAGTCTAGTAATGAGGAAATGACAATATGTCTGGAATTACTGTTCTTTGGATTTAGGCGGGACACAAACCTCAAGTCCTATTATGAATTACACATAATCTGGCCTTTAAATTAAAAAGAACTTTTGTGCAGGATTTTTATATTAGTTAAAGGAGGAAATTGAGCAAAAATTCCAAAACCTTTTTCTAACCTTTAGGTTGTGATTTTCATTTTGGCTTCTTCAGCAGCCAATCTTCTTTCTGAATAGAGTCACATAACTAGCATCCACGGTCTTCCAGGAGTATTTTGATCCTGATGGTCACACTGGTTGTTACTGGGCTGGGTAGCCTATCATTTCAAAATTCCTAAGCTGCTAGCTCAAGTTGGAGAGTTTGAACTGGTATGTGCTTAAACCTTGACAGAATAAACTGTCAGCTGTGTATATGGGGAGGGGGGGAGAAGCATCAATGCAGTTAAATAGGGAAAAAATATCCTTTTGCTAGTATAGCTTATTTTGTTCATGAGCTAATAAGGCACCCTACATATGACAGGTATTGCACAATTAACCGGTCAACTACAGTTACCTAAGACCAGCCACACGTGCAAAGTACTTATCAAACGATAAAAAGCTCCAATCAGCTATAAAGTTAGACCTTGAAAATATGTAGTAACCTTGTAGCTGGTTGTTGTTGAGCTTTAATTTGCTTGTGTAGCAGGGTCTCCCCTCTACAGGCTTGAGTAGATCATGCATTACATCCCATCACACCTTTTTCTTCATGTGTTGAGGGGACCTTAGACACATCAGCAAAGGGGGAAAAAAAATAACCCAAATTCTTTTTGTTAGTATGAGTCCTGTCTCTATTAGGAGGGCTGCTGTTGTAGCTATTGTGGCTAACCTTTCCTAGTCCAGGCACAGCTTCATTCACTTAATGCTACATCCCCTTGGAACTTATATCTGCTACGTGGGGGAAGTCCCTGTCATTTGGTAGGGCTCAAACTTCTACTGCCTCTAGGAAACTGATAACTTCACTCAACAGCTTTTAACGATGTTGTGATCCGAGTGCTGTAGCAATGCAACTAAGATTGCTGCTTCTTTTCCCCATAACAGTTTTCTTAGCACATGCATGTCTAGGGGAAATTTTAATTTTAAATTTTAATTTTTAATTTTAAAAAATTAGGGGAAATTTTCTGGTTAAATATAAAATAAAAAAGTATACCAGCTTGAATTATAATCAGCTAAAATATGCGTTTCAAATCCAGGGCTTTCCTCCCCAAATTATTTCAACTATGACTTTTAAAGTTGAGAAGAAAGAATGCAATGTTATCAAAGGCTAATTAGCTATATCTTCTAAATATTTTAATTATGGTGTTATGTAGTTCTGCCATTAATGCCTAGGAGACAAATATCTGCATCTCTTATTAGAGAAAATATTCAGGAGAAAAAAAATGTTGATATTTCAACTGGAATTAATTGCTAACATTACTGAAACTGTAATTTGAACAATGGAACTGTTCAGACATCACATTAGTGACTCTGATTTCCTTTGCCATATCATCTTAATACCAGATTCAAAGATTAGGAAGAAACTATTTCAAATGCCTGTAAAAAGAGAATTAGTGATCAGGAATCTCCATGTGCTCAAGAGTTTCGAAAGAGATTCTACCTTCACAAGGAAGATTGTCTCCTGGTGCTCCCAACAGAAAAGAATAGCATCTCATAGCTCCTTGTCTCTGCATTTCTAAAAACCCACAATCTAACCCTAATTTCAAAATACCATCGCTTACAAGTTAGAATAATAGAAAAATAAGATTGGAAGGGACCGCAGGAAGTCATCTAGTCCAACCCGTGCTCAAATCTGGACTATTCCCACCTAGATCATCCCAGCCAAGGCTTTGTCTACCCAGGTCTAAAAACCTCTAAGGATGGAGAGTCTACAACCCCTCTGGGTAACCTGGTCCAGTGCTTTACTAAGGTTCTCAAATTGCAGTTGGTGGAACATTTGTTTGTTCTCCTTGCCCAATGAACTAATCCTTTATTTATTTCTAATGTCTCTTTTAACATGACTTATTAAAATAGATTCCTAATTGTATTTTTCCATGGAAGCACTGCTGCAGGTCACTACAGGAATAGTACTGTCACCTCTGGAGAGAGAGAGAGAGAAGTTCAGTGGCCAGAAGCAATGAAAGGTTAGCAGTGGTAAAAGACACATATTGCTTATGGAAAGCAATTATTGTCAAGTCTTATTAGTGGCAGCACTTAGTAAGAGCAACAAAACTTCTATACCTGGGCCATATGTTCAGATGACACTCCCTAAAACAGCAAGAACCCCTTAAGGGCAACAGACAGCACGAAGGCACCAACATGTTATAGCCATTGGCATCAGCTCTATTACACCGTAACTCAAGATAATCCTCTATCCAAAATCCCTTTTTGAAATACGTAGGAAATCTGTGTATAACTAATATTTAACATCTCATCTGTCTGCATCTAGTTCACTTTGTATAATATAATATTCTTGGCTGCTGGAGGGAACAAGTGTGGCTTTGCTTTCTAAACTGAAGGTATACTAATAAAAAGAAAGCACTGTAACATACTCCAATTATTGTTCTAAGACAGCAGAGGCTTCTCTCTATAATGTCAGTAAAGAAAATAACAACAGTATTATTCTGGCCCCTATGCTTTCTAATAATCATTCTTCACAATTTCCCTTGAGAGTTAGGGAGTAGAAATAAATCTGTCAAACAGAAGGGCTATCATCTCTTTCCTTTCTTTAGACTGTAACAAAGAAAAGATGAAGCAGGAGATGAGAAAATGGGCAAGATGGCTATAAAAACACTTGTTCACTATAATTTTTTCTTTAAAAACAATTTGATCTGCCAAAAACAAGTGAAGAAATAAAGAAAAGAACGATATTAGACTAGAGCTGAATGAATGAAGAGCTTAAATAAAGAAATACTTGCTGCATTTACACACAATGCTTTACTGCATAGTACTTTAATTACTGTGAAGTAAATTATCACCATGTACACATGAGCACCATTTACTAAACAGTAAATTAGTGTACTATGCAGTTAGCTACCACCTGTAAATACAGCTCACAAACTAACTGCACAGCAGATACTAAACAGTAACACATGTGTAGACAATGCCCAGGAACAAATTTGCTCCCAATCAGTCCTAACACCAGGGGACAGGGAACTCCTGGAGAAGAGCCTGGAGCCAAGCAGTGCCGGGACTGGGGAGCTCTCTCAGGGCTGGGCAGAACCTGTCCCAGGTCTGAGGCAGCTCCCAGCCAGCCCCGGGATAGGCAGGGATTTCTTCAAGCAGGACTCCAACTTCTGCTGTCTCTAGGAAACTGACAACTTCACTCAAATGTTTTTAATAGCGTTGTGATCTGATGTACCGATGCAACTAAGATTGCTGCTTCTTTTCTTCATAAGAAATTTTATTTTTACATGTATGCCTACTCAACTTAGAGGGAATTTTGTGGTTAATATTAAACAAGTACACCAGCTGGAATTATAATCAGCTGAAATGCATATTCCCCAGAAGCAGGGCAGTTCCTGCTCAGCCTGGAGCTGCCCAAGAAAATCCCTACCCAGCCCAGGGTTGGCTGAGAGCTGCCTCAGAAGTGGGACAGCTCCTGGCTGTGCAGGAAAGCCCTGCCAGACATGGGGCTGGTTCCCATGTGCACAGGGGCAGAACTGTTCTGCAGTGGCAGCCATTCTCCAGCCCTGTGCACATCAGGGCCCCTTCTAATTTGCATAGGTCAAGGAGACGGCTACTGCTGCAGTTGACAGAGCTTTCCTAGTCCTGTGCTCCCTGCTAGCCCCCAGGCTGACACCCCAGAGGAGCCTGGAGCTCCCCCTGACTATTGCAGGGGGCCAGAACAGGATAGGAGCAGCCTTACACCAGGCTGCTCCCATTGGGAGCAGATTAGCTCACAACAGGGAGCACGTGTAGTTGTGCTCCCAGGAAAGGCTTACCATGCAATATATTACTGTGCAGTAAGCCCCTGTATTATTAATTGTGCATGCAGTCATGCCTACCAATAGTTAGGGGATGGTCAGTTTTAAAACATACAATTACATGATCTAAAATGTATGAGGATATGTTCTTCTATTTGCTAGCTAAGGTACCTGGATCAACTTCAATGGAATTTCAGTATGTGCTTTGCTGAATCAGGGCCACAGAAAATCTATGATCTAATAAAATGGCCCCTCTTTCCTAAAACCCTTTAATAATTTCTTGTGGTTTTTTTCAGACTTAGACATGCAATAATATCATGGAATAAAAATTTTCCCTGACTACTATAGATAATTGCCTTCTGTTAAAAGAAATACAGGCCTGCTGAATACATTTCAAGAAAATTTCTTTATCATTTCCTGCAGCACAAACACTCCACAAACATCTTATAAAACAAATATATTCATCCTGCCCTGCTCTTATCTTAGGGCACAAAAAGTATAAAAGACTATAAATTAATGTTAAGGAATTAATTTAAGTGGAGCAAAATCTATACTGTGGTTGCCATGCTATTTTTTACCTGTATAGTTCACTGCTGGTAGGCAGATGTGGAAAATGCACATCAAACAGATATACTGTATTTGGGCATCTGGCAGATAGTCTGTTTATGCTTTTACAAGCAATTATAACATCTGAAATGACTTTATGTACTGTCAAAGATTTAGGAACCCTGGCATGAGGAGGTACAAACTATGTACATTTCTATGCATCAACTAAGACCCCTGGATCAGGGAAAGGAAGGGAAGGTTGCAAGACAGTTCTTTTTATTCAGTTTTGGTTCTGTTTAGCAAAATGGAACTTAAGTCATGGCTAGGGCTTGTAATCACTATCAAATTACAAATTAGTAGCAACTGACCAGAATAACAGCATTACCATTGTTCCTGTCCCCTAAAGATTTTCTGCAGAGGCAGTGTTAACTTGTATAAGGAGACTGACAGAAAGTACTAAATCAGCTCACTCTACAGAGCCTTACCCCTTGCTGATATTGTGTACTGATGGGTTTTCCTGACTCTTAATCCCACATTGTAACTAACACCCTGGCACACATTACGTTTATGCTGCAAGTTATATGTTAATTGCATTATAAATGGCAAGAGTGCTACATGTGCATCTAATTGAAGGCACTGTAAAATGGCAAACCAGTCATAAAAATGTTCCACATATAATGAAGAATGTGTTTATAACTGGCTTATATGAAGCCTTACACTGGACGTGCAGCATGTCCATACAATGTCAGGGTGGATGCTCAACAATCAGCTGTTTGTCAGAATCAGCCCTGAACAGCCTCATGTCTCTGACAGGTGATGCTGACAATCTAGCCAGCATTGGTTCTGGGGATGCCCTGTGGCCTCTACACTTGGCACAGAGATTAAAGGTCAATTTGGTTCAATGCCTCCAGTGGGGAAAAGCCTTTAGTTCCCCATACCAGGAGCCGCTGAGCCCTAGTGCCAGGAAGCCCCATGACAGCTGCTGTATGTGGGGTTTAAGCTCTCCAAGAAGAGGCCCTTGAAGCCCCAGGAGGAAGGCCCAGGACAGTCTGGGATCTCTAGCCTACCTGGAGCAATCCCAAGACTTGGGCTGGGGCTGATGTTCAGCATGCCATAGGAGAGCCCTGGGTCACAGGATTGAAAGCATCTGGCTGTCAACTTGCTGGGCTCCCCCTGCAGCGGCAAGGAGAAAGATTAAATTGGGACCTCATTCCTAATCCCAAAATTGTGTCCCCTATCCCCTGCATGGGTGGCATGGCAAACTGCATGTCTACTGAAATTAGGGATCAGATTCCATTGTGTCATTACATGAATATATGCCAGGGGTCTAAGATTAATCAACTGGTACCAATGTACCACTGCCCTTCAAAGGGAATATCTTCAAAGGGCATACCTTCAAAAGGAACTGTGGATATGCTCCAGATTTCTCTAGGGTGAATCTGGCCAATTCTTGGGAATGTTTAATTCCAACTGGATTCCACTGCCATTAAAATATATACATAAAACCATCACTTCCTCTCTATATTATTTGTAGTCTCTCTACTGCATTAGTGAGAATGGGAAAGCATTCCCTTTCATTCGTCTGGTATATAAATCTGCAAATCAAAGTTGTTTTAAAGAGAAGAAAAACATCCAACTTTTTCTCTTGTCAGTCTTTCCTAGGTTAGGGCTGCTCAGTCTGACAGGGCTGGCGATCTAAGTGGTAATGTTACATTATGATATTTTAATAAAGAGTCAGACAAACATTAAGTAGTTTGACTTGAGCTGCCACAAATCCCTCACAATCAGATATGATGACAGAGCTGTCATGGGTATCAACAGTGACATACTGCCAAACTCCAGAGTATGGTGAAGACAGAATTGTAGAGGACAAAGAAGGGAGGTTTTTTGTCAGAGGGCCCACATTTGAAGACAAAACACAAGCTAACTGAACTCAAACTACAGCCATAACATCTCTAAAAAGAGACAAGTCTAGCAAGCAACTTACAGCGCTGTCTGTAAGTCACTGTCTGTACACCATGCTAGGGAGTAATACAGTGAAACAGAACACACTTGCAGTGTTGTTAGAGCAGGCGTCACAATACTCTGCTGTTAGTTTTACTTTTTTTTAATTCAGCAACAGTCCAGCCTTTAAAAATGTGTTACAATGTTTGTTTTGCAATGCAGCTATTTTTTATTTTAATATGTAATGGGAAAGTTTGCTCTCTGCCTTCATAGTATCATAGTACCTAGGGTCAGAAGGGGCCTAAAACAGGCCATCTAGTCTGACCCCCTGCCAATTGGCAGGAAACGAGTGCCAGGGTCACAGGACCCCAGCCAAGTACCTATCTAATCTACTCTTAAAGACGCC
>JAGPOW010003642.1:97258300-97275479 GCA_030014935.1 Caiman crocodilus | reverse complement strand
CCACATATCAATCTAGTGGCCCTCCTCTGGACCCTCTCGAGGCCGTTCACATCCCTCTTGAAGTGCGGCGCCCAGAACTGGACACAGTACTCCATCTGCAGCCTGACCTGCGGCGCATAAAGGGGTAGGATCACCGCCTTGGACCGGCTCGAAATGCATCGTTGGATGCATGCCTTAGTCTAACTAGAGTCAATTCTTGGCATAGAGCTGTTTCCTGAAAACCAGGCACTGGTGTTTTAGAGGGTCTCCTTGTGTGCTGCTGGTGATGGTCTCTATTTTATAGACTGGCACAGCTATACAAATAAAAGAAGTTACATTGAGAAATCCCATCTCTCTGTCACAGGTTTCTCCTTTAACAGGCAAGGTCCCCCAAAAAGTCAGCAGAGACTGGTATGGGAAACTCTACCCTAAAAGCCAATGGTAATGAATGTTAATAAATCAGAATAGACTAATATTAAATGGATCATATTGCTTCCTGGTAACTATGTTATACAGCAATGCAGACATTGCCGACTGCTGTGATTTTGATAAACATGCTGTTAGTATGTGCTAGCCTGATCCGTGATTTGCTTAAAATTGCTTATTCAGCTATGATTTTAGGCACAACTATTTAATAAAAGCTTGATCAACTGAATTGTCCATTTGTTTTTCTTGAACATCTTATAGGCACCTCAAAAGGTTAAATGTATTTTTCTTTATTAATAAGCACTCTGCTAAAAGTTTTAGAGCTTCTGGCACCAATAACTGCAGTTCCTTAACTTATTCCACATTGTGCAGAATATTACTAAACAGAAATGTATATGTGCATTTACACATAGGTGGACTGTAGGTAGAGACATCTGGAGGTGATTCCATACTCTTCCCTGTACTCTGTCCAAGAACATGAGAATGTTATGGCCTCCAGAAACAAAGCCTGTCTAACTCTAGCTGTTAGGAACTCATGATTTCTACCCTCAAGATGCTCAGTTCAGTCGCAGGAGTCAGCTGAGATACTAGATTAACAAAGTATGGGATAACCTCCCCCACTATGGGTGCCCCCTTGCTGCACCAAGCCAGTGCCCCCTATCTCCATGTCACCACTTGAGGTCCATAGGTCCCACCAATCTTCTTTAATCATGACCTCCCTTAGCTTCACAGGTCACACTGCCTCACCCTCAAGGGCAAGGATAGGGGCAGGCAGCAGAAGCTGGAAGGAGGGACCCAGACACTCTGGTGGCAGCAGCAGGACAGCAGGGGCTGGAAGCAAAGGCCACCAATTGGACAGCCCAGGCTTGAAGTATGGGCAAATTTCTAACCACTTCAAAAGTGGACTGGCAGATGCTGTTCCAGTCAATGCAACAGCTATTACACTGCACCTGTTCCCTTTACCTGAAGCTGTAGTGACACAAGTGTAACAAAAACCACTTTAACTTTAATCCTGCTTCATGCAAGGACCAAATTAGGGTGACCTGGCTCACCTGGGTGGCTACAGGCTCATTCACATGTAACAGTTACAGTGCTACAGCTGCTGCCAGCTCCTGAGCAGCAGTTCTCCACTATTTTTGAAGAGGCTACTTGAGCACATTAGTCCATACCCTTAGATTGCATTGACCACGTAAGCAAGGAATCTGGCACTGGTTTTCATACCGTGCTCATGACACTGATATCTGGGCACCTTTCAAATTTAAAAGGAAAACAGAAAAATCTCTCTCTCATAGAAAGTATCGCTGAAAAGAATAAAGGATGATATAATGCAATATATACCTATTTTTACTTTTTCTCAGAGAAGAATAAGTCATTATCTCTATTTTACCTCTGCCGATACCATCCTTTCATGCCTTCACCTCTCCTCAACTTGATTAGTAGAATCCCTTTCTCCCTGGCCTTCCTTTGGCCTAGATTACCGTAACACCCATGCTTCAACTAGAATACTGTTAGCCACCTTCTGAACTTGCTCACCTTTCTTCACATATCAGTCCAACTTTTATGTCTACTTGCAAATCAATCTTAAAGAAAGAAGGAAAGAAAGAAAGAAAGAAAAGGAAAATCCATGGAATAGCTCCAACCTCTTTCACCAAAGATGCTCACGTTCTCCTCCTGTTCTCTATTTATTGTTGTCTTTCTTTCTTGCATCTATTCAGCTCAAGTTTTTTAAAATAGCCTTCTTATGCTTCTCTGCCTTTTATAATCTCCAAATCAATGGCAATCTCAGGACAAAAATGCTTTTCTTCCATTGCTTATAAACTCCTACTTTCAAGGAACATCACTGCAGGGTTAATAGTTGTTATTGGCAGGGAACTGACTCTGAAAACTGTTTTGGGATTCAGTTTGCAAAAAAGATTCTATACAAAAAAGCTGCATTATAGTGAGAATTTGCCTGTGCTATAAAGAATATATTTTTAAGTAATAAGTCTTTGTTTTCTTATATTTTTCCTTTGCTTTCCTTAGGTTTACTTCCTTCATTATGCAACCTGTAAATATGGCTAGCAATTTATGTCATTAGGCTTAGATACTTCACTGGTTGTAATGTACAATCTCCTCCATCACAAATAATTAGACAGTAGTTATCTAGTGCTTTCATTACGTGGCATACCATTCCTCCAAATTATGCCTTTTGTTTTTTCCTCCCACAATAACTCAATAGCTGCCATCTGCCTCTATCTTCTACTAAAAACACATGATTCTTGCCTGTTCTGGTATGACTGCCCTTCAACACATGGGATGTAACTCCATTTCATATATCTCTGAGAAAACTCCTTAACCAAATACCTGGACATTCCTAAATTGCCACTAATAACCTTTTAAATTAAGGTTTATATATATGTATAATTGCTTATTAAAGGTGCCTGATCAGGAATGGTTGCTGGGACACTGTGGGCGCTAAGGGGCACAGATGGCAGCAGCGCAGAGATTGCAAGGTTGAGGCCATAGCAGAAGTGCTTACTGCACAGCCCTGTTAGATTCCAATAAAATCTGAAAATTCTGCTAAATACCTCGTCACAAAAACGAAAAAGGAAAGGAAGGAATGGTTTTGAAAGCAACAGAAGGTCAGCAGTCTAGAAACTCTAATTACGAACTGCAAAGCAATTGCAGGATGCTATAATATCGAGATCTTTCCCAGGAACTGATGCCTCCATCAGAGCAGGAAAGTAAATACGCAAAAGATAATTGGATAAATACTGGTATTTAAAAGCTATGGCCAGTTACTACTAACTCCACTTAGTGAAAAATGAAATCAATTTCTCCAAGAAGTTTACAAAGGAGTATATTAAAGCTCAGAGACACCCATTAAAGGTGTGATTAGTTTTTATGCTACAGTAAACCAGGTGCCACTCTAGCTTTATATGATTTAAGTCTCTCACAGCTTACAGGACAATTATAATGAATGTCTAAACATACAAAGCTTGTTAGCTCTACTGCAGAAGAGTTTATGCATCAGTGACAGAAACAACGTCCACCACTCATGAGTGGTTACAGAAGCCAAAGTCAAAAGACTTTTGGCAACTGCCATAGTCCCTGGTTAAACCTACTTCACAAATAGCTTAATTTTAAATACTCCACAGAATGAGTAACTATGAATTTTATATTGTTTTACATAACTTAACTGAAATGTATCAGTCTGAGACTAAACAAATCATTCTACTGTAAGGATAATAGAATTCAAAATGCTACAAACTTTTTTTAAACTCCACCTTTCACTACTAGCAAAAACATAAAAGAAAACAGATTCTCTCTTTCTAAAGTGCATTTTAAGTGAGCTGATATCAAGGATATATTTTAAATTAATTTGAATACCAATGTATTTAGTGGGACAACAAAAATTCCAACGTGGCAAACACCCCATCATCAGTGACACTAAGACAAGCTTATTAAAAAATATGACCACAAGCTATTCTTTATGAGGGCTTTCTTTCTTTCAGCACAACAGCAAGATCCATGTCACAGTGTTTGCTTTTTTAAGTCCTACATTTCTTTGTTAACTAGCAAACATATACTTAGATTTCCCTGAGATTGTAAACTCGTTGGGGAAGGATGTTTTTGTTTCATGTTGTACAGCATGAAAATATCCAAAACTGGGAATTCTTGGCTCTACCATATTACAAATAAACAAAACACAACACAGTGTACACTCTCTTTTTTTTCCAACTGGAACAACTTGATTTTAAAATAGCAACAGGTCAAGGAAATCCTGTATAAAAGTAATTTTCAAAAAATGCCTTTGTAGGGACATTTCTAATTACTTTAACGGCTTGCTCTTTCTCCAGACAGCCTGTGTGTACAAGGAAAATATGAGCCTTCTGATTATGATGAAACTTGCATTGAAACCAGTGTCTCCTTATACACGCGCACTCTTTGCCCACTGTCCTGTACCCACAGGAGAGGAAGCCCGCAAACAGGAAGGCTCATTACTTACTTTTGCTCACTGCTAGAGCATAGGGTTAAATGTTATATGAATACACATGGTAAAAACATCAGCAGAAAAGGAAGAAGAAAGATAGGAAAGGTTTTTGATCCAAGATGGCGTGTCACACGTTGGCATGGGAAACTGTTGATCAGCTGTTAGTTCTTCCACAGAAACTCTTCTGTGACATTTAAATGTACCAGACATACAAAAATGTAATTAGAATAATGTTACTCGGCTGCTGTGTCACTCTCTCCATTTCCGGACCTCAAGTTTCTTTACAAGATATGGCTGTCTTCAATTTATGATGGACAAACTAAGCTAGACACTGATCAAGTGACTTGTCAAGGTCATGTAGGAGGTCAGTGACAAATCTGATAATAATGGGCCTTTTTGATTCCCCCATCCCCTTACAGTGTCCAATATACTCAGAAAGTGCTATATAGCAAAAGGCTCTATTTTATTACAAGACAATACATTTACTTTTTGCAATTAAAACTTAAGAGTGTGCATTATAGTTTCTTTTCTGTGGAATTTACACAAAGGCAACTAAAATTAACCTAATTTACCTTGATCCAACCCTTTAATTATATAACTGTACTGGCTGTTTCTAGTTAGTAAGAAACATTTAATTTAACTTTCAGGCATTTCCTGAAATGGGGAATTAAATACACTCTTAAAAGCCAAGATTCATGGAATATTCCACTTTTTAGACATGCTGCGAAGCAACAAGCACCCAAATTCCTAAATACTGCCATCTAGCATGTAAGCATATTTCAATTGCTTTGCATTTTTGTACCAGCCCTGGCTCAGTTGCAATCAGCCTTTAAGCAGTAAGAGGCCTGATACTAAACTCCTCAAATTAAATTGCCAGAGTTCAAATGTTTCCACACTTTATTAAGCAACTTGTTAGCTCATTAAAAGGATTACAAACAACTAACCTTTCTGGTAAAGGGCTTAAGTACATTGGTAGAGAACTATGTGATATTTATACTCTCTCTCCAGAGCAAGGATGATCAGTACTCCAATGGAAAATAGTAATTAAATTCAGGAGGAAAGACAGAACATGCAAACAGACAGCAAGTATTGCTGGATGTGTTTTTCTTCACCATTTTGCTTCATAAAATTGGCAAAGTTGCACTGTCTCAGATAAACTGTTATAGATTTAAGATGGGAGGGTGGTCTGTCTATGGTGTTCGCTACCCACCACATATTCAGTTCCCTAGTAGAACATTATCCTACCTATATTTTCTCAGTTTCCACAAAATGAATTTACTTCTGTAACTGAACAGATGTCTGAACGAAGCTGGAAGACAAGAGGTTAAAAAAAGTGCAGTTAAAAAAAAAAAAAAAAGCACTTTTAGTTTTTAACATTTGCTTAAAATCCACCCCCCCAAAATTACTGGTATCTTATCCTATGTACATGTAATTCTTCCAATGAGTAAAGAAAGTATAAATGCTAAACAAGCAGCTCTCTTGCTCAAGGCACTTTTGCAAAATATTTAAGAATCCAGTTTTTATAAATTCTAGCTGCACTAATTTCACCCGATGTTTTTAACCAAGAGTCTTTCTTTGCAATAAATTATGTAAATTACTACTTCCTTGTTCTTATCCACCATCTCCAAGACTTTTTTCAGCTCCCTCTCTCCTACTTTCCTCTAAAGCTAAGCAAGGATGAAAAAGAGAGGGTTCACAGGCAACCAAGCTGACCTTTGAGCTCTGTGAAGGAGAATCTCAGTGTTCATTAAAAAAACAAAACCATGTGTGCCCAGCCTTTTCTCTTGTAAAGATAGCCTGGGAAATGTAAGCTGATCAACAAAACTAAAAGGAACAAACAGCTGGGCTGTACTTCTGCATCATGCAAAGTCCAGGTGGGGAAGCTTAAGACCACTCTGCCCCACCTGCTGCACAAAGCACACTTATATAAAGTGAGTCAGTTGAGTTTGCAGTTTTCACGCTCAAAGATCAATTTCAATAATCCTCCTTCAGATCCTTAGACTGGCCTAGTGCAGAGTGGCATAATTATGGTAGGCAGCACTTGATCATATAGAACCACCACCACATTGTGTTGCAGGCTCCCTCAAGACCCTGAGGCCAGCTCAGCCTGTTAAAGCTTCTGCCACCCTCCAGGTTAAGTACAGACAGTCTTTGCAGGTTAGTCTAAGTTGTGTAAATTGAACTGATAAGCAAGTTAATAGACATTCACTTTTGAGTCTGGAAATGCAGTCACATGCCTGCAGTGGCTCAGACCAGTGCTGGGGGGCACTAGAGTATGCCTCCTTGCTTAGCTGGGCCAATGCTAGCCTGACCACCCTGCAAAGAGGAATTGAGGGGGTGCAAAAGCATCCTGGGATGCTAGGGACTGAGAGTTACCTTGAATCTGGAAGGGATCTGGGACAGACATTCAATAAACTGACTTAAGCTAAATCAGTTAAGTCTGATACTACATCCATCCAGATTTATCTGGAACTGTTTGGGACATGGTGAGAAAGGTTTACATGTACTGAACTTCTGTTGTGTTACAGATTTGAAATGGTTGCCGATTACTTATCAGTTTGAGTGTAATTTCTATCCCTAGCCCAGGAGTTAGGATTAAGCCACTTGGGCACCCCTAAGGCACTTCCCACAGTAAAGAACCACCTTCTAGTGATTTAAGCACACAAGAAGAGCTCCCCTTGTGTTGGAGTGGGCACAGGATATACTGTTACTAGGGATATATGAGGGAACCTCTACGCCAGCAATTCTCAACCTTTTCCACCTTACATCTCACCAACTATCGGTCCCAAAAACCCTGCTCCCACCATGATAAACGATGAATGGGAGAGTTGGTGCACCGCTTCTCTTTATCCCACCTAGAGAGCCTTTGCATCCCACCAGTTGACAAACACTGCTCTAGGCAGTCCAAGTCTATTTTCTGCTAACTACTCCAGTGGTATGAGAAAAAGGGAAGGGGCTCCCAGAGCTACCACAGATTGGGAACCAACTACGCCTGAGATGCTAGAGTGAATTTGGCAAAAGACCCACCCCTGGAGAAAAGTGAATAACCAGTAAGTCGGAATCACCTGAAAGATTTCATGAAGTGTTGATGGGGGCCGGCGGGGGGAGCATGGTGAGTCTTAGGTGGAATGGAATTACACATAGATAGGGCTGCTGAGAAGAGAGAAACAAGGGGTGACGAAAGAAACAAAGGGTAATGATGGGAAGAGCGGGATTTCATGTGCTGCAGGGAGGCAAAAGAGGAAGTTTGGGGAGAAAGAGGGCTTTGCCAATAAGTGTTATATGCATCACTAAGTTTTAGGAAGCCCCTCTCCAAAATGCTGATGGCATATCCCTGTACTTAATGCTGTTTTCTTTGCTGTAATCCTGTTCCTGCCAGGATATGTTTTTGCTGTTCTCCAGCATTGTACTGTCATACATCCCAACACAAACTCTTGTATCAACTTCCACAGCAGAAGAAAAGCAAGCTGTGCAAGGGACACTGGGGTACAAGGCCAGAGGGCAGCAAGCTGCATACAGCTGAATTAGAAATAACTACATCCCATTAGAGAAGGGGGCAAGACACAAGACTGAAGAGGGAAGGAAAAACACATGCCCCATGTTATGGCACAGTGTAGGAAAGAGTTGAAAGGGAAAAAATGAGTTGAGTGTAATGTGCTGCTATTGGTAACAATGTAAGTCTCAGTCTAGAGAGAGGACCAGAAAGAATGAAGTATTTGGAGAGAATGTTGGTTTTATGATGAAAAGATGAACTGGTGAGTAAGGAGTCAGCAAGCATGAACCTGGGATGATGGTGTTGTACGGTATGGGGTAAGCTCTGGGGTCTGCGACAGACACTGCATAATCCAGTTTGATGCAAATCAATTAAGTCTGATACTACGTTCAACCTGGTTTATTTCAAACTGGTTTTGGTCATTTTGAAACTGGTTTACATGCACCGAATGTCTGACCTGCATTCTCCACTCCTGAAACTGTCTCTTACCACTGAGGCCAGACTATGCGGAAAATTGGTACTTTCAGCACCTAGCCTTGCTATTGCCAACTACTGTGTTCCAGCCCCAGTCCTACCCTCATTGACAGCTGAAGTGACAAAAAGATAAAAGCAACCAGAAGCTGGAAAGACAAGGATTTTGTATGTTTTATTATTCAAGAGTAAACCTGCATCTCTCTGCACTTCTACCTGGGCTCTCTTACTCCCTCCCAGGGACTAATTAGGAACCAAATCTGCAAATGGTTATATAGGTGCTTATCTTTAAACACATGAGGAATTCCATTTAAGGACATGGGACTTTTCTAGTGCTTTAAGTTGAGAATGGAATCAAAGGTTGGGATCATCTCCTACTGCTTTATTCACACATAGAGCTTCAACACAGGGAAGCCTTAATCTTAGCTGGTGTTTCTAGGCACTAACATCTTGCAGCTGATTAATAGTAATAGTAATACAAACTTTTTTTTGGTGCAATTTTGGGAAGATTTACAGAGCTAATTGATGCTGATTTTTCTGATAAAATGGAAGAAGCTGACACACTGTCTGCCCCTGCTACAAAGAGCTCCACATTTTATAATTGTGCATGTGTGTGCATCAGCTGAATTATGTCATTCCTCATCATGTACCATCATCAAGAGACACAAAGAACATGACTGTGTAGAAAGAAGCCTTCCAAGCAGGTAAAAAGTCCTTTAATACCATAAGCTGTTAAACTATAGAGAATTTCTACATGCTTTCAGGTTTTCAGCATTCTCACTCTGTCAGCTGGAATGCAGTCCTCCAGCTGCGCACACTGAAACAAATTATTCAGAATTCATTTTCCCGTGGGCATGTAAAGGTAACTCTAAGGCAGTTCATAAACTCATTAAAATGTGTTCATGTTTTTTCCTCTTGCTTTAAACACATACTTGAATTCAGAAGCACTTTCAAAGCAAATTGCTCTGACTTTGTTAGTTACCTGCTATGACTATGCTTTGAAAATTGCAGAGCATAACACAACTGAACATACTCAGTTTTCTGGCCAGCACTTAAGTGTATTTAATTGAATCCCATTACATTAAAGGCACTGAGGTTGTATTCTTTCTGCTGCTGCAGAAATTGGAGTCTAGAAGTACAGTAACGTGGGTTGACTAAGGTCACAAAAGGAGAAGGAGGTTCGGAACAAAAGGTTTCCAGGTAAGCAAGTGCTATGGAGCCTGTAGGATGGGCCCTGTTCCCAAGTTAGCCCCCCCCAACAATTATTTTTAACAGATTTCCTAAAGTAGCCTGAGATACAATGAGTGAAAAAACAGTGGGAAAACGTAACTGAAAGTATTGCAAACATCTGTTTTGTATTCCTACAATACATTTTATATTCTGGCGAAGGACAAAGAAACTTATGTACCTAATAGCTAGAAAAGCTTATGGCTAAAAGTGAATCACAAAATAAGGCTAAACAACATGAAAGCTAGACAATACCATGGAGAGCTGTAAGAAAATGCTCCTTCAACAAAAAGGCTCCTTTGCAAGTAGCATATTAGGACAGCAAACAGCAGAACTGAATTTTAAGCCATCCCATAAGCATACCCTCTTGTTAATTAGAGAGCAAACAGCTTTGTTATGATTTTGCTGCACTATGTACATTTAAACATCAGGATCTGAATGAATAAAAAGAATCTAAGCACTGCCATCATTCTGAGCTACTGAAGAACTTCCCATCATGGTATAATTGGGACACAAAAATCCAAGTTGCAGTCTAGGGCTGCCACTCCAGTACAGTCTTGTAGAAAAGATGTCCAGAGGCTCAGCTGCATATCCATTTATTTTGCTAACCAGCCTTATCATGAATCTGTAACAACAATGCAAGTGACATACTTGTTGCTTAAGACGGTCTGCTCCTCATCTGGGACCAAGCACTACAAAAGTGACATCCTAAAAAACTAAGCAAAAGCCAAATTCCTCATTGCACTCCCCTGCAAAAAGACATAAATGCATCCTGCTTGCAATAAGCACTTGCCTAACTTGGTTCATTTAATGTAAACCTTACCTATTCTAATAACCATCAAAGCAGCCTGAATTTATTGTAGCAAATTGTCACCCTTCCTCCAGTCTCTCAATTTCCTCAGTCCATCTGTGTTAAAGTACATTTTCTAAACGTGCTACCAGCAGAATAATGGTTATATATAGACCACTGTGATTTTGGACACTACTAAGCAATGTGTAACCAACTCCTCAGTTCAGAAAGGAGTCAGTAAGGGTCAAGGCAAAATTCATCCCTATGCATAACACCTTATGTTGGTCGGCACACCATTTACAGGCCAGCCGAATAAACTTACGCAGTGGTGAATTTGATCTAACAATAGCTGAAAGTACTCAGCACATTATTCTAAGATGACTATATAAAAAGAAAATAAATGCAATATATATTTTTCTTAAACTGTAACAACCAGTAAAATAGTTTATTAACTATAAGCAATTAAAACTGCATATTACACTTTGGATCAGATTATATTATTCGTTTTACAGTAGAAGTGTCTTAGAATCTTAGAGAAATAGGTCTGAAAGGAACCCCTCATCTAGTCCAACTCTCTGCCTAAAGGCGGGGTCATCCCTATCCAAACCATCCTTTACAAATCCATAATCTAACCTCTCAGTAAAACTACCATCAACCCTGACCACTGAGCTCAGTGGGGACCTCTGTTTAAAATTAGTAGCACAATCTAGTTTATTGTGTGTCTCTCTCTCAGACACTGTCACAAGACAAGGATTATAATTTCAGTGTGTGGGAAGGTTAGAAAGAGCTGAATTTTAGATATGAAGGTTTGTTTAAACTGCAGATAAGGCATTAAATAAATAGGGGTTGCTTTCAAAAAAGGAAAGCTAATTGTTAAAATGCTACTGCAATAAATATGGTATATTGAAGTGGGATGCAGAGAACTAGTGAAAAGAAAAACAGAAACCAAATAATGTCAGAAGAAACTCTGTTCTGGGATCAGGACAAATGGAGAGAAGTGAGATTTGTTTCCCCACCCCCACAAGGAACCATCAGGACACTTTGCTGGGATAGATACCTACCCTTTGCATCCTGGATTGTGTTACACAGCAATCCATGCAAACCACTGGGGAGATAATATACTAGATCTCAAAGGATGCTTTTAAAACAAGGCAGACAGCACGTCATTAGTGACATAAAAGCCCACAATTTATTTTCAGAACTGTTTAATCTCTAAGAGGTCAATAGAGCATTTATCTGTACAGTAGAGTGGGCTCCTCTCATCATCCTCCTAATAAAAAAAAATGGATACTTGAGTTGTGGCCAACAGATTTGTATTAACCTTTAAAGTTCCAGTAGGCAGATCAGTCAAAGGCAGGCTAAATCCACATGGTTTAGCTGTGAAACTGCCTGGGAGAAAGAACAGCAAGAGCCAAGCAGAGGTCTGGATGCTACAGAGTGGTGTGAGCAGCATGGTTTCATGCATGTGTTCATTCCTATAATTCAGACCAGAAGTTGTCGAATGGGGGAAAAAGAGAAACTTACTCCCTGAATGTGAAGGCTTCGAACACCTGGGGTGTGCCTATGTAGGGTGTTTTCCAGGGTGGCAATGCCCAATTCTTTATTCCAGAGCAGCCACTCTCAACTTTTTCAGACTCAAGGGACCTCTTCTTAGATACCAGGATAGGTACTAGAGTAGCGTCCCCCAATTTTTTATTCCAGCGGCTCTCAAACTCCCCAGACTCCAGGGTCCCTTCCTTAGATTCAAAGCCGGTGGCCGAAAATACCGTCTCTGACTTTTTTTGCTCCTTTTTGAATGCAGGAAGCTAACAGAGCAATTTTTCTATTGCAAACAACTGGGGGATGCCACAGTGGAGCAGGACGGTTTCACACCATGGATTCATTCCCACGGGACCCCTCTGGCTTTACCTTGCGAGCGGTGCCGGCACACCTAGCAGCGCCACTGCAGCATGGCACCCTGGAACGGACCTGGAGGCAACCCCACGCTGCTGCAGCGCCCTGCTGGAGAATTGCCAAGTGGGGGGGGAGGGCGGGGGGGAACAGAGGGACAGGGCAGCCCCCGCATCCAGGCACTCGGGACAGCCAAGCAGGATGGCAGCAAGTGGAGTCGGAGACTCAGTCCTTTGCCTGGCTCATCTCCTATGCCCACAAGCGACCTCCACGCAGCCGGCTTCGCCAGCTGTGGCTGGCACAGGAGGTGCCAAGCAGGGCTGCGAGGACGAGGGGAGCCCGCTGCACCGCACAGAGACATGCTCCCAGGCGCAACAGTTCCGAAAACAACTTGTGACATGACATGACATGCTTGCCGCCTGCCTTGCTTGGAAAGCGTCCTCGGACAACGAGCCTATGCCTCAGCCCAATGGGGCCGCTGGGTGGCTGGTGTTACACTAGCAAGGGCGAGGACCCCCCCGACAGTCACCCAGCCCCGCTGGAGCTCGCCACGTGCCCGCGGTCCCAGCCCCGCGGCGGGGACTCACCTTGCGCCGGCGCCTCCATGATCCCAGGAGCTCCGAGCAGCCGCTGCTCCGGCCCGGCTCCCGCCTCCTCCCCGGGAGGCGGCGCCGACTCCCGGCCACGTGCGGCCCAGCTCCCCTGGGCGGGGCGGCATCCCGGCACCGCCCCGCGGGCAAGGCGCGACCCCTGCCGGAGTCAAGGCGCCGCGCCGCGCCGCGCCAGGGATGCCCGCTGCCGAGTTTGCAGCGCAACGGGGGCATGCGCAAGCGGCGCTCCTCAGCCTTGGTCCTGCCAGGCCCCACTTGTTAAACGTGGATGGCCAGCCCCCGCCCGGGGCCCCTGACGGCTGCACCGCTGCTCCCCAGCCCGAGGAGCCCGGCGAGGCCCCAACCAGCCCCTCACACGCAAGCTGGATCTCTGCCAGCCTGCAAGGGAAAGCTGCGGTTCCCCACAGATTTTCTCCTTGACAGGAAAATCCCTTTTTCAACATTGTCGATCCGCTTTTCAAGTTTGCTCACCACCTTTTCGCATAGGCTTGCAACTCACTTCCGAGCCGGGGCCCACAGGTTGAGAAACGCTGCCCTACCTAGAACATTTCTACTGCTGCCAAGGCCACCAAAAGGCCACAACGGGTCAGGATCCAACATGCTCACTGGCGACGTGTAAGGGATACGCACGGGTGCATGTGCACCCCCCGAGCATGGCAGTGCAAAAAGGTGCCTGTGGGCCGTTGTCGCTCGGCACCTCCCCTTCACTGCCGACACCGCGGGTGGTGTCTGCAGGCAGTCCACGATCGCTGCTGGCTGCCACCAACGCTGTCCGTGGGTGTCGCCGACCACTGATCGGCACTTGCCCCCCCAGCGCAACCATCGCTGCAGCTGTCTGTGGGAGCTCCCCACTTGCCACCACCACACTCCCACTGCCAGCAGCGCCACTGCTGCCATGCCCACCCCCAGCCTCGGAGGGCACGCAGCGTTCGTGGGCATACTTCTTTTGACTCTCTGACCCGCGCTCCCCTCCAGGGTCTAAATGACAGGGAAACTCGGGGGGGCTCAGCCCCTCCATAAGAAATGAGAGCCCCCCTGTAAGATTTTACAGTCATAACCTAGGGGTGTCTGATTTTATTAGGGCATTGTCAGGGGTGACTGGTGCCTCCTGAGTCTGGGGTGGGGGATGCAATTTGTGGGCAGGCCAAAGGGCCCGTATCCTCTCCTATACTTCTGTGCTGCACCTCAGTGCCCCCCAACACGCTGCTGGCCCACACAGCAAAAAACTGTCCCGTCCTAAGTGGCGCTGAGTTGAGTCAGTCTCAGTGGGGGGCATGTACCCCGCATACCTCCCCTACCAGTTGCTTGTGGACATCATGATGGGCGAACCAATTTTTTTTGCAGATTCTCACAAGAGTCAAAGCGTAGTTCAAACCCTGCTCCCCTCCCTGGTTTTTTCATTATTTGTCACAAGAAATCTGTTGTCCCCTTTCCCTCTGTAGCCTCCCTGAGGCTTGGTGGGCTGACTCCCATATGTTTTAAAGAGTGACACATAGGCCTAAGGCAGGATCATCCCTACCCAAACCATCCTTTACAAATCCATAATCTAACCTCTTAGTAAAATTACCATCAACCCTGACCGTTGAGCTCAGTGGGGACCTCTGATTAAAATTAGCACAGGCAAACAAACCCTGCTTAGCGCTCTTAATTGGTTCCGGAAAAACAGCGCGCTAAGCGAAACAGCGTTGCGTGAAACTCAGTTCCCCATAGGATTTAATGTAAATTAATATAATTGGTTCTGCACAACTTGCCGGCCCAGACCCTACCTAGTGGGGCTCCAGCCGGCACGTGGGAAGCAGAGGGGCCACCCGCCCACCAGCACCTGCGCCCTGCTCCACCCAGTGAGGCACCCTCCAGGGCACCCAGCACTGGAACTATCTGCCACTGCCAGATTGCTGCAGTCTCAGATCAGTTTTCATGCCCTGTGGGTGAGCGTGTGACTGGAATGAGGCACGAGCTGCAGCCCAGGAACAGGCAAGCCTCTGCAGGCTCGGCCCCACTGCGGCCTAGAGCAAGGGAAAATGCACATGTCCTGCCACCCCAAGCCCCACGCTCCCGCCACCCCTCCAGCCAGGGCCCCATGCTCACCCCGCCTACCCACCTGCCCCTTCTTGCTGCCGCTGCCACTCCTCCCCACCTCCCTGCCATCCGCAGGCTCCTGCCACCCCACCCCGGCCTTATCAGCCCCGACCCTGGGCACCAGCCCCGGTTCCATGGTCATGCCCTCCCCACCCTGCTTTCTTATTGCCACTGCTTCTCTCTGCCAGCTCCAGCACCACCTCTGAACTTGCTGCCACCGCTGCTGCTCCTTCTCTCCAGTCCCATGCTGAGCGTTTTAAAAAAACACTCCGAGCATTAAGTGAAAATGGGTAGGTATTGATGAGCACTATAGTGAAACGGTAAGTGAAACTGCTTTATGTGGGGGTTGCCTGTAGTACAATCTAGCTTATTGTGCCTGTGTGTCAGCACTGTGGGTCAAACTGATGGGGGAATGGGGAGATCCCATCTGCAGGAAGTTGGTGGCACTCTGAGTTCCTATTTGGAATCCCTCCTGAACTAGGTTTGCAGCTTGCATTACTTCTGGTCTTTTGGCTCAGATCAAGTGTACATCTGTTCAAGATCAAGTGTAGGGAGCATCTGAAGTTCCAGTCAGGGATGGAAGATGCTTGCCTGAAGTATCTGGCAGCATCCAAATCCCAAAACCTCCAGGCTTGGGTCTGCATGTAGGATGCCTGCCAATGGAATTGGGAGTATACGAAGTGGGAGCGTCTCCCAGAGTGAGAGCCTGAGACCAAGGATACTCACCAGATGTATCACCACGCATGTTTAGAACGATCAAGTTTTGCCTGCTCAAATGATATGGTTGTTGAAACGATTGAGTTCTGCTCAGTCGATATGATTTGGAATTGATTTGGCTGATTTGACCTGGAACACAAAATTTTATATCAAAAAAAACCCATTACCCAGCACTCTGAAGAAGATCAGGGTGGATGTGGTGCCCCGGCTGAGAATCACTGGTTTAGAGATGGGCAGGATGAAAATCCAGGCCTTTTTTTTCTTTTTAAGAAGCAAGTGATAAAGGGATATTATCAATTCACAAATCACTCCCCTGGAGTCTGTTCTCTTACAGGTTGGCAGACCTCCTACATCAGGGATGCTGAGTTCAGGATGAGATCGGGGAGGACAAGCCATGAACTGCACACTGGAATTGATCAGGTAAGTACTAAGGGGCCCACTAAGAATCAGGATAGGGGAATACTAAGGGCACCTGTCCGGGCGGCTAAGGTGTCTCTAAACTAATGCTAGAAGTATGGGCAACAACCAGGAGGAACTTGCACTCCTGCTTGCAGACAAAGATCTCAACCTGGTTGGTATAACAGAAACCTGGTGGGACCCTACCCGTGACTGGGTACAGCCTATACAGGCAGGATAGACTGGGGGGAAAAAGTGGGAATCTCCAACACACCTATAGACTGTGCGTTATCATTCTGAGCACATAAGTGGAAAGAAATCTCAGAGTCCTTGTTGATGCAAAAATTAACATGAGCCGCCAGTGTGATGAGGTAATAAGCAAGGCTAACCACACTCTTTCTTGAATCAGCAGGTGCATCACGAGCAGGTCTAGGAAAGTGATAATTCCCCTCTATGCAGCATTGGTAAGGCCGCAGATGGAATACTGCATCCAGTTTTGGGTTCCACACTTCAAAAGGGATGTGGATAACCTTGAGCGGGTCCAGAGGAGGGCTACTTGTATGGTTGAGGGCCTGCACATGAGACCCTATGAAGACAGACTGAAGCACCTGAATATCTGTAGCCTCCGCAAGAGAAGGCTGAGAGGTGATTTTGTAGCTGTCTACAAACTCATCGGGGAATAGGGGGCACTCTTGTGGCTGTCTACAAACTCAGCAGGGAATAGGAGGCACTCTGTTTACCAGGGCACCCCTCAGGGTTACTAGAAATAATGGCAACAAACTGAAGGAGAATAGATTTAGATTGGACATAAGTGTCCTGACAAGTAGTCGCCATGCTACGAGTAGGATGTGTATCGGCACCAGGTGGTAAACCAAACTGGACAACAGCAGGTCATGGTAGCAGGGAGGTATGGTCTCAGACACGAAGTGAATAAACAAAGTTGAAACTTTACTCACAAGAATGAACTCAACGTGATGCGACAGGAACACGAACAGTCATCAGTCGAACGAAGATACAACCGCAACGCGATGGGTACACTAGTCACAGTTGCAGACGGAATGAGCTCTATATACGTAGCTAGCGAAGTTTTTGTTCTACAGCGTCCTAGGGGTTCACGCGGCTAGGCA
>JAGPOW010003642.1:97230422-97258200 GCA_030014935.1 Caiman crocodilus | reverse complement strand
GAGGGGAGCTTGCCCTTTTATCACCTCCTCCGCCGATCGGGGCTCCTTGTGACAAGAAGGTTCCAGAGAACACGGCTGCTGGCCAGGCAGTCATGTCTGCAGAGTAGCCACTGATTGGTTCAACCCCCCTGATCACGCTGCGATCATGCTCCCTCTGCATGGTGTTCACATACAGAGCTCCTCCTCTGCTACCGAATACCCAAAGATGGTTGTGTCTCTTAACCATGACACTGACTTGTTAGTGGGCCTTAGCGTTGTCACTTAGCCTTGAACAATAATCTGGTAGGTGGTCATGCCTTTTTACCAGACAATAAGAAAGAAATTCTTTACCGTGAGGGCTACCAAAATATGGAGTGGGCTTCCAAGGGAGGTGATGCTTCCCCCTACCTTGAAGGTGTTCAAGAGATTGGATAGGCATCTGGTTGGGGTTACTTAACCCCAGTACTCTTTCCTGCCTGGCACAGGCAGTCCGCATTAATCAAAACATGTGCTCTCCATGCAAGTCATAGCAAGCACACTCCAGATTAAATGACAGTGCCATAGCAAAAGAGAGTGCAAGACTGCCAGAAAAGTATACTCAATGTATGCAGTAAGAAACCAGCTGCTAGCATTTACTGTGAAAAGCTGCAGGTGGTTGTGGAGTCACAATCTGAGTGATACAGGTTTTATTTGCTGCTGTTACAATTAACAAAAGCTAAGTGTAATTGAACGGTTATAGGGAAACATAATTTGCCCTCCTTTAATTTCTTTGCTTTGTTCACTTGACTGCACTCTGCTTCTAGGTTTTTTTCAATCAGAAAAACTGGCAGCCAGCTCCAAAGCAAGACCAGCACCTGAAATCGATCTGTCAAATTTTTGAAAGGGCTAAAGGGCTTGTAAGCACAGATTATCACAGCTTGAATCCTGTTGTTTTGAAGAAGAAAAAGATGGGCTACATGATACAGCCTTGTGTCAGAATAAATCCAAAGAAAATTTTCAAATTTTATTCTGTAAGTAGTTTTCTCTCAAGGACAAGTAACTTCAGAGCAGTGTTCACACCCATGCTTTCCCACTCCAGTGTATTTTGGTGATCTGCCAGCTGCCTCCCAATACTGCTTGTGCTCCCACTGTTCTATGCTTTGTTTGCATACCCTTTCCTATCCTAGGATTATGGAGGCTGGATGCCACCCTGCTATTTAAATGTTGGCCTCAACCATATTCTTGCTCCTTGCACTTGTGTGTTACAGGAACACACGCCTTACGAGCTCACTTATGTTCTGTTCGTGCTAACTCTTTGACATACCTGCTCATTGCATTTGCAACTGGAGTGGCGCTGATAACCTGGATGCTCTTGCACTGTAGGGCATAGAAAAAGTGCTTCAGAGCCCTTGACTGCAGACATTGTAGCCAGGAAGTGGATGAAGAAAATGGCAAGGAAATGGAAATCAAGGAATGCAGGTATGATGCCAGGCAATGCTGCATTAAGGCAGAGGACCTGAACTACAAGTAGATCAGGACAGAAAATGAGCTCCAGGTTGCTCAACCAAAGGAAGACAGGATTTTGGCAAGGGATGCCAGTATCAAGCTACTCTTCACAGCAGACAAGGGTGACCAGTGCCATAGCAATGAAGTTTGGCACCTGGGGCAAAGCCCGGAGTGGCATCCCACCTTTGTTCTGCACACACATCTGGGGGGTACATGCCCCCCGTCATGTTTGCCCAGGAGTGCATGCAGTGGCAGGAACCATTCCCATGGCTCCCCAAATGAGCTGCTCACATCTCCGTCCTGCGCCCTGTCCTGGCTGGGCAGTGCCTGTTGGTGCCCCTTCGGTGCACGGGACGGTCACCCTGCTCGCCCCCCCGGCTACAGAACTGAGGGTGACATACAGGAGAGATGGACAGGGATCCTTGCAGGAGAGGGGGTTCAATAGCTAGGAGCTGTTTATGTCTCAGGAGCCTCCCAAGCTCGCAGAAGCAAGCATACCTGTGGAAAGTGATAAGCCTATGTGCATGTGAGTAAACTGAAAACCTGCCAAGAGTTATGCGACTGGCCTTTGCTTATGCTGCTGGCACTAGGCAGGCATGACTGAATGCTCTGCAGGGGTCTGCAAGGTTTTTGCAGTGGGAGGGACATTTTAACAGAGCTTAGCTCCAAGCATGAGCTGCTTCCAACCTGGTTTATGGTGCTGGAGATGGAAATGCAGCTGCAGTGCCAGCACTGTGTCTCCTCCCTGCCCAGGTAAACCCTCTCCCCCCTACTGCTGAAACACTGCATAGCCCCCTGGCTCTGCAGGCCATTTAAAATTATTCTACTAGCCACAGGTTGTTGACCCCTCGGGTTTCTAAAGAAAAGAATGACACTTGCTCTTTCTGGAGGAAAGGGCCTAGGTATCTATGGGCAAGACATTTTGGATTTTAGACCATGTGTGGAGAGAAACACCTCTTTGCAGTACGAATGTATCTAACCCTCAATGGGCACATCTGCACATTCATTAATACACCATAATTACAGTTCATTAAGTTTATGTAATGACAGGTACAAACTTAATGTGCTGTAATCGGCGCTACTGCTCGAGCATTAACACAGATAAACCTTTTTTTAGTGACATTAATGTGCCTTAAGCTAAATCTACTGCATATTAGCACAGGCTTTTCCTGCCACACTAATGCGCAGTAGAATTAGTTTTCTGTGTATTAAGCATCTTATGTAGATGTGTCCAGTGTTTCCTACTGGATAACTCCAGGTTGCTCCCCTTTTGAGGCGCTAACTCTAGGTGGCTTCCAGCTCAACACAACAGCTGATTTGGATCCCATTCTAAGGCTTCCAACTCTGCCTATACATTGTATATAGGGAGACTACACACCTTAAACAAACCTTTAGATTCCAGTCTGGGTGCCAGCTGCCTATATAGTAGGTATCTTAGTACCCAGCTTGGCAGTGCCTAAATCCAACATTCCGAGAAATCAAAACCTTGGAGTCAATTCAGTGATATGGAAATTCCCCAAAGTAATTAAAATGGTCAACAAAAGAAACTAACTACCAAGCAAAAGAATCTGTTAAGAAAGATCCGAGCCCAAATTTGTCACTACAGAGGGGCCCAAGATGGCAACTCGCTCAATAAAAACTGTAACTTACTGGCCCAATTTGGAGGTAATCTCACTTGCAGAACAACAATGGAAGAATTGCAAGTGTAGGCCAGATCAGACTGATCACCTGAACCACCCTCTCCGTGAACACGAATCTCTTAGTTCACGCTGAAGCTGCAGAGCGCCTGAAAGGGACTGAAGGAAGGGGACTTAGTCCTATCAGTATTGAGGCCAGCCCATTGAATCATATTGCTGAGGCGAGCCCATTGAACCATACTACTGAGGCCAACACATTGAATTGTACTACTGAGGAATGAAACCATATTTAGGTGTTTGGCTTCTTGGAATTCTAGGATTGTAAGTATATTATGAAAATAATAGTATTGATTCAAGTTTTAGTTGTAACTGTAGTTGTTTTTGTAATACTAATTCTTATAGCATTGTTTGGGAAGGAAGTGCAAGCAAAGAATTTTAAAATAAAATTGTGTTGTATGAATTAAGTGTGTAATCATTGTGAAATCGTGCAATCAACTAACTACTCCCCCAGCCAGTGCATCAAACGAATCAGTAAATTGTGTGGGATTTTCTCTATTCCATAACTCACTAGAGACACTTTGCTGGCTACGGCGTTGCATTGGTGGCTCATGTTCATTCTGTGACTCTGGCACGACCTCCCAGTCTCTTTTGGTGTAATCTTATTGAATGGTGCAATCATGAGAATGGTGCAATCTTATTGAATAAATTTAGTCTACACATGCTCAGTCATACCTCCTTTAAAGTACATATATACATGTGAAAAAAAAGCCTTTACTGTTTTTGCTTGTGTTGAAACAAAAGGACTGCTAGAGAGATTACCTTCAGCTTCCTGAGCTGGTTCAGAAACCAATCTCTTAATTTCAGTTCCTTCCCTCCTCCATTTCTATTACAACACTTAACACATTATTCAATTAAGATATCTAAAAGAAACCCCCACTAATCTCTGGCTATGTATTTTTTGCCAGAATCAATTCTTTTTTTTTTTTTTTATTCCATTCACTGAATTGGCTGATGTGTTCATTTACAGAGGCAGCAAATTGTGTCTTCTCCATTTTATGAAGCACCAAACATCCAATGTTATTATATTATGAATCCTTGAGTGCTAATCACATATGAACAAACAGTTCTAAGTTTATGTGGTGGCAATTGTACTGTAGAAAACCTTTTACAGCCTTAGGTATATACATATGATTTATAACTGGCTAAACTCAATGTATCTGATAGTCAAGGTATTTCTTTTAGTAAGGATACTGAAAAGGACAAAAAAATGCTGTAAATACTGAAATTTTCCTTCATATTTATTATTTACCTAATTAAAAAAAACAAAGTTTTTCTGTACATTGTTGGATACATACATGCACATCTTAGCATTTAATAGTAGCTGGAGCACTTTTATATGAGAGTATATTCAAGAATGAAGATTGTTAATATGTACTTCAGGGTAGACTGCAGAATGCTTCAGTTTTTACTTAAGTAATTTCATAGCTATTTCCCAATTCCAGTATCCTGGGTAATTGTATTTTGTGGAGGAGTTGGACCATAAGCTAAATGCAAGTCTATGGTGGTCTATTGTTGCAAAAAAACCCCCAAAAAAGCCAACAGCATACTGGAGCATATTAAGGGAAGTGGTTCTTTTGGTCTATTCAGCACTGGCAAGACCTCACCTGGAGTACTGTGTCCAGTTTGGGCTCCCACAGTTCAGGAAGTAAGTGGAAAGATTGGAAAGAGTCCAGCAAATCATTAGAGGTCTGGGATATATGATTTATGAAAAAAGTCTGAAAAAACTAGGATGGTTTAATCTGGAAAAGAAAAGACTGAGGGCTCGTTGGTCTAGGGGTATGATTCTTGCTTAGAGGGCCTGGGTTCAAATCATGGACAAGCCTGAATTATAGGAGATGTCTAAACAGTAGAAGCAAGGGGCCATAACCAAGGAGGATTACACCTCTGTTGCACAGGACTGGAAGGAGGCTGTTAGGAAGGCCAAAGCAGAGCTGGAGCTAGGGCCAGCAACCAAAATTAAGGATAATAAAAGTTTCTTTTTCAAATACATAGGAAGTAAGAAGGCAGCACTAGGTAACATGGGGCCCCTACAGGACAGGCTTGGCAATCTAGTGATTGCGGCAAATGAAAAAGCTGACCTCTTTAACAAATTCTTTGCCTCCATATTCCTGAACAGGGACCAGGACATCTCCACCACTAGAATTGCAGGCGGACCCAGAGGAGGTACTATACTACGAGTGGGGGATGTGATAATAGTATTCTAATATAATAAAGGGCTTAGTCTGTCTGTCTTTTGCCCAACTGCACATGCACTGATTAGCCAGGTGGCTGGGGGCAGGGCCAGCTGAGTTAAAATGGGAGCCCCTCTGTTGGCCCCGCCTCCTCTTGCAGCCTCTGGTCCAGGGGCTCCCTCCACAGAGGCAAAATAAATGTAGGTAGAGCATTTTAAAAGTGGTGGGGCCAACTGAGGAAAAGCGGGAGCCCCTCTGTCGTAGTGGTGTTGGACCTGAAGCAGGGGGGAGGGGGAGCAGGGTCATACCTAAGCCAGGGGAAAGGGTGGGGTGGGGTCAAACCCAAACTGGGGGGAGGGCCGAAGCGGGGTTGGACCCAAACTAGTAGGGATGAAGGGGGGTGGGGTGGGGTGGGGTGGGACCCAAACTGGGGGGAGGGCGGGGAGTGGGTTAGACCTGAACCGTGGGGGTGCTGGCCAGGGTTAGAGGGGGGAGAGGGGAAAGGAGCAAGGTTAGACCTGAATGGGAGGTAGGGGGTGGGGCGGGGTCAGACCTAAAGCCAGGGGGAGCGGGGTCAGACCCGAATTGGAGGGTGGGGTTAGTCACAAAGGGGGAGAGAGGATGGAGCACAGTCAGATCCAAACCAGGGTGTGGGGGGGCAGGGTCGGACCTGAAAGAGGGGGAGTGGACCTGACGTGGGGCAGGAGGGGGGCACCGGGCCAGATGCAGGGCTCTGCCCCTGCTGGCCCTGCTTCCCCCATCATTCTTGATGGACAAATTGATAGTTTGAAATAACCAGGGATATATTTGATAGCTGTGTTGGTCTGAGACAAAAAGAAATGCAAAACTCTAGAATTCTTGGTTCAGAGATAATACCTTTTATTAGACCAACTAAGAAACTGCTGAGACTGATGTAACTCATGCTTCCTTTTCAATGCTGAAATATGCTCATCAAGACTCTAGAACTGTATAAAGATGAGGGTTTTTTTGCACTTTCTTAGTTGGTCTAATAAAAAGTCTCCGAACCAAGAATTCTAGAGTTTTGCTTTTCTTTTTTAAATAACCTGGTATTTGAAATACTTGAAGTGTGATTATAAAGAGGATGAGACACACTTTTCTCCATGGCCACAGGGGACAGGACTAGCAGTAATGGCCTCAAACCATGGGAGAGGACATTTATTTAAGTTGAAGTTTAAAAAGAACTTTCTAAGTATGGGGGAAGCTGTGGAATTGCCATCCCTTGAAATTTTCAGGAGCAGGTAGTCAAACATTTGACTGGGATGGCTTAGTCAGGGATGATCCTGGTTTGATTGGGGTGCTGGACTAGATGACTTTGTGAAGTCCCTTCCAACTCTACTTTCCTATGTTCCTATAATTTTTTTTTATCAATGTCACATGTATGGTTGCCTGTTAATTATATACATTTGTTTGAGCTTGTTCCTTGTCATAGGAGCTTACAGTGTAAGATCTGGGTGCTGAGTGCTCTCAGCTCTCCCTGGCCTTGTCAGAGGCTTAGGTACAACTTTAAAGTTACAAAAAGGTAACTTCAGGCAAGGGAAATATTGGACCCTTGCTTGTGGGTCTACACAGTATGTACTGTTTCATTTTAATGTCTTTAATCAAGAAAAAAAAGAATGAAAGAAAAGAATTGTACAGCGTAATCTGAAACAAGCATTTACAAGTAGGAAAAATTACTGTTTATTGGAAAACAATTCTGAACACTGGAAAGTACAGATTCCATACTACAGCTCAGCTATCCAGGTTGTAACCATATTGGTCTAGAGGAAAAGGCAATCAGGACTTGTACTAGAGATGATATCTTTTATTAGACCAACAAGATTTACAACTAATACTTTTCTCATTTAATGCTCATACATACTACAACTCAGCTTTTCTTTTTTCTTTTTTAGGGCAAAACTTTAAAGCATCAGATCTGCCTAAGGCAGCTTTAATTTATATACATGTTAATAAAGGTTTGCTTTAATATGCATATGCTTTTACTTTTGAGTTTGAATTATTGTAAAATATTAAATTATGAATTAGTTTTCCCAGCAATCCTGTCCCTTTGAGATCTGTACATTTCTTTGGGTTACAGAGTCTACTATTTATGAAAAGGTGAAAGCAGTAGTGGTTGTGAAAAGAATGGATTTCTGCGTTTCATATCCTTTTAAACAGATATGCAGATATAGAGACATTCTACTTGGAGTAGGTCTGTACAAAAATACCTTTTAAGCTGATGGGTATTTCTCATTAAAAAAAATCAAGTACGCTAATAACAGGATATGACCCTAAATCTGTGAAACAGAAGAAATATTACTCTCTTTCTTTCTATAAATTTTTCACCGACTAAGAACAATTAATACATCTTATTTAAAATGAAGGGTGGAGATTCTCTCAAAGTTATTTCTGTTTAAATGAAAACTGGACTCTATACTCTCTGTGTATCTAATGTCCCTCTGAACTGCATCTTTGAAAAGCTTAGTTACACACTTTGCAGAGCAGAATTAAACATCCATTCTAGGCCTATATCTTTGATCTAAATTTGCTTTCTTTCAATACATCAAATTGATTTGTTAATGAAGTCTTCAAGATAAATTATTTTTCCATCTAAGATACCTTATTCACGATTGTGTAAAAAGAACCTATATAATATCACAATGTTACTAGACTTACATTTATTAGATTTTCTAATACATTTGAGAAAAATTGATATTGTTTATAATATTTCTGGTGGCATCAAAAATAGTGAAAAAGAAACAGCTTATTTATGTATGAATATTCTCCTTTTATGTTAAATCCCTGAAATTGTGTTGGAAACAAATATGATTATAAAAATGGATACCCTGCTGAAATTAATTCATTTTGTAGTAAAGTGTTCAATTTTCTATCCAAAGAATAACATCTACTGATCACATCACATAGCCTAATATTTGCCTATGATTTCAGCTACATCCGTCATAGATTTTGTGAGTTTCCTCACTGAACTTGCCATTTTGGAGATTTCCTGCTACTTTTCTGACTGAAGAGACTGATGTAACTCATGCTTCCGTTTCAATGCTGAAATATTCTCATCAAGCTGCAGCATCATAGCTGAGGCTTGAAAAAGTTTACTGTCCCTCCCAACAAGCCATAATGAGGGAAACGTAAGTTGAAACAAAAAATGGTCAAATGGAATAAAACTAAATTATTTCAATTTCTAAATTCTGATGAAACCTGCATGTGTACATTTTTAGGTTGCAGTTTTTAAAGACATACAGTAATCACATGCAAATACGTAGTTTTATTAGAAATATTTCATATATATCACAAGATTTTTTTAATCTCCTAATGACATGCATACTAAAGTCATAACATTCAATTTAGTGAAAACCTTAAGTGGTTTACAACCTTTACTTGTTTTATGTTATCAACCTTACATCCTTTCTGCTAGAATTAAGGGCATGGCACTGCAAGATGTGCTAGGCGCCAAAGTGACAATTTTTGCCTAAGCTGGCCTCTGAAATAGCTCTACAGCTGTGACCACACAAGTGCATGGTTGCTGAGCACTTTAAAAGGGCCCAATCCTGCCACAATCTGAACCCTCATTACATGAGGATTGAGATGAAGGCACTCCAAAGTGAAGTGCCTTCATTAACTTCTGTCTGCACATGCCAGAAACAGGGCTCAGCAGATGTAGCCCAGCTCTGTTCCCATTGCTGTTTTCAGAATGGGAGGGGAGAAAGGAGTGAAGAGAGTTCATTCTGGGGGTTGCTGGTGCTGAAGGGTTGCATTCATGCTGGTGCTGGAGGGTGAGGCAGGTAGACTGGAGCCCCCACTCTGCACTCCCCCGATGCACCTTCCCTCCCTGGATGGGCTCTAAATTGGAGCTCAATCACTCACCCACCCTCCCAACCCAACAGGTGATGTGTGTTGAGTCAGGAAGATCAGTCTAACTTATGATGCCTTCTGTAAAGCTCCACGAATTAGGTCTGGGAGCTGCATTTCTGTCTGTGCCTGCTGTGTGCGCTCAATTCTCATTGATTTCCTACTGTATAATGAGACAGAACTGTGGTACGTGACTCACACCCATCACAAGCAGGTAGTCTCAGAATGGACAGTATTTTGGCACAGATTTTCAGTTATCTAGGCCATATGATCATGCATTAAATAAACCTACAGCATATATCTGAAGTGACATCATGAAAAAAATGGCAACTCACAATGAATGCAGAAGTTCATCTAGTGTCAAAAAATTAGATTTGTCAACTTTGAGAGATAAGGGCTTTCTAGTTACAGACATGGATGGGAAATGCCAAGGTGATACTGGACAGTTTTTATTTCAGCCTATGAAGGTAGAAGACATCAGAATATCTTGATTTTGCACAGAGTACTAGTCATTCACTTCCTCACATTAAAACTTCTTTATTAGTATGCATTTAAGTTAAAATTTTAATATCTGTTTGATGTTAATTTGTTAACATCTTCAAAATGAAAACAAAATAAGCTTTGTAAAGTTACCATTTGCAACTTCTCATATATATTTGTATCCAAAGTCTACTTAATAATTACCACAGTTTTGGAAATTAAAATACTCAAGATAACATGAAATATCTGTGTGTCAGGATACAACAAACAACAGTAACTAAGCAGTTCTTTAGACTGTAAGCTTCTTGGGACAGTCTTTCTTTTAGTTCAGGTTTGCACAGTATCTAGCATATTGGGGTCCTGGTCACAGAAGCAATACAGATAATAAATAATAATGATTGTATATGTGAAGCAATCCTATTACTAGATTCACCTTCTCTGTACTTAGTGGAGAATGCATCTTGAAAGGGGTGAAAGGGGGTGCTTCCAAGTCTACTCTCCACTGGAGCTTTGAATGAAAAGGAAAGTTTGAATGGTGGCCAGGGCATCACAGAAACCCAGGAAACCTGCAGTAAGGGTATGCTGGATCAGATTATAACATTCCCACTTATTTCAATAACATTTGGAATGGGTTCTAATTTCATTGCATAAATTAAATAAAGTAATTTACCTGGTTTTGTAAATTAGATACAAGATCAATCAATAAAGCTTTAAAAACCCCTGTAATCAACAAACAAAACAAAAAACCCCAAACTCTCTAGAGGGTTAGAGCCAGCCATCCCTGTTTGTTTGACACATCTGTGAAGGGTGCCATCTGTGTAGAGAGCTCAGATTGATCAGCAGAAGAGAGACAATCTCCTGCAGTCCCTGAAGCTGGAGAATTGAGGAGAAAGAGGTGTCATCTTTTTAGCAGCAAGAAATAAAAGCTCCTGGGAATTACCATGGGCAGAAGAACTTTATTGTGTAGATATTTTGTCTACTGTTTTATACCTGTGTTAGTAAACTGTGCCCTTAGGGAATGGTCTTGAATGAGTGTTTGGGATTGTATTAATTACTTGCGGGCTGGTGACATAGGTCAGGTAATCTGCAGCATTATTATGTTAGCACACAAGAAACTAAAGTTCAGAGAGCAAGAAAAAATGCTTCTATTTCATGGCAGAGCGCTAAACTGTCTGAACAACAAAACCAAACCACTGACAGTATCTCTGTTGGAGTCTGCATATGCTGCCCTGATAGGGTCATTACAATGAGAGTAGGGGTTAAAGTGAAACAAGAAACAGTGATGCTACATGATGACCCCAGAACAAGAGACTAAGGCAGGAAGAGAATACTCCAGTGGGAAAACATTTGACTGTAAAAGAGAGAATGTGGTCTAGAGGTCTATGACCACTGAATAGTAAATAAAATTACACCAAATTGAAAACACCAGCACATTTCTGATTCATGGTCAGCAATTCCAGATATTGAAAAAGAAATTACAATGGAGTCTGTCTTCAATAAGATAAACAGACCACTATGAGCTTTTGAAGTAAATGAAAATAATCTTGTTAACACAACTTTGTTACAAATGTGGGAGGTCCCCATAAGCCACAGTGCTGGTCTTCCACTGCCTCTGGGCATGCCGCCCACCTATCTCGCCTGCCATTTCTTGTTATTAAATAATTAAGGTCTTAATTAGGCAGGAGGCTGTCCACTGAATGCCCTGTTCTCCTGGGCCTATGTATGCACCTCCAACCACCCATGTACTGCATCCAAAGCCTAGCAGATATTTCTAACAGCTGTGCTTTGCTCTGGCCTGAGGCCAGGTCCAACTCAGTACAGTGTTAGGCCTCTTGCATTCTGCCCTATCATGGGCCACACTTGTACTGCCTCCCTCTCATTGAGACCTCTCTCACTCCACCGGCTCTCACCCCATATCTTTCATACCGCCCCTGCTAGGCCTCACTCAAACTGCCTCCCTTTCCCTGGGACCACACTCATCCTGCCGTCACCCAGAGGGTCCTCAGGCTTGGTTCCCTTCCCTCCCCGGCCAACAATCACAAAGCCTTTTGAGCATCTCCCACCACCCTCATCTGAATGAGCTCTGGATGGTTTGCAAAACACTGGTCTGACTCTAGTCTCTTGCCAGGTTACTCACCCAACTGCTCTCAATCAAGGGGCTCATGACTCACCCCACTGTTCATCTCTCCTCCTCTGCCACCCCACAACTGGCCTCAGGTTCCCGAAGGCTTACCTGGACCTAACTTGGTCCCCTGTTAACAGGATCTATACTCAAGTGCCCCGCTTACAGGGACACAGCTCACACCCTTCTCACAGGGCCTCATCTCAGCTCAGGCCCCTTACTTGCAGGGCATCCCAACTACCTCTCTACTCACTCCTCTCTCCAGGGCCTCACCATGCCCCTCTTGTGCAGGCCTTCAGGTACCCCTCTGCACCTCTGCCTCCACTAAGCCACATCCTCCACCCCCTTCTCTGAGGCCTGGTGTGGAACACCCCTGCAGGCTGAGGTGCCACTCTTTGGTTTGGTTTGCCTGGCCCAAACCGCTCACTCTCCAGGGTCTTACACCCCACATGGGCTCAGGTGGCCATAGCCACGCCTGGCCGCACTACCCACTTTGGGCCTTGCACCCCAACAGGCTCAGGTGTCCCACATGGACATACCTGGACCAGCTCTCTCTGATGTTAGTAGTAATCCACCAGATGGTGGGAGTAGGGGTTATTAAAGCACCCCAAACAGCCTTTCACCATGATTGTCCTTGCACCTGGCATTTGCTGGCCCTGCCCCAGCACAGGCAGGACCACCAGGCCTCCCTATCACAGCAGGGTGCAGTTTCAGGTCATGCCCAGGACTAGGAACCTCCAACCCAGAAGGGTTGGAGCTCCTGCCCTTACCTCTGTACCGTCTGTGGAACAGCAGCTCCACTGGGAGATGTGCGTTCCTCAGTGCCAGGCAGCAACTTCTGCCTCCAGCCCTGCTGGCCTGAGGCTTAAGATGGCTGCTTGCCAGGCCACTCACCGGTCTCCTGCCTGCCCCAGTTCTTACAGTGGCATAGCACTCCGAGTGCCCCAACACCCACCTTCCCCCTTAATATGATTCCTGGGGAGGGTTCTCCCTGCTGCTCAGTCACCAGAGCTTGCCACATCCCCAAGTGGTGAGCATCACACTGGTGCTCCATCTCATACTTCTTAACAAAAGAATTTTACAGCTAAGAATCATCCCTCATCTTCAAATAATGAAGATGCATTTAGTTTAGTTACAGACTACCTTTTTCATAAGGTCTTGGAATTTGTTCTTTTCTTTCATCAACAGCTCTTGGTGTCTCTTGATCTCACGCTGTAGATCCTCTTCATGGTCCTTCATGGTTAGAAGCTGAGTAATACTGGAAGAATGTGATGTATAGCTTTCTTCCCTGAGTGCTCTCTCCTGAAATGCATTGTAAAAACATAGCTTCATTAAAATCTACTAAAACACAATTAAGTCATTCTCAGAAGCTTAGTATCTTTCAGCTGTGGATTGAATATGCACATGTCCACAATGAAATGTGCTATGCTAAGGATGAACACCAAGACAATGAACTTTCATGAAGACTTAAACAGCAAACCCTCTTGCAAAAAAACTGATAAAAGAAAAACACTTCAAATAAATACTTCTAATCCATTTTAATACCTAATAAAAAATAAGGTAATCTCCCATTGCTAGTGACATGGGCTAGGGACTACTCTATTAGTTGTTTGCAAGCAGCACCCCATCTTCACATTGGATTGGGTAGTCCACTAACTAAACAATGGCTGTAATACTGCCCTTCTAAATTTGTCATTTGATCTTGTGACCAGGTCAAACAAAACATGTTCAACAAAAGTTACGGAAATACTCCAAGTGGCTTCTTTGCAAATCTCAGATATATGAATATTTCTGGAGCAGGCAAATGAAGAATTCTGGGCTCTAGGTCAATGAGCTTTAGTATTTGGAGAAACAAATGTATCAGCTATACAATACATTATTGATATACATGCAATAATTCATTTAAATACTCTCCAGGAAGAAATGTCTCATCTATTAGACATAGTAAAAACATCAAGGAAAAAGCAGGATTATCTAAACAGCTTTATCTTCAAGAAAAATGTAACCATGAAGTTTCCTCACTCCGGAAAAAGACAGGGTTATGGAAAGAAAAGACAAAAAAAAAAAGCCCATCTTGAAGGAAAGTTTGACTTTTGCTGAATTAAATAACAGTACTGAAGGCTTCCGATCTTGAATAGAAATTAAGCATTGGGGAAGAGGAACATGCAACTGATCAAGGTTGTGGCTAACTACCCAAACTGAAAGTCCTGAGGAATAATGTTTATTTTGCAGTGTGATTTCTTATTACTGGAAAGAACAGCCAACGGAACTCAACCAGTCAGCCATCTGCCCTGAGTATAAGGTACAGATTGTGTTGTGATACTACATCTAGTCAGCAGGTGCATAGCAAGCCAAAATGACTTTTGTTAGAGGTCTGTTAATTCAGAATGTCCTTGGTCAAAGAGAAGCTATCAAGATCAAAAGTCCCTTTTCAGCTTCCTATATCACTCTGTATATTAGATGTGAGCCTAATCTCATGGTACACAAAAATATTCTGGACTCTAGCTCTACTAGACCAAAACAACTAAATCAAACAAAATAGAATTACTGTGTGTTCTTTTTGGTGGTGAACACATTTATAATGGGGTTTTCATACTGTTCACTTATCGGTCTGAAGATACCATTCATGATTGGAAACAGAATGTCTGCTGAGAAAATCTGCTAGAACTTCGCTCTTCTAGCTCCTGGAAGTTGAGTAGTTGGAGTTACCCCATAAAACTAAACAATGTATTTAGTTTGTGATCACATTTAAGAACACTTGCATAGTCTTAGTGCCTCTTAGCCTACAGTCTTCAATGCCAAACCAAATTCTGAAATCAGCATCATGTTTAAAGTCTTTGAATTCTTCATTTTAAGCAGCTGTGGTTCAAAACCTTCAGAAAAAATATGTTTTCAAACAAAAAATATATTTAAAGAAAAAAATAAAGATGAAAAAGGGGAATCAATTCTATTCAGCCATGAAAGGCTAGGTTTGGAAAATGTACTAAAGGGCACTATGCAGACACAGACTGATTCACTTTTACTGTCATGGGCAACTTAGAGACAACCGTGGTTGCAATGACATTTGTGCCGCTATGAATGATGATGCCAAGGATGTACACCAACAGACTCTGATATACAAATTTTCTGATCTGCTATCATCATTGAAGTGCAAAAAAGATGCCAACTCCAAGTATCAGGAAGATTCAACAAGAGTCTGAATATTTAAATAAAAATGAGGGAATTGCATAATTATGTGCCCACATCTCAAAACAATGAATGTTTTGTCCCTCCAGAAATAGAAAGGAAGAAAGAATTTAACTGGCCATTTATTTACCTTCAGAGGTTTACAGATACCATTTAATTTGGATCAGATGTCCTACAGAGTTGCAAACAATAAACATGAATTTAGTAAAGTCTGAACATTACTGCATGGCAAAAATATGTATTTTTTACCATAATGCATTGGAAAAGCACCATCAGGTTAGTTCAGTCTATGTAATCTCTTAAATCTTAACTTTATGAATTTTATTAAAACTTTAAATTATCTCTTAAATTGTAATTAGGATGTACTGCTTTTTCCATATCCTATCCTTACTATGTCCAGTTGCTTTTTTAGTTCCAAGAGCTGGGATCTCAGCATAGTATTTTCTTTGGTCAGGGATGCATAATCACCCATCATTTTGTTTCTTAAGAAACAATCCTGCTCTGCCAGTAGCTCTCTCTCTCGCACATGCTGATGAAGAAAACTTATCTCACCTCTAATCAGAGAGAGAGAGAAAGGCTTATTATTTAAAAAAAAATCCATCTGAGCATTACTAACAAGCCATATGCTTTTTAAAAATTATGCACATTACAATATTACAAAAAACTGGTCAGGTCTTAAAGATAGGACATTTCATGCAGATTTCTCAAATGCTCTGAATAATTTTATCAAAATCCAGCATTTTTCATAAATGGTATATGCAACATCTGTCAAAAAACAAATGAACTTCTTGAGTTCTACTATCAAAATCTATGCCTATTAAATAACAATAAATTCTAAAAACGGGGTTGACTCACTAGCAAGGCACATCTTGCTCGTAGGAGGTACCCTGTGGTAACAATGGAGAGTTACTTCATAATGCACATACACGCACACATTTTTTTTCTCTCAAAACAGAGAGAGCAAGAAAATTAGCAAGACTCAAATATTTAAATATATAGGACATCATTTAAAAACTCCTAGGACACTAAAGTTATAGAATTATTTCTAAATTAAAAAAAATTGAAAATTGACATTGACCATATATAAAAAACCCAAAGATCATGCTACCGTGTGAAAGTTCTACAAGTGTCAAGATGTGTACATTTGTAGTATCAATCTTAAAAATCATTTTGATTCAATATTTTAGGGCCAGGGTACTTTATGAACCTCAACTGGTGTAGAGCAGCAAGGGTATAGCAGACAGTTAAGCAGCTGTTGCCTAACACCAGAAAAACAAAAAGCAGTTGGAGGGTACATTGTATTTTTCCTCTACTACTTGCATCCTAGGCACATCCATAGCTTTCTGCCCTTCCTGCCCTTCCTCTCAAGCACTGAACTATTCAATTCAGAGCAAAAAGTTCACTCCTCCTCCTCTGATCCTTCTGTTTGTTTTTGTAGTATAAGTGGGATTTGTTTCATGTTAAGCTGTATCAACTTCTTTCTGGTCAGTCTCAGAGGTATATGATTTATGGCTGTTCTTCTGCTGGTGACACGGCATAGAGATCTGAGAGTACACTGGCCTGTCCCCACTAATAATTCGATCTCCAGATGTAGTCAGTTCTAGATGCTGAAGTGACAGGGGCATTAGAAATAAACAATTATGTGGACAGTGCAGAGCTTTCCCTTTACAGAAAGCTATGAGCAGTTAGGGATGGGGTAGCAGCAAAGAGACTGGTAACAGAAAACTTGATACCTGTTGGAGTGCAGGAGGGTCATCCAGAACAAAAACAGGGAATTGGCTGTAACATTATAGGTTGGCCATGGGCCAGTCAGCTGTGATGCACTGTTGGGACTAGCAGGGATCCTATTCTTTCTTCCTGAAGTTTGCTTTGTGAAAGGACAGAGAGAACAGAGAAGAGAGACCAACAGTGAAGAAATATGATCCCTGCAGCATTTGAACACAACCAAATCGAAGCCCTTAGCCATGATAAGAGCTGACTGTCCAGGATGTAAAAATCAGAACTCAGCACTCTGAAGCTGCATCACATTCTAGACAACAAAAAGGTTGGTTTGCACCATACATGGGACAAAACAAGCTGGGCTGGAGCTGTTTGGACTCAATTCATTTAGAAGATGCTAATCTGTGTATCTGAGCATATTAAATGGCTCATATCTACAATGCTGGGAAATACTGCTTCCCACAGGGATTTCCTTTTGTAATCACATCTGATACTGAAGGAGGGCTGCTCCTATTCACACAATGGTGTTTTAATGTTAAACCCCTCAGTGTGCAGTATACTTATCTCCAGCATCCCTGAAGGGCAGTGGGGCTGAATCAGAGGGAAGGTAGAAGAATATGTCCTAGGCACATGGCTGGTAGCCTGAAGGTTCCCATACCAGACTACTACACAGGCTACTACAAATATAACAGAATTATTTATCAACTAAGTGGCAAAAAACCCTTCAAACATATTTTGTATCACATAAGCTATTTTGTGTATGTAGCTGCCGGGCGTCAAACATTCTACCACGGGCCTCCTTGCCCCGAGGGTTTGCAGATATCCAGGCTGCCGTCGCAGGTAGCTTGAGGCAGGTCTCGCTCCGCAGCGGGGTCCGCCCCTTTCTCGCCTGCCATGACTTGGATCTTCCAGTGGGTGGGGTTTCTGGCCAAGCGGGTACCCCTCTTCAGCTACCTATGGTAGGGGTCTTCTGCGAGGCTCCTCCTCCCCTTCCACCTTGCCCTTACCCTACCTGGTGGTTCTTGGTGTTCCTGCTGCTGCTGCTCCCTCTGACATGCCACCGATGAGTTTGCCTTTCCTCACTCCCTCTGCTGCCATGCCTCAGCTCTTTCAAACCCAGGGTAACACAACCAAAGACAACTCTACTAAACTTAAACACGGTCAGTCGCCTAATGGGGCCTCTGCCCCTCTATCAAGTCGCCACCCATGACACGGCTTGCTAGCAGTCACTCTCCAGGCTAGCTACCCACCACTCCTTGCCCTGTTCCCCTGGATGCGACCCTCTCTCCGGGTATGCCCTGCCGCAGATCCCTCTCTCTGGACCCACAACGCCCTGCCATCCCTTCTCCAGGTCTTCCCAGGGCTGCAGCCTCTCTCCTGGATCCACACCTGGCCGCTGTCCTCCTTCTGGGTCTTCCCTTGGTCGTGGTTCCCTCCATGCAGCCACAGTTCTCTCCCCGCTTTTCCCTGGCTTACCCGCTGTAGCCACGCCGTCTTCTGGCGTCTGTTCCCCTCTGGGTCCCTCTTCTTCTCCGGGGTGCACGCCTTCGATCAGCTCCGGCGTCCCATGCTCTCCAGGCTCTCTCTCCCGCCCAGAGCGCGCGCTGGCAATAGGCTCCGGCGTTCCGCGCCTCCAGCAGTCTCCGGCCAGCCTCCCTCCCAGCAGCCACGTGCTCCCTTTTAGCCCTGCCAGACGGCGGGCTCCACTGACGTCACCGGCCGTCCCCAGGTGATTCCACTCTTCGCCCAGGCTGTGCATGGGCATCTCCTGTGTTCCGTCAGCTCCTGCAGTAAGTAATTTAAATTTTTTCTTTTCTTTCTTCTCTGCTTTGTTGCCCGTTCCTGCCTCCGCGGCTCCTTCGGGGAGCTCCGGCGTCCCCTCGGGGTTTCTCCCCCTGTGACAGTGTATTATAATTCTAAATGAAGGCAAACACCTAAAACATTCTTTACTTAAAGAATAAAACTTGTGGTACTTTACATTCTCTTTCAGAAGTTTAATACTGTATGACAATATTAAACCCATCATAAAGGTAGCTTTGTAGTCTTGCATAAAAGATTCTATCAACCAAATGATAGAATCCTTTAAAAATATTTTCCACTTTTTCAAAAGTGCTGTCTTTTTTAAAGGAAGAAAGCTCCTGAAGAATGCCCAAGTGTTAACCATGATAACTAAGTTTGTCTATTAGACTGTATACAGGGAGCTGTAGCACAAGCTCTCCTACATTGATTCGTGCAAATAGGGCAACCTCACTGGAGGGATTGCCACTGTTAAGGCAAGGCAGGATTCTATTTTCTCCTTGTCTTTTGTCTTTCTCCTGAAAAACCAAAGGAGTGTAATATCTTTTGGCAAATGGGCGAGAACTGACATCAACACATTATGATTCCATGATATCTGTTACAAAAAAAATGGATGCCAACTTACAGTGAATTCAACCATAATGAAAAGTGAAACTGGTAAACTGAAGCTGAATGAGTTAGTAAATGCCAAATCCCAACCATTCTCTCAAAACCTTCCAAATAACTTAGCTAATACCTGATATTACGTGTGATCTGGTCGTGTATCACTGCTGGTTTTTTTAAGTATTTTGTCCTCCATTTCATGCACTGCAGTTTGCAATTTCAAAAGTTCCATTTTCTTTTCAGAAAGCCGCACCTCCATTGCCTTCTGCTGCTCTGACCGCTGTTTCAACTTGGTGTCCAAATGCGTAAAAGGAAACAAAATTGCCACAGAATGAATACTAAAATCAAGGCATATATTATGTTTATTTTTAAAACAGTGAGTAAAATATACAACATCAACCATCAAGTAGTTCCAATAATTAATCTGGTTCAAACTAACTCGGCTACTGTTAAACTGGCTAGTATTCTGAATAAATGTTGGGCTTATCATGTTTATATTTGAAAGTAGACTAGATACATAAAGCCTAAGTAGTAGGAGACCATGCTTTTGGTCGCAAAAGATCTAAATATAATCCTAAGTATATGGTTGGGACTTGAGTTTACTACATCAAATAGAAGTATTTGAAAAATGAGAAACTGTTTATTTGAAGTAACCATATATACCTGAATCCTGAAAAAACAGCAAAATAATACGAAAGGGGCAGCTGTGACCTGCAGACACTTAAACATGCCAGTAATTTTAAGCATGAGTAGTCTTATTGAAATCAGCAGGGCTATTTGGACTGTTAATGTGTATAAGCACTTGTTTGACTGCAGTTTATGTAGTAACTATATAAGCTGTAACTAGTAACTGTAAATGAGTATTAGTGATGATAAAAATGCTTGTGTTAATGATCTGCATTTGCCTTTTTTCTCTTATTCTTATTTTTCTGCCTATTATAACAAGATTTTACTTACAAATAGCTCAACAGAAATATAAGCTAAAAGTTATGATGATAATAAAAAAAATTATTTCCTAATCCACTGAATTCTAGCTACTGTCAGTAATAGTAAATATAACACTGATTTCTATTCCTGTCTCAAATAAAATTAAATCCTCACAAAAGATGCTGATTACCAGACACCATACCTTTGACACTATTGCAAGGACTTTCTGTTCATTGTTATTCAGGTTGGTCTCTTGCTGTTCCAACTCTTGCTTAGCATGAAGTATCTCCATTTCTTTGTCAGATGTTTCTCTGTATACCTGTTCTTTCCTTTTCTTCAGCTGTATGACCTCTTCTACTAAAGCCTGCTTTTCTTTAGAATGTGATAAAATGATTAAGTAATAAAGTGATTAAGGGGTGCTTTTAATAATTTCAACTTTTCCCCACATAAATAGGTCAAGATTTTGCTAAATTTTTAAATCTTTTGATACCAGTTAGGAAGATTAATAACATATCATTTTATCTAACATATCAGCCAATTTTTTATTTGATCAAATTAATGAAGACTCTCTTCTAAATGCAGGAGAGGACTGTCCTAGCATAAGTAATTTTTTATGAATTAAATAGTTTTACTCCTCTGTGATACCCTCTGTACGTTTTCTACTCTTCCTGACTCCTTACAATTGTTTCTTGCAAACGTTCTTCATTCACAGTTACCCATGTTCAAGCATTATTCTGTAACCAACAGAGAAGACAATGAACATGGATGCTAATAATGCACAATATTAATTATATTCCCATTTTTTAAGATGAGCAATTTTAAATTGTTACACTGAAGAGAAAATGAGAGAAAAGCACATAGCTTCTTCATTTGTTATCAGAATCTTTATGTATTCATCTGCATAAGTATATTAAATGATTCTCTGTGATGCTCCCTTTTAAGTAACCTTAATAAATGTATTAGCTTGAAATATATTTCTATTGAAAATTATGATGAATTCTAGTTGAGATGGTGAAAGGGCGAAGTTATTTTTGCATAATACTACAATGTGATTTTCTTAATAGTTGCCAGACATACTCCATGTTTGAAAAAATCCCTGATTGCTAAGCTAAAAAAAAAATCAAGACGAAAAAAACTAAATTGTAATATTATTTCCATTAAATTTATCAACAATCACTGAAAAAAATTACAAAATACAAGATTGGACATGAGACTGCTTGGCCAATATTACTAATTCATAAGGATCATTTAATGTGCCAGCTAAGAAACGGTTATGATTTTACTGAAAACAAAAATAGGGAAAAATACCCTTTCACCCCAACCTTCCGTATATTTCCTCTGTCTTTTTAGAACACAGACTCTTGAGACAATGTATTTATCGTATTTGATACTATTAGTATTATAATGGAATAAGAATCTGAGTGATCTGGTCCTCAGTTGCATCAATTAACTCTGCTTGAGCTGACTAGAAGTGATGGATAGGTGGAAGCAGGGTCATAGAAGTTACACGCAGTAAGGTCACAAGTTTTACTTCACCCTAGACTGCAATATCTAGAGCAGCCCAGATCAAGGTCAGATGGAGAGGTTTTCTTCTTTTACTACACCCTAAATGCCCAGGAATCTTCCTGGTAATTGGACTGGATTAGTCCTAAAATTGGAAAAAAAAATATCAATAGCTATTCCTAAAATTACTCTTAAACATGTGCTTAAATCCAGCAATTTTATGTCTGAGTTAATCTAAAAAAACCCAGAAAAAGAGAACTGAATAAACTGAAAAAAACCCAAATCTTAGATGTATAGTTCTTGTGTGTTGCTACTATGTCTGTTCTGTATACCGCTCCCTCAGATACTGACTGCTGATATGAAGTGGTGGTACATTATTTTACCACTTGATGGTGCCAAATCTATATACATTTTAAACTGGTAATTTAAAACATACAAATCTTGTTTTGCAAAAACATTTATACTTAAATGTGAACATTATTTTTACTTTTTCTGAAAATGTGTACAAATGTATAGTATAATGGATATCTGTAGATACAACTTGTTTCAAATTTACTAACTCTGAATCCTTTTTCTCTCTTTAAGTTTCTGATCATCTTTCCTTATTATTCACCTGTGACCACAGCAGGATACAAATCAGAAGAAGATGAAATTGCAATGGCCATGTTTTTTGTGTAAAATAAATTCATACTCACTAAAAAGAAACTTACAAGAAGCCAACTGTTTTAAATCCCATCATGGCAAGAAGCGCATTACATACTGACAGCCAGGACTATTTTAATTATTCTTTAACCACTAGATAGAAATTTCTGCTGAACTACACTATATTTCTAATACAGAATACGAGTTCTATACATTGAAATATACAACCTAGCTATCATGCACAAAAAAACTAACATAGATGAGTCTTGAAATATTTACTAATGATTATATTGAGACTCAGTAATCTTAGCACTTAATTTATTACCTTCAAACATCTAAAATTCTTCACACACATCTAATTAGCCAGATGGACAGTACAAATTATTAACATTTTAACAGAGCCATTGCCTAACCCTCTGTGATTGAAGTCACAAGCTACTTATACCAGAAACCAAAACAGAACCAAAAATAATGCAACATACGCATGCAATAATTCATTAAGCTTTTTTTTTTTTTTTACAACTAGGTTGTCCAAGCAAAATGGGGAGTCATGTAACAGAGGTTCTCATTTCAACAAGATAGTCAATTTCAGCCTTTCAATACAGTAATCTGAAAGATACGAGTAAAAGATTTCCTTCCCAGGATCCAATCTTATACTTTCTGTTTTTGAGAAAGCTACTCTATTCCACAAGAAACCCCAACTTTTATGGCTTTCCTACCTATCAGGTATCTCTGAGCTCTGCCTTCTAGCAGCCTGTCACTTCCTTTGTTCAGTCTCTGTGGTGTAGGCTTCCCCATTTGTTAGCAAATCCTAGTAAATGAATCTGACCCCTTCCTGGTTCAGTTAAGGATGGATTTTTTGCAGTTATTTATGAGCTGTAGATAATCCTTCACAATTACATATAAAGTGTAATATGGCATTGGCACAAAACTATATTTTGGAAATAAAATAATTCCAAAACTATATTTTGGAACCTAATTCCAATTTACTACAATAAACACAAAATGGTTTACAAATTATGAGGATTCATCTGAAACCTAAACAGTGTATTTCAAACAAGCATACTCCTATTATTTAATGGATGGCTAACATATACAATATACTCATATTTTGTATGAAAGGAAAACATCTAAATCTACAAGGTATTTTTTCATATGTAGTCACCCTGGCTAGGGACAGAAGTTCCACATAAACTGGTTTAAGTCATCAGAAACTGGTTTAAACCTGTAACAGAACATAAAAACAGTGCACATACAGTTTCAAAATGGCTGAAACCGGTTTGAGATAAATCTGGTTGAATGTAATATCAGACTAAACTGATTGAGGTCAAACCGGTTTGTAGAAATTTTGTTTCTTACCTCTTCCTGGTTTAAGATAAATCAGAGTCCTCCAGCATTCCAGTAGCCCTGGGCTGGGCAGGGCCATCTGTTCCAGCCAAGCAGTGTTGGCCCTGCCCCCTCCTCCCTAGAGCACTGTCACTGCTCCGACTGGCTGAGAAAGGGCTGGGGGTGCAAAACCCTATAGTGAAGTGTTGCTGGGTGGGCCTGACAAGGGGGCAGCAGCCCTTGCTAGGCATCCCCAGCCCCCCACCCTCCTCACTGCTCCAGTGGCAGGAGCAGGGGCAGGGCCAGACCCCAGTAGCCTGGGGGAAGCAGGGGTTTGATCCCCCACATCGTGGGGAGGGGGGGTTGGTGCAGGCACCGATAAGTTCATGTGGCCAGACAGTGATGGCCTAAGGGAAGGGGTGGAGGTTTAATTCTCCATTGCAGGCCAGCAGCAGTGCTGGCACTGACACCACACAGGCTCTGTCCCATGCTGAAGATGGCCTCAGGTAGGGCCTGTGCTGCAGTGCCTGGGCTGAGTTCCTCAGAGGAATGGCTAGCCAGCCGTGGGCAGCAGGAGGGGGCAGAAGAGATGTGACTTGGCTGCAGGTGTGCTGGTGGGGGGGAGTCGGGGCTAGTTATGGAGCCTGACTCACTGTTGCCTCCTGCTGCAGCAGTGCAGCCTGAGCTGAGGCAGCCCCAGGGCGTGGGGGTCAGCACCTGTCTCATCCTGCCTCCAGCTCCATGTGGGGGCTGCAGTTTGCAGGTGGCTGCAGCTGCAACGTGGCTCCCTATCCCCCTCTCTCTCCCAGTGGTGGTGGTGGTGGCTGAGTGAACTATCACAGTGGGGGAAGGTGAAGCATCTGTCATCTGCCACCTGCTCATGGTAGCACCGGGCACTCAGGGTGTGCTGATATAGGCCAAGGGTGTGGGCAGTGATGGGGGAGGCAATGGACCGCCAAAGCTGGCTCTACGAACCAAGGTGTAGACAGGACAGGCCCACAGCAGCCCGCCCCAACCACCTGATACTGCCACAAATGGGCAGCACCTGACAGGTGCCTTAACTCCACCCACTGTGATGGTTCGCTTCACCACTGCCACCACTGGGAGTGGGAGATGTGGGTTGCTGCAGGCCAGTCCATGCTTAGGCCCCAAGGTCACAGGCCCAAGTCGGACCAGGCTGTGGCAGTTCATTGTCTTCCTCTGCCACTGCCTACTCCCCTGGCCTGCAGCAGCCTGCCCTGAGCGCCCAGCACCACTACAAGGAGGTGGCAGGTGACAGGTGCTTCACCTCCATCGTGACAGCTTGCTCTGCCACAGCTACCGCAGGGAGGGCAGGGAAGGTGAGCAGTTGTGCTGCAGCTGCAGCCTGCCTGCAAACTGCGGGCCTCATGTAGGGTTGGAGGAAGGAGGCAGCAAGCAATGATGCCAGCCCCTGGGACCACTCCAACCTAGGCCATGCTGCCACAACAGGAGGCAGAAGTAAGTCAGGTTCTGTAACTAGCCCTGACTCCCTGCCCCCAGCATCCACATCACATCTCAGCTTCCCGCTCCCTCCCCATGATCATCTGGCTGCTTCTTGGAGGGACTCAGGCCCGGGTGCCATGTAACTGCTTCCACTGCTGCTGCCTGCATTGGGGGATTAAACCCTCATCTTCCACTCAGGCTATTGGCGTTGGGCCATGGCGGGTCTGGATGCATGGCTCCAGATGCACGAGCGGAGTCTATTGATACCCACGTCTCCCCCACCCCTCAGCTTCCTCTCAAACTACCAGGGTCTGGCCCCAGCCCCACTCCTGCAGCCAGCCAGCGAGCAGGGTGGAGGGGTTTGGGAACCCCTCACAGGGGCTGCTTCGCCTTTCCTCCTCCAAGCAGACCCCAGCTGGGGTCCCTGCAGGTCAAGGTGGGGGTTTAAACCCCTCTCCAATCATACTCAGGCCTACCCAGGCCTGGCCATGCCCCTTCCCTCAGCTTAGTTTCCCTTCAGCTGAGGGCTCGCTCTAGCACCTCCGAGCTTCTAGCCTGGGTCACTGTGCCTGCATGTGCCTGCATTTCCAGGGTCAAAAGTGAATGTCTATTCACTTGCAAATTGGTTCAATCTAGACAGGTTAGACTAACGTGCAAAGACTGAATCAATTCAGGCTTCAGCTTCTTGAATGTCTGTCCCTAGCCTCTGACATCATCCCTTTTAAGCTATATCAATTTGTTTGATTTTGAGGGGTTTCCTGGACTGTATCCAAATCAACACATGAGAAAAACTGTCTATGACCTGGATCCACAATCTGAGTTTAGATACACCCCTAGGACTGAGAATTTCAACCACTCCGGGATTATCCACAGCAGCTTCTCTCAGGCCTGCCAAAGGTAGAGCTCTTCAGAGCTGACACCAGGGATAAACCTGGAGCAGTCTCCCTGGTAGAATTCTAGGTTTGGAGTACGCCTGCAGACTCAGATCTGTGGAGTGTGCTCAGTTTTGTTCTCTGGAGAACTGGCCTCAGCCACTATATAGACAAGTCCTTCTTGAATCCTGAAAACTTCCAGAATCTTCTCAGTGAAAAGGTGAAACTTTATAAGAGATTAAAGAAAACACTTCATATAGTTCAGGTCTTCTGTCACTAGTGGATAGAGAGAAATCATTGGACCTTTATTTCGCTGCACATCAGATGCCCCATTCCTCTGACGGCAAAGCAGACAGACCCATCTGTCAGAATAACTAACCCCTACATTATTCTGGCTGTTCCGTCTTCCATTGCATCTGTGACCTTAAAATACTTTTTCTTAATGTAAGGAACTTGATACCCTCTAAAGTGAGAAGCAGAAAGGAACTGGAGAATCAGGAGGCAACACACCTGTAAAAAGTAAAGGACTGGCACCATAACTGCTGCTCTCAAAAGCTGTAAACAGATTTCTCCCAGGAGAAAGCCTTTTCTCTCAGGATACTACAGACACTCGCATCCACTTTCCTGCTATAAATACCTGTGTGCCCTTGTTGGCTAACTATGGTAGAGGAGCAGCAATGCAGCTTCAGGCCACATACAAACGTTAAATTTCTACTGAGAGAATCATCTTTCTCGCGGTAGAAATTAAAAGTATACAAGTGTTCAGTCAATTTCCTCTGGAAGAAAAGGGTCAACCTGGAAGATCTCCCTTGCGAAAGATACTCTCACAAGAGTGAATGCTTGTATAGTCCCTGGAAAAGGCTATGTGTGTACATTGCTGTTCTACCCCTGTTTTTATTTAGGTCAAAACCCAGGACACTCAGGACCATCTCTAGTGATACATCTGTTTACAGTCAAATGGTCTTTCACTACCTGACAACAAATAAAAGGACACTTGCTCATGCTGAAGAGATCAAGGCAACTGAGATCTCAGTTGCCTTTCTCTGGAGTTTGCATTACTCAAACATGTTAAAAAGGTAAAGAGAGTGAATGCACATTCATGCATTGACATTTTGACTTCAACAGTATATAAGGTCTTAGAGCAGATATCAAAGGAAAGAAGTCAAAGATACGACTGCAAATGGAAAACATCAGAAATGCATGTTTATCTGAGGACAATCATGTTAGACAATTTAATATTCTCCCATGATAAAATCATGGATAAGAGTAATTCAGTCTACTTAATTTGTCTAGCTTTAAGGAAAGCTTTTGATACTGTACTTCCTGGGAAATCATTGTCCAAAGTAGATGAGGATCAGTGATACAATCATGAGCTGGATACTGAGTTGGCTCAAAGAGAAATTACAGCAGTTTATGCTGACTGGAGAATTTTATGGCTGGAGAGTAGTTGTCAGTGAAGTTTCTCAGAGGTCAGTCTTAGGACAGATCTTGTTTAACATTTTGTTATCAGCCTTAGTACTAAAACTAGATGTTTCCGCATAAAATCTGAAGATGACACTAAGTTGAGGGTAGTGCTGACATGAAAAATTGTAATAATCTTGTGGATGGAGCATTAGAAACAGAATGAAGTTTAGAAGTATAAGTGACAAGTCACACACTTGGGGACCAATAATAATAATCTCAGATATAAATTGGACTGGAAACAACAGAAGAGAAGACCTTGGGTGTACTGGTCAATTATAGGATGACCATGAGCTGCCAACATGATGCAGCTATGAAAAAGGTAATGCAATCTTAGGGCATATTAGATAGGACATGCCTGGCACTGAGTGAATGTATAAGTGTGACAGCCAGAACCAGAGGGATTAATAAGCAATGATGTATGCTTCTTGGAGGCATTTGGTATTCTGCCTAAATAGATAATATTAGTTAATATTAGCT
>JAGPOW010003642.1:97219676-97230322 GCA_030014935.1 Caiman crocodilus | reverse complement strand
ATGTGTGTAAGCTATAGTAAATTTGCCTTTATTCCACTCCCTACTTGCCTCCTTGATCCAAATGAATATACTCACAGTGCCCAGCTGGCCTGTGACAATAAGGCACTGATAAAACCACATCTAGAATACTGGGTGCAGCTCTTCTCATTAATGTTTAAAGAAGAAAAAGAGCAGCAAAATGGAATGTGCTCAGAGAAGGACCACTAAGACTATTGAGGGAATGGAGTTCTTTCAAGAGGATTAAGAAGTTTGGTTTGTTTAGCTCAGTGATGGTCAACCTTTTGGCCCCAAGGGCCAGATGAGTGACACAGGGCCTGTTTATGGGCAGATCAGGCCCTGGGGCCTGCCACCATTCCCTCCCTGCCCTGCGCACAAGGATTGGGACCTGATGGCCTACCATCACTCCCTCTCTGCCCAGCATGCTGGGATTGAGCCCCGGAGTCCTGCTGCTATTCCCATTGCACCAGGGTTGGAACTCCAGAGCTTGGTGCCACCCGCTCCCCACAACAGGCCTGGCACTGCCCCCTCCCACCACCATGCATGCTGGGATTGGGCACCAGATCCAGTTCACATGGCTCAGGGCTCCCCATGGGTCCAAAAATTTGACAGTGGGGGGCAGAGCCACCAATCCCCTGCTCCAAATTTCCAGACCCATGAGTAGCCCTGTGGGCCAAAGGCTCAGCTCCTTGGTTTACCTTAAATAATACAGAGCTTGACAGCATGTTAATCATATCATTACCTTACAAGTACATTATTGGGATGACTATTAGGGAACGAGAAGAGATTGTAAGCTGAAAAACAACACAATCAAATAGTTACAAACTGGATATAGATAATTTTAGATCGGAATTTAAAAGACTTGTGTTGGAGGGGTGAAGTTTTGGTTGGAATGATTGTTCAAGCCAAATAGTAAGGGATAAATATATTGAATCATTTAAAGATTAAACTGGATCAATTTATGGAAGGGATAACATAACATGATAGGCACTTGTGGCTCTATACTTACATGTGGAATTATGTATATGCATTCTTTAGGTTGGGTCACTCTTTGTAGCGTGGTAGGGTCTTGCTCTTCTGTTCAGAGCCACACTAGTCCCCAAATCTATGGTCAGGAAGGAACCTTTTCTCTAGGTCACTAGTAAGAACTGTGGGGGTTTTCACTTTTCTCTCTAGAGTGGAGTATGGTTCTTTGCAAACCCATATTCCTAAATAATTACCATTTGCTACATTGATCTGGTTATTAATTCGCTCTCTGTCTGCTTGCAGCATATTCAAACTGCTTTCCTTTCACTTTAGTTCCAAGTGGAGGCCATCAGCTTGAGTCTGCAATTCCTGTCAAAAAAGTATTCAACATTTTTTGTGGTGAAAAATCATCTGCTCAGTCACCTAGTTATTAAAAATAATTTCTGTGAATGTGGTCTTATCTACTATTGCCTTTTGCCTCTTAGCTGAAAAATACACATTTAAAAATACCCGCATATTAACAAATATATTTCAATACAAATTGTATACTTAAGCCAAGATTCATAAAGGTATTGATGATGTGCCTAACTCCAGTTTTTCCTGGAGTCAGTCAATTAATTCCATTAATTTCATGTGGAAGTTATGCACTTAAATGCTTTAGTAAATTTTCCCTTAGTGTCTGTTCACATTCTATAATGTGTACATTAAGACACTTATTGCATACTGAATGTGGTAAGCTCAAGCATGTTAAAACTCTGAAGAATGTAAACTGTTGGTCTCATCTGTTGTAGCACTTACAAGAAAGTTTCAACAAAAGTATTTTAAATATGTTTCGTTAATAGGCATAAAAATAAGCAAAGATGGCAATTTACCTAGCTACATTAGTTATCTAAAAAAAAATCATTTTAAAATAACATTTTAGCAAAGAAGTCTAAAAAATACTTCAGCCAGCCAATTAATTGTGCTATAAATAACAGAATAGTTTGTTTCCCATTTAAAAAAAAAAAGCAATCCTTTTTTTGGATTTACTGTATCAAATGTCATCAACAAAGCATTAGACGCTCCTTAGGGTGGCAAATTTAAACTGATGTTTACTTACAGCTAAATTCAAATGGAGATGGTGGGAGTAACAAGGGATGTTGGCTTTTTCAGAGGTAGTTTGAGGGCCTAGGGGGTCAAAGGAGGAGAGACCCAGTGCATCTATGCTGAGATACTGGTGCACCAAAAGCTGTGGATGGCATTATTGCTTTGGTTTTTAGAGCTGTAGGGAGTCTTTGATGTGCCAATATCTTGGCACAGAAACACTGGAATGTTAGCCACTTTAGCTGTGCCACCACTGCATACAGCCCTTTTTCTTCCATGACCTTACACATCCTGGCACAAAGACCACCTATATGTACCTCCCTTCTCTACAGTGCCTACCTCTATTTCTTTGACTGCCTGTTGGGCTCCAGACACACACAACCAATATGTGTACAGCCATGTGTGGCAAATCTGAGTGTTAGGCTACTAGCATCAAAGAAAGGAAGTAACTTAGAAATATCATCAATTTCATTGGCTATCTTGGTACAGTTCAGAACTATTACTTCAAATTAGTGAACAGGTCTTAATAAGTAATTTTAAATATTAAAAATGTTATCAGACCATATGTAGGTAGTAAGTGTGAAATTTGTAGGAATTCTGTTTATTCATTCAGAGGAACTGAGACATGCAAGGGAATCAAGCCAGACATGTTTAAGAAGAACCATTTAATAAAAAAACAAAAAAACCCTTCTGTAAAAAATTAAGTACGTCACAAAAAATCATCCTCTGCAAAGTTACCGTATCATATTTGGAAGCTGAATTAACTTTGTTAACATGTAAAACAGAGGTAGCTTTTTTGCTTGGTTTGAGTATATGTTTCAATGCCTTGAAGTTTACTTCATCATAGGTCTTTGCAATTCCACCATTAGCTTTGTTCAAAAAAACTAAAAGCTTTGTTCAAGCAAAACTAAGTGGCTCTTTTTCTCAATTGCTCCAAAGCATTTCAGAATATGATTATATATAGGGAATAGTTAGGAAATTTTTCAAGTAGTCTGCAGCAGATAAAAAAAAAAATTGTTTCCCCCAAAATTTCCAGCAGCTATATACTGTTGAATAAAATGTGAAATGTGACATGAATTTTTTAGGAAGATTATCATTTTTGATGATGGCTATCAGGTGGGGCATAAACTTTTGGTGGGGTCTTATTCATAAGTGGGGAGCAATTACAGTTATACAGTGAACCCTAGAACCGATATTTTCCATTTTAAGCAAACTGATGCCCCTAGGTTCTCTCTTACATCTCTCCCTTCCCTCTCACCACATTTTTTTTTTATTACCAACAATGTGTTTTGCAGTATACAACCCAGAAAAAATGAGAAAGTCCCAGCCTCAAACCCTGGCACTTAATATATAGTAAAATGAACATTATGCATATAGCTAAAATTTATTTAAAATATATCTTGCTGAAACTTTGGGCTTTGCTGCATAGAATACTTGGTGTGTGTTTTATTTAGATCTTAGTAAGCATGATTACATCCTGTTAAAAGTTATAACATATTCTTCACCATTGCATGGTAAAACTTACAATGATCTCAACCCGTTGAGGGTGGTGTTGGAGGCAGCTATGTCCCCCCCACCTCCACCACAAAAAACTGGCCCCAGCACCAGGCACCTCAGCCCTCACATGTGGAGCCCACATTCTTTTTCACTTCATGCCCAGCACTCCCTGGTCTGGGAGTGCTTGCTTCTGACATTCAGGCATGAGCTGGGTCTCTGTTTCTGGTAGCAGAGGGAGGCATGAACAGCCAAGCCCAGAAGAGGGTGCCACTCCTGGCACTGGTTCCACACTTGCCACTGTGTCTGCAGGGTAAGCCAAGTCTTTGTCACTTGCACTCGAGCTGACTCTGGTGCGGTGAAAATTGGCTGGGACTGACAATCAGCTGGGGATATATCACCCCCTGATTAGGAAACCCTGTGCTGTATGGAAATACACAACTGGAATTTTTTAAGTCCAGGCTAGGGAATCCATTTAGTTACTCTGCTGGCAATGGGTGAAAGGAGGCATAGGGAGCCAAAACTGGGAGAGGGCTCTGCTCCTCCTGGTAGATCCATTTAGTTACTTATTCAGCTGGCTGTCAGTCACAACCCCCAACACTGCACTGGAATCTTGAACTTGAATTATTTCTGTGGAACAGTCCTACAACAGCTACACAAATGTTGCTTAATATGAATTGAAGATACTCCTCTCACAAAAAGTCATTAATTTGCTATGATGAAATTGCACTTAGCATGTGCTTTACTGCTTGAACGCATGTGTGGGTGTTCACGTTGTAAGTGAAAGTAACACTTCTTAAGTGTAATGTGTGACACGGCCCTTTATGGGCCAGTTATGTAAATATGTTTCAAGGGTGTAAGTTTCTAGTGTTTTAAAGACTCACTCCTCAACTAAAAAGTTACTTTCAGTTTAGCTTAGACAATATGTCTAGTTGTGACTTAATTTTCCAGTTCATGAGCAAAGAACACAATATCCTTATTCAGTCAATGGCCACGTTTTTTTCTTTTGATTATATACAGAATATCTCATAAAAATTCCTTCATTTGATTAATAACAACAAATGTTTGATGTGCTACTTCTTTACCTAGCTTGTTATTAACTTTAATCCTGCACAAATTCATTAAGTGCTTGGTAACACCAGAGCACACCATACAATAGTACCTAAACATGATGTAGCCACTAACACACAATAAATCCAATGTCACCTCTCAACTCACTTGATCATTTCCTTTTTCTGGTGTGGTGGTCTATCAATAGGGCTTGTACATTCCAGATTTAGCAAAATGAGGTATTTGGTCTCCTAAAGGTTTCACATGTTTGCCAACATAACCAAACTGAACAGCAACATTTTTTCCATATTTAGAAAATATACTGAGGCTATGGAAAAATGGACTTTTCCAAAAGCAAGCAAAAATAAGCAAATGATTTAGGCAATTACATAGTTCCTCTCTTCCCTAAAACAATTTTTGGGTTCATCTATTCATGGAAATTGACTGGCGTAGTTACAGAAATATGATTATTTTACTATAGTTATATGCATGTAACACCTGCATGTGGTCACTGTTTACCAAAATATTAATATATTTCTGATTTTTTTCTAAAATGAAGTTGCATTTATTCCAGCATATACTGCCCATATAGAAGAAATTATATTGATATAGCTAAAGCAGAACAGTTACTCTATTACTATGCTTCTGTTAAGTCACTCTAAAACAGAACTAAGGAAAACTTAAAAAAATATGATTGTAAAATCACAGAACTAAAAGAGGTTTTAAAGAAAGTGCAATAGCGTGAAATTATTTTAAGTTATTTGAATTTGACAAGATACCTTTAATAGTTTTTAAATTTAATTTTCTAAGAAACCCCTTTATTGGCATTAAAAAGATAGCAAATTTTCTAAAACAGAAGTAAACTATGAAGTTATTTGTGCTAGAATATGGGAAAAAATATATTATTGGAGTTTTTTTAAACATGCTCAGTTTCACAAATGATGCGGTGTTGAAGATCTGTAGATTTTTTAGTTTGCCTCTGAGTGATGAAGAAGTTAAGGTCATACATGATTAAAAATGATCTGCATAAGTAACTAAATCAAAATCATAACACTAAACATTTTTCTCTACTTACATGATTTTTCAGTGGAAGTTTTTTTTGGGTATCTTTCTAGATCATTTTAGGTGAAAATACCAATGGAACCACGAAGGATATATAAAACTAGCTTCCAGTTCAAGGAAGTAGATCTGCTGCTGGAGGTTCTTAATGTATTCAGATTCTATACTTGAAGTTGTATTATCCATAGCTAAAAACGATTAAGATTAACTATATGTACTTTTTAAGTATCAGTTTTTACTACTGTACTCACAATTATTTATCTGTACACTTCTCTTTCTACTACTTCTAACCATCTTAATACATCTTCTTTGGTTTTATTCACACGCTGTAATGTGTACTTGCCAAAAGGAAACTTGGTTGCTATTGCTATACTTTAATGGCAATGTTAAGAACAAGATGACTTCCTAATCAGTTTTTCAGGAAAATATATATACACAAGGAAAAGAAAGACCCTAAGGGGCATTATTTTTGCATGTGAAGACTGTTTCTAGCTGGGAAAGATAAATAGATTTCAAAATTGCAATAGGGCAGAAAGAATGACCAGATCCTACTTCTCAACAATCAACATGGTCGGATACATACTCACCAGGTTAGGAGATGTGTGTAAGCCTTAAGTCAGTGCATTATGCCAGCAAGAAATGAAAATAACAATAGTTCTTCTCCTTACCTTTCTAAAGTCTGAGGATTCTTGTCTTTCTTAACAAGGTTATCATCACTCTTTTGCCCTGTAATTATTTTCCTTCATTCCTGTATTTAAACCCCAACATAATCTCATTAATAACCAAAATTCTGCTTTATCTGTCCTCTAGCTCATTTTCAGTGCTCCTTCCAGCCTCTTTTCCCTCTCCTTCCATTTAAATGTATTTAATATAGGCGTAATAAAATAATCACATTTATGATTTAATTTAAAATTATGACCTGCATTAAGGCTGAAACTTAGTACAATCTATTGAAATAATTAAAAATAAATAAAAAATAATATTCAATTGGCATATTTAGAATTATATATAATCAGCTGAATCTATAAAGATCAACTGGGGAGGTGACTGGCTACATTTCTGGACCCAGTTTGTTGAAGTGAAGTGATAAACCTGCTTTTGACATTAGCAGCTTCTTCTGCAGGTAGGCAGAGAATACTTTCTTAATTTCAGTTTACTCAGCTAGTTCAGTCCAAAAACTAATTCATATAAATTTGAGACACTAATTAGGACTTGAAAAAGCAAGACGGTTTCTTTTCTCCTTCTAGCACATGAAGGAAAATTAGGTACAAAGGGCTGAGTTCTAACTCTAACATTTCAAAAGACATTGTGGGCAAAATCAATCATATCAAAACTACTAATAATTGATAATTCCTCCTTTATTTAAAAAATCTGTTATAAATACAACACATTTTGATGAACTTTTTAATGTAAACAGAACATTTAATTTAGTTTTAACTAACAAAAATGTTAACATGTTGATTTTATATATTTTAATTGCTTTCTAATGGCCATAAACAGCTTAATGCAAATGCTAAAAATATCATGTTAAACAGAAAATGTTTACTCCCAGTTTCTAAAATAACAAAATATTTCCACTATGAAAGTGTGTATTAAGAAACATTATTATTTTAATGTGTATATAGCAAAACTGCAATTACATGCAAATCAAGGGGTCTTAATTGTTACAGAACCTGGAATTTTCACACAAGGATGTTTCACAACCTGCTTAGTTTGCATCAGGTTGCTAAATTAAGAATAAACTACTCAGCTGATTTCTGTAGCTTTTACTTCAAAAGGCACTATTTCTCCACTCAGCTGGAGCATAGCTAATCGGAAAGGAGATACATTTTTAAATAAAATCTGCATCAAGCAGTTCCAGCACTTCAGCTGTCCTTCACCACAGTTTGCTGTTCTTATATGTACCCCTTGTTAATTTGCTAACCCTCATTCTCTTTGCTACCCCTTCTAGTCTGCTGTACTAGCTAATGAGAATCAACCTTCCTTCTGAAAAATGACTAAAAAGTAATTTGAAACAAGACTAAAAATCAGTAAGTTATTTGCAGATTTAAGTTGTAATTAACACTGGCAATTTAAATAATTTTGATTTAAATCAATCTACACTCTTCACAAGGCACCAAGCAAACAAACTGCTGTGAATCCTTTCAGTAAATGTTGAAGTGCTCAAAGTATCCATTTCCAAAAACAGGAAGAAAGCAAAGTGTTACATGCATTTATATGAATTTGCAATCTTTCACACAAAATATACACTGAGGGTTAATCCATATTTAGTGCAGTGTCCAATTTGTAACATTCACTTCAAATAACCCTAGATGGATACAGCTGAATATGCAATTATACTAAACAACTTACAGGTGTCTTAGTTTTCAAAGTATTACTTAGCCACCTGGCATGAGCTGAGCATTTAGCCATGTAATGCTCATTTTTAACTCTTCCTACATTGCAAAGCAGAAGAGTGTAAACAGGTTCAGCAATCATACAACAGAACCTTGCATTCAGTGAAATAAAAGGGGACAAATTCCACAACAATGAAAGAAAATAATTTCCCAAAAGACTTGTAATCAGATCATGAAATGTATTGGTCGACAAACAGTATTGAAATAGTTCTCTCTTTAGCTATCCCTTGAGCTCAGTATGGAAACCAAGAAATTAGGAAGGTTCAAAACATGATGGGAAAGTGACATGGATAACAAAAATATCCAGAGTTAAAATAATAAATACTATGAAATGCTTTGGTAGAAATAGAAAACAGTAAGCTCAGGTCTTAAAGTAACCTCTATGAGGAATTAATATGACATTCCTATTGGGACAGGTTATTTCTTATCTGTCTAACTCAAAGATCCCTGTATCTTTCTCTCTGGTGCAGACCATGATATCAGAAGACATAGTTCATTTTCATGTTCCTGCCTCCTTTGATAATTCATATGCTGTAAAGGACATCTGCTGCAGTTCCAGCAGAACAGCACTTGTTTTGTCAATAAAATATTCAATTAAAAAAAATGACCCCAGTAATGTTGCACAATAGCATACCTACCAAATGAATTTAGTACTGTTCTCTCTATGTTGTGAGACTGTGTGATCTAAAAGAGAACAGCAAAACTGTTCTTTAATGAAGTAAGTGTTAAACAGCAAAATCCTATTATTCTTACACATAAAATCTAATTGTTCATTGTACCTTCAGAAATCTGCTTTTATGAGATCAATGTTAGTCTCAGAAAATGCTTCCAGCATGTTTAAGGATACATTTGGTAACAGTGAGCTCTGGGACTGGATACTAGTGTTTCTGTGCAAGTGAAGACTGCATATAGTACTTTATCCTGCTGTCAAAACCAGCCGACTCACATTATCTTAACATGAAATCCACTGTTTCACTGCTAAAACCATGCAGCTAAGATTAAACTCTTATGATGTAAGACCACATTAATGAAAGCATTTCAATCTATGGACCCAAGTAAGAAAAGGAAATCAGTTTTTAAGTACCTTATACATTTTACCTTTCCCTGTCATTGCTACAGCAGTAAAGATATTGCTAAGATCATTTATAAACTCTAGAGGTGTAAAGCTTCTAATAAAATAGCAGAATACTGTGATAAGAAGATAAATTATAAGACAATAAGAAAAAGAGTACTAGATGAGAGTTAAATAGCTGGTGCAGTCTGCTTATGATTCTACAGAAGGTATTTTTAGAAATAACTAATTCTGTGAAGTAAGGGGCTTGTTTTAAAGGAATGTAAGGAATAGGCAGCAGCAGACATGCTTAAAGTACCAAACAGTCGCAGGTCTTGTTGGAAATGCATACTGATTTACTGTTTGTTTCATTTGGCAAAGACTTGCCACCTGGCCAGCTTAATACTCAATCAGGCTAGTTCCTCATTTCATAAACTCCAGATGAAACTAATAGAGCCAAACGTAAAAAACAATTTCATTAAATACGTGGTGCAGAAAAAAAAATGCAAAGTACAATCCCTTGCCTTTTCTGCTTGACAGAATTAAATCCAAATCAGTCTTAAGCAAAGATGCTAGAGCAAATCTCCATGCCAAGCATAGGAGGAAGAGAAGAAGGGAATGTGGCCTGTTCAGCAGGGCTTTTCATAACTTGCCCTGGACTTCTGCATAATTCTGCTGCAGTCTAACAGTTTTTCCTTTCCAGAAAGCTAGTGGCTCTATTTGGTGCGAGGCAATCGGTTTAAATCTTGCGTTCTGTTTGTATACTGGGCAGTTAAAAGAGGCAACTCCTCTATAATGCTTACTATAGTTCAGAGGCAAATTGTATCAATTTTAAAAGGTTGGGAATAGGCAGCAAGGAAAAAGGCTCATCTACTTGTGTGCTCCTGTTCATTAGGGCTCTGGTTCAGGATTGTATCCCCTATGCTCTGCAACAGAGGTCGGCAGGCCCCGGCACGCGTGCCGAGGATGGCATACGAATCCAGATTCCTCAGCATGCATTGAAGCTGCGGCCGGGGTTGGGAGGCAGCAGCTGTTTGCAGCCTCTTGGCTGCAGCCTGCTGCTGCTCTGGGTAGCTGCTGCCAATAGGGAGCCTGGGCTGCTCCCACCACATGCCTAGGAGGCTTCAAGCCCTGCTGCAAGCAGTCCAGACACCATGTCTGGCAGCAACTACCCCACAGCCTGGGCTGGCTGCACCCAGGAGGCTACAAACAGCAGCTGCCTCCCGGCCCCAACAGTTACTGCCAACACCTGCTGCCTCCCAGAGCCCGGGGCCAAGAACTCAGCCGGGGCAGGGAGGCAGCAGCTGTTTGTGGCCTCCCGGCTGCAGCTGACCCAGGCTCTGGAGCTCTGCTGAAAGCAGCCTGGGCTTCTTGGCTATCACCAGCTACTCAAAACCTGGGGCAGCTGCAGCCTCCCAGCCCGAGCCCCAGCCCTGGGCTCCCAGTGTGACGCTCTACAGACTTGAGAACTTGACAAGATGGGACTTGCAATCTGAGATTGATGAGCTGCCCCAGAGCACCTCCCTTACATTTGTAAGATAGTGCGTCCT
>JAGPOW010003642.1:97180442-97219576 GCA_030014935.1 Caiman crocodilus | reverse complement strand
TAACCTTTGAAAATTTCTGTATAAAAGACTCTTAGAAATAGTGTTGGGTGTGCTTGCTACCTTGCACCTTTATTGCTAGCAATAAAAACTTTTTTTTTCCTTTCAAACTTCCAACTGGCATTCATATATTGGCTCATGCATGCCGGGCAATGAATTCAGACTTGGGCTGAAGCATAACACCAGGAGTCAGTAGATACTGGCGATGTGCCGCGCTGCCACTTCTGCAAAGCAGCGTGTGGACCTCGGCATGGCAGGGCACAATGGGGGGCTGCAGAAAGCTACCTGTGGTTCCAAGCTCCCCACTGTCTTTGCCACACATCCCCTGCAGGTGGGGACAGCAGCAAACGGCACAACCCTGTGTACTACCCACACTGCTCCTACGCACACAGGGGAAGTGTGACCCAGGCAGCACCCTGGGACCTCAGGAGAGCAGCATGTGTGACCTCCATGTTGGCCGGGTCACACTTCCCGTGTGCATGGAAGCAGCGTGGGCAGCATGCAGGGTTGTGGCCCTTGCTGCTGCCGCTGCCTGCAGGGGAACTGTGGCAGGGCAGTGGGGAGCTCAAAGTGACAAGCAGCTTTCTGCGCCCTGCCCTGTGCCCGGTTCCACATGCTGCTCTGCAGAAGCAGTGGTGAGGGCAGCACAGTGGGGAGCATCGCCCGTACCTGCTGCCTCCCCGAAACCCAGGGCTGGGGCTGGGAGGCAGCAGCTGTTTGCAGCCGCCCCAGGTTCTGGGTAGCTGCTGATAGCCACAGAGGCTGGGCTGGGGGACAGAGCTCTGGGTGGGTAGCAGGGGCTTTGAGTGGGAAGCAAGGGGAACAAGCCCGGCATCCTGCCATGTACCCCCTGCCCTCGTTTTAGTTTTCTGGCATGCTGGCACTCCAGCACCTTCCAAGGTAGGCATTGTGGGTTTTTTCAGCACTCCAGCCAAAATGTGTTGCCTACCCCTGCTCTACAACATTAATAATACTTGCCAGGGCAAAGCTACGTAAAGTTGAAATGATATCTGAGAATCCTCTGATGTACCACCCTGTGCTACCTTCTGCCACTAGCAAGACAGGGGAAAATGTTATAGGGATGACAGTGATCCCTGATTCACTGTTATAAATTTAGGAGATTCATCCTACAAGAAATCTGAGGCCTTAAAGATGGAGAAGTGTATAGTGAGTGCATCCAAACAACTGCGCACCAGAATGAATGCACACCAGAAATCCATCAAAGACAAGAACACTCAGTTACTGGTGGGGGCACATTTCTCACAAGACAACCACTCTCTCTCCAATCCTTCAGTTCTACTTGTCCAAGGAAACTTACAAAACACTTCCCAGAGACGAGACTATGCACTCCACTTCATCAGCCTCCTGGATACTACAAATCATGGACTAAATATAGACGTTGGATTTATGGCATGTTATAACCTGACATCTGACTCCCCAGGTATTTCTTCACTGTTTAGCTGCTACATTTACCCCGCTTCTCCTCCCCATTCAGCCCGTCTTTCATCCACTGACTACTCAATTTACATCTTCACTGACTACCTGTCTTGCAGGCATACCAACCCAGCCTCTGGCTTCTTTACTTTTTCATCCTATCCAGGCAAAACATACACCAACTGCAGAGACTTTAGCAGCCTGACAAAGGGTTTTTTTAAACCTGAAAGCTTGCAAAATTTCTTTTTTCTGTTTAAATTGGCATAATAAAAGATATCAGATTACCCAAAGAAAGAACCTTGTCTGCCGACGTCCTCAGACCGATACGGCTACAACCTACACCCCTCCAAACAACCTGAACTCTGCCCCTTCACAGACCTTGCCTGGTATCTAGCACTGGCTGAGCAGGTGAGGTGGCTATATTGGAATCTGCCCCCGCTGGCCCCAAAACGAGCAATGGTGGGTTTTCCCAATTCTTTTTGGGTTTTTTTGCCTTAAGCGGATGCTGCAGCAACATCAGGATAAACCAGTTGCCCATCAGAGCAACAGCAGGTCGGCGCTTGCGCTGGTTCCTAGTTCCAGTGACGGGATCCAAGGGAGAGGTGGGTAGCTCAGCTCGTCTGAAGCCAGGCCAGCTTGACACACATCAGGAACACTGACCTTATACTCTCAAAGCAAGCTTGAGCCCTCTAAGAGAGGGGGCTACTCGGTATGCATCAGCTGAGCTTGGGGGGGCAATGAAAGAGAGAATGGGGACAGCAGCAAAGCTGTAGGCTCAAAGCAAGTGTGCCAAGCCGGGTCACCAGTGCCAGGCAAGGAGGCACCTGAGGGACGAACCTGGCCAGCCTAGATCCCACACCAACCTCCAGGACCCTCCCCCCGCCTTCCGGGAGACCTACTTTAGGGGGGGCTTCCCCCCCCCCTTCATGCCTTTGAGGTTCAACCCCAGGGGGCGATCCAGGGCTAAGCCCCACCCTCCCCCCGCGAGCAGAAGCAGCCGCCTGCAAGGCACGTGCCCGGCCCCGCGTGACGTTGCGGTGGGGGCGGGGCGGGGCGGCTAAGAACTGGGGTTCCGTCCCTTCCGTTGCCTGCGAGGCAAAGCCGGACATGATGCTCAAGCGCGCGCGTGCGCCCTGGCCCCTGGGCGGCGCCGCCGCCAAGCGGGTAGGGTTGGGGCGGGCTAGCTTCCTCACCTGGAGACTGGGGCCGAGCCGCGCTCGGAGCCGGCGGGCTGCGCGCGCCGTGTCGGTTGCTCGGGCGACTGCAGCCCGGCCCAGAGCTGGGAGGGAAGGGGCGGGGCCGAGCAGGAGGGGGGCGGGGCTGGAGCGTTCTATGGAGCAGTGCATGGGAGCGGCACCTCACATCAGTAGTAGATACGTCACATTTCACATGCGTTGTTTTCTTACGTGTGCGCACACATATTGATATACGTCATTTGTCTTACACACACTTCAGTCATGTATACGTCACTTGTTCACCGCCGTCGAGTCGGGCCCATACGACCAGCAGGAAGCCTCGTCCTCCCGTGGCAGAGGCAACTGGTTGCCTATGACGCCACAGGGCCCCGCAGCTGCTTGACGTTACAACTCAAGCAGTGGGGGCAGGATGACACCCTCCCCACCTCCCCCCAAGAGCCAGGAATAGATTTGTAGTTAACTAGGGCTGCTGGGCTGGAGCAGAGCGTGTTTAAGAGCAGCGCTCCCCAGTAGCTGGGTGACACCAGGGCCCTCATGGTCTCTCTTCTCTCTCCATCCCCCTCCCCCATGCCACCTTCTTCCAAGGGTACTTACTCTGGCCTTTGTACTTGGGGCTCATGAGCTTGAGCATTAGGTCCTTTCCCCACAGACCTGCAGCAGTGGTGCCTACTGTAGTGTTAACCCACAATTCATCTTTAACTTGAGGATGCCCTCAATAGTGGCAATGTCCCAATTCCAGGATGGGTTTTATCACTGCTGTTTGATGTGGCCTCAGCTGCCTCAAGTCCAATCCTTGAGCCACAATTGCAATTTCTGCTGCTGGATCTTTCTTATGAAAGCCTGGGGCCTCTATGCAACCAAATGATGAGTTTGGCAGAAGTAGCAAACTGTGGATCATCTGAGACACGCTGTAGCACCACAGTGTACCCCACAAGATCTGGCAACACCAACACCAGCAGTGGCCCGTGCGGGATATTGGGAGCAGACCATAAAGACAGGCTGGATTGGAGACCGGACAAAGCAGCAAACAGCTGAAGCTGCAGGTCTTTCTGCAGAAGAGAGTAGGCTGCAGGCTGGGATTTCTCCACCTCCTCCCCATATAGTGTGCAGTAGACACCTTTTGTCCTAGATACCTTTCTCTGTTCCTATAGGTCAGCTTTCTCAAGATGCATGTATTCATAGCCCTCTTTTTCATATTTTGACACTTCCTATAGTGGCATATAGTAATTTTATAATAATTACTGCCTGTGGATAGAACTGGACCATGTGAGGCATTTTCACTTACATTTTACAGCTGGAGGAAAGAAGGCCCCTGCTACATATTACCTATATTATGCCATTGACTGGTAAATCATGCAATAAATGTAGACCAGTCACAAGCACAAAGTATTCTCACATTACAAAAATGACTTTCCAGCTATAGAAAGAGCCAGCCCACTACAAAGTTAGTGGTTGAAAATGAGTAACAACTCTATAGCTACTTTCTATCCAGCTTAATTAAAACAAATGGCAGGGACCTAGCAGCACTGACAAATTAAAGCTATTTGTCCATTTTTCTACAAGGATCCAGTAGAAGGACCAAGGATGGAATGAGTCACAGGGCTCTCTTCAGAGACTCCCTTTCTTAGAGCAGACTTCACCATCAGCTGTACAGAAATTTCTGGCATGGGAGTCAAATTATATTACAATAAAATGTAATACATATACCCTAGCCTACTGTATTTTTTTAAAGAGAGGCAGCCAAGGCATGATTGTTGTTTTACTCCAACTTAAATTCATGAGACATGCCTGCATCTCCTCCTATGTGCTCTAAAAGTACGGATCTCTGTACCAGTTAAACCAATTTACACTTGAGAGCATCCTGTTCAAGATTACCATTTTTTTGTGTCTTTATACATGGATTAGATGGAATACAGGTCTTCCTAATTTCACAATTATGAAAAAAGTTCCCTTTGAGCACAGAGTACCTTGATCAAGGAATGGGCCACATTACTCATTTACAGTCACTGCAAATGCAACTTACTGTAAAACATTTGTTCTCCTGCAATAATAAGCTCTAGAACATGGTTCTTGAACTGAAATTCACATTTCAATGTGTTCCACCTTATATATTCTCTTGTACCTTGATTATAACTAATCAAGTATTTTATCCTTCTATCGGTTAGTACAATTTAGTAAGTGGCACAAGCAATTAATTTTTAAGAAGTTTGGAGATACTAAAAAGGTGAAGAATGACTGACACGGCAGATAAAAGTAAATTAAGGTAAGTAAAAATTCAATACAACAACTTGTTTTTAAATTACAAAGACAGATGACTTTCTCCAGCTGTATAAGAAATTTTATGTATGCTTCAAAGAGATAATATAATAGCCCTGCCTAATATGACTATGGTCAGTCAAAACTCTTAAGACTAAATTACAGTAGCTAACAGTAGTTTGTATATTTACTTGGTGAAAATAAGTTAGAAGCATTAAACACAGCAGCCTTTTTCCTTCAAAAAAAACTTTATTGGGTAGACGTTATCAATGGCATAGTTTAGTCCTCAGCATGCACGTGACAACCTCCCCTGGATGTGCTTTCACATGATCCACCGAACGCACAAAACAGTTTCCCAATATCGATTCTGAGATGGAGAGTGCATTCACATTTTATTTTACAGCACAAGGAAATTTACTTTCAATTTTGCTCATTAAAGGGGGTTGGGATGTTGCATTCTTTTTGAGTTTCATCAGTCAGAAGAAATTAAGCACTGTAAGTTTCTGATTTATCAAATTTACCCCGGGATATCCAACAGTTGTCTTTCTGGAACTTCCTGCACTGAATATAATTGGATTTAGCAAAGTGGACATAACCATCATGGAATATTAGTTCAGACTGGGAAAATAAACTTTAAAAAACCCTCACTTAATTCAAAAGATCCTGTCCAGCAGGATACATGTTGGCAAGAAAACATTTCCTTTCCCACGTTTTTGTACATATGTATATACAACCAATGCCTACACATTTTTAAACAACAGGAATATTAGTTACACGTGTCAAGGCAAATTCAAATCAGACAGCAATCTGGCAGACTGACAGTTAATTTGTGGAGGACAATAGTTGTTTATAGGCCACCTAAAACCAAAGGCACTCTGAAAAAGGGTAGCTCCCCCACCCCCAAATCTTTACAAAAAACTGAGTGCATCTACATGTTACACTGCCATAGCGACATAGTGATCATGTGCGTCTACACGTGACCATCAGCTTCATTGCCATAGCAGTGCACTTCCTTGGTATAGCACGGTGCTATGGTGACATAGCGGCAAAATCTAACCCTGCGCTGTGCACAAGGTGCACCGTACTTTAGTACTTCCAAAAGGAAGCAGTAAAGCACGGTGATGGGACACACCCATTTTGATGCAAATTTGAAAAAACTGCGGAGGTAACATTCAGTAATTGCTACTGCTACAATTCTAACGTACCAGTTTGGAAGGTAAACTACTACTAAAATATTGCCTAAAAATAAACTATTGAGAGTTACTCTAGCATGAAGATGTGCATTTAACTCTTACAGTTTTAATATCAGGCAACCATTATTGCTAAAATCTGTAACAACATTTTTTTTTAGACAAACAAGATAATGGATAACTCATCAGCATTCTAAGTGTAGAATGATTTGAGGGAGATGATTTGAGTGAATAATTGGTTACATAAATACTCTGCATTCCTGTGGAGTTCAAATCTTAAATATATGACACCTTTTTTCAGTGGGTTGCAGAGTACTTAATTCTGATGAATAGAGGATAACAGAAAAAATGCTATTTGTGTACCAGGGTATCAAAAAAGTGTTGCTTGTCTTTCATTTAAGTTCCATTGAAGTGAGACTTGAAGCCAAATTCCCTGTTCCTAGTAATTTCAGACTCAGAATATGCTGCAAGTAAAAAGCTTGATTTAATTCTGGTTAAGGTACACTATAGGTGATAGTACTGTCTTCAAACATCTTGCTTCTGCAATTTAATGCAGGGGCAGCAGTTCTGGATAGATGCCGAAAAATATCAGTAGCACAAAAGATTCTGAAGATAATAAATACCACTTATTTGGGGGGAAATTAGGTTGCAGAAAACACAATATATAAAAAAGAAGCCTATTTATTATCACTGATGATAATCTGACTTTATGAAACATTAATTTTAATTAAAAAAAAAAAATCAGTTGCTTGATTGCAGCAAGTTTTCATCTGGCAATTGATGTTTATGGGGTTGATTTTTTAATATCTTGAGCAGCTCACAGCAGTTACAAAATTGTAGAAGGGGAATCCAGTCCTTTATCATCTGATGCCAAATTTCAAGAAAGCCAAAAAGGAAATAATGTATAAAACATAAGTGCTTCCCTAATCTAGAATAATCTAAAATCCTACCCCACATTAAAGCCTATGGAGGCTAAGAATTCACGCAGTATTACTATGAAGGAAGAAAAGCAGAGAATCCTTAAAAAGTAGGATGCAATTCTGTTTACTGGGACAACAAAAAGCTAGTTAATTAGTGCAGTCCAAACCAATCCCAAATTGACTCAAAAAATCTACTCATGAGTACTATACAGTAGAACACCGAATCACCATTTCCTGAATGCTTATGAAAATGTGCAGCTGATCAGTAACTGTCCAATGTCACTATTAAATCTGCATACTCCTGTAGGGATCCAAGTGTTGCAAACCTGTTAATGTTAACCTCATTTTATTTTAGGGTTGAATTTACAGTTCTTTAGCTTATTTGTATGGCTACAGGAGCATGCTGCGGTGACAGTTATAGCATAGCCGCTGATAATTGCTCCCTCAGGGAAAACACCTCTCTTTCTGAATCTATTAAATTACCTCTCTCCAGAGTTGATGGTACTTCATCTACCTATGGGAATTTAGAAAGGTATTTTTTTTCCAAAGTCATCACACACAAGTTTCTGACCAAAAGAAGTGAGAACTCTTTGGACATACACTTCATTTGTATTCTATAATTTCTCTGATTTAGAATTGTAATTTACTGTTTTATCCAACATGTTGCCTGAAAAGCTGTGTCCAAACTCAGAGTTAATATTATTGGAGGACCAAAGGCTGGATTCAAAACAGGACTTAGGTAGCCAAATTCTGTTTAAGTTCTGTTTTAGGCAGGTAAATTTAAAATTATGATCCAAAGAACTCTTGCTCAGCACTGCCTAATGCTGGAATTACATGACCCATAATAGACCAGTGATTCCCAACCAAGGTGCTGCGGTATCCTGTCCGATCTGCTTAAGGGTACTGCCAGGTGCGGAGAGATAAGCAGACAAACTAAGCTGATAAAGCCAGGTTCAGGCTTGTTTCTGCATAGATTATCCACCACCCCTAACGCCCAGACCCTGTGTAAGGAGATAAGAAGGAAATATATACATTTGTTTTTAAAGTCGGGTGCCACTCAGCCCACAAATTGTTGGAAGAGTGCCTCAAGTCCAAAAAGGTTGAGAATTACTGCGCTAGACATTTTGAAAGTTCCCTGAAGTGTCTACATATCCAGAACTGCCCCAATCTGAGCAGCCAGGTACCTACCTCCCACCTTAGCTCCAATGGGATCCAAATACTAGGTAGAGCAGTATACACGAATCCCCCAAGGGCTCCAATTAAGTGGATATGCACCGAGCTTGACTAAAACAAATTCGTAAGATATCCCCCAACCCCGCCATCAAAACCATCTTACTTCTAAAGTGGAGCTGTCAAATGTGGCAGTAGCAGCATAATAATGCTACCTACCTATCTTTAACTATAATACCCAATGGCTAGAGCACTTATCAAGTGGAAGATCTAGATTAACTGTCCCCACAGTTAATCCCCTGAAGCCCAAGGGAATTCAAACCTACATCTCCAACTTCAGGTGGCAGTTGTGAGTTCAAAAGTCTTTGAGGGCCTGGATCCAGATCCCCCATTTTTTGACACATGTTCTAGCCACAAGGGTACTAAATAAAAGATTGGCATCACCAACTCCTTCCCCCTACCTTCTGTTTTAAGAAAAAAGCACACTCTTTCAAGACTAATTACAAGTGCCTATCCTCTGGAAAGGATTCTGGGCTCTGGATCTTGACTAAACGCAGGTATTTGCCATTTTGATTTAGGCATCTAAGTACTGGAGAAAAACCGGGTATTTAGGAATCTACTGGATTGGACAGCTCTAAGCAACTCCCTGCTCAGCATGTGGCTTTTCTCACTTGTCTTTCAGAAACACCTAACTCCCCATGTACTGTACATGTTCTTGACCTCAGCTCTTGACATTTGGGTTCCATGTCTGTAAGCAGACACCTAAAAATGTGCCTACTATTTAGGCACCACAATGATTTTTTTTTTTTGGTCTCAAGCCCTAACTGAACACTGACAGTACATATTTGTATGCATTTTGAGAAAAGGAAGGAAACAGAATGAAGCTAAAATATACAGAAAGACAGGATTTTAAAAAACTAAAAAAAAAAATAAAAAGGCTTAAGAGAATAGGTTACCTTTCTTTCTTTTAAAATGTACTACATTCACTGATCTAGTCCAGCTTTAAAACAAGACAGGATCACTTTTAGCCTAAATACATATGCAGAAGTCTACTGGACAAAAATTACCATAACATACCAAACAGAGAAGGTAACTCAACTGATTCATACTAGTGTTTAAACAAAAACATTTCCTTGACAGGCAACGCATTGAATCAAAGCTGCAAAGCAAGTGCTGAATGTGTGTATACTTTCTCCAGTTATTGACCCCTCCCCACTTCAGTCACTCAATGAAACGAAATATAGCACAGCTCTATTTGCTACTTTGTATACAGCTTTAAATTTGTTAAAAATTTAACACAGGAAACCGCTTACTTTAGTTCACTACTGACCCCATAAAAGGTGCAGATTAAAAAGACGTAATTACCTCTTTTCATATACCTCCAAATTGATCTTATGCTTGGAGAATTATTTATGCTCAGTATGAGAGGAATGCTTTGCCATGATTTCAAATTCTAGATTCCTGAAGATGCCAGAAATAGAAATGATATTTTTATTCTCTTGATATCTATTATATTTACTATATATAAAATCTTTTATTGTAATGATTTAATAGCTGGTAAGAATTTTGGCTCCAAACAGCTTAAGATCAGATAAAAATAAGACTTGACAGTCATTGACAAAAATAGATAATGTCAATTTGTTTTTAAATTTCCCATAAAAGTCAGAAAATGGAGAATATGATGAAATAAAATGTATAACAACAGGCAATATGGTAAACACATTTTATTATGAGATGGCATACACAGAGTGAAATGTATATTCTCCTCGTCTTTGTTGTCCTTGGATATGAAGCAGCAGAATGTAAAGATCAACATGAAAGGGGTAACACAAAACATTCTTAATACATTTCTATATAAAAAGATGGGGACACAGCACAAAACAATCCATTGCATACAGTGGGCTTGCACTAGATGTGACTGCATTTTTTGACTGTGAACAATCTACAAGGAGAGGTGTTCATTTATTTTAGCAACTTGCGACTAATAGTTTCTCACTACACTTCTCCTCACCTTCTGTTTTCCAGGAATGTTCTATTTGCTGTTTTCAGGCTTTGTGCCACATGATGGCTGGTGAAGGTTGGCATGCAGTGATCTCTAATAGGGTTTTACATTTTCTACTTCAGCCATTCCTAATGTGACTATTTATATTTTAATAATAATTTACATATAAACCTCTCTCATGCTGACTTCGATCCCATCCAATAGCTTTTGGATTTACTTGTTCAAGGCTTCATGCGAATTAAGTATGGTTTCAAAAGGTTTTCTGCTGCACAATATGCAGTATTCTCTCCTGGTTACAATCAGGGACAGTACCCTTGCTGCATTATACAGGGGAAATAATGGGAGATATGTTTAATACTACAATTTGGTTTTTTTTTTCCAAAGGAACAACTAACAATAGTTACTTATATACTCATACACCTCAAACACATCATGCAGTCTGTGATCAAGCTCCAACTCTCTAAGCATGTATGTTGGCAAATGTTTTAATGTTAGGCTACAAACAGCACTGGAAATTAAATGCCTTTCAATGCTAAAATTTCAACTTTTTATAGGAAGGCAAAATATATAAGTATAATAAGTCCTTGTTCTTAAAGTTACATGGACAAAAGAATGACAGTCCTGTGAACAGGAAGTAAAAAAGTGCATTTTTACTATAGGGTCTATTAAAGAAAAAAAAAAATCAAACTATGTTGCAAGAGTATTTTTTCCAGTAAGATAGCATGATGGGATGGAGGTTTTCACATATAGTCACACTTTAAACTCTCAGCTCATTCTCTAAATTTTCTTAACCTCCTAACCAAGCCAATTACTTCTGCTTCACTGAGTCAAAGCTGAATCACGACTCCAGTAATTTCCACATTAACTGTTTGAATCACAGGACTGACTTCATAATAGATTTAGACAGATGGGGAAGCCATATTCTGTGCCTCCTTATCTAAGCAGATAAAATACCAAAAACATTAGCAACACACACTGCTTTTGTGATTAAGTGTGCACACATTCAAGTTTGTCCCAGTGTAAGGGTCTTTCTTTTAAAGCTGGAATTGTGCTGGTTGAAGTTTCTACAACATGCACATGAGGGTTATACTGAAAAAGTCAAGGCTTAAATTAACACTGTTGAAGAGGTGGTTTCTAATATTATCAGTATTTCAAGGAGAAAATAAGTACAAGTTGTTATTTCCTTACAGGGAAATTTAATGAAAAAACTATTTGTAACCAAGACAACTGCCCTTAATTAAATAGTGCTACAGGGAAAAAATGTATAAAAACAAAAACAATCAGTGCCAGAATTACTCAAGAGCAGCTACACAAGATTTCTGACAGCCTAAAAATAATGGGAGGTCTTTTTACAAGAAAAAATTCTGATCTTCAGAAGCTAATCTTATTTTTTTAATTTCTGCATCATCATCTTTAAACATACATTCAAGTAATTTGGTCAACACATTACAGGCCAAATTCACCAATGGTGTAAAAATGGATGCACTGTGTTCAATGGAGCTGGTTTGAACACCAGCACTGAGTTTGACCCACTGCAAATAAAGAAGAAATCAAGACATTTTCTCCCATCATCTGGGTGCCCCATTAGCAAAATTCATAGTGATCTAATATAGATTATAAGGTAATAATAGCCCATGGGTCACATCCGCAACTTGGACCTACACAGCTATAACCATGCCAATGATTATAAAAATGTAATGTCTGCTCCAGAAAAGAATGCCACAAGAACACTAAAAACCCTCAAAGTCTGTAACATATTTGGCTACTGATTTTGAACTGGCTTGCCAAATAGAATTGGGAAGAGAAACCATGAAATCCTCTAGAATCATTTCATCACTACAGTCTGTCCTTCATGAAAAATGGGATTATATATATCCTCCTGTACTTTCCATTTAAAGTCATACTCGTCACTTTGGATTTCAAAAGAGGCAGTTAACTGACTAAATGGAAGTTATAGTAGAAATGCAAACGTACTCTAGTTTAACTGTCAGTAAACTGTTCACGTAATACAGAAAAAGTAAAACTTATGTGATGTTTGAATTTTCAGAACTGAAGTAAACCAATGCAAATAGAAGACCCCATCTCATCAATAGCTGCTCAATGAGCACAACCAAAGTATCAAAAAAAAAAAAAAAAAAAAAAAAGAACCAAATCTAGATTCTCAACCATCTGAATTAGCACAGAGATTTTGGGATGCAACTGATCTACAATCTTGCATTTTATATTAGAGACACTAATATACAAGTGAAAACACACTGTAAATATATTCTGCTGAAATGGAAAGTACTGAGCCAACTACAGCAGAAGCCTTCTCACAACCGCAGTCCTGCCTCTCAAATGATTCACTTCACTGTTACTTGCTCAAGAAGTAGGGATTTATCACACAAAGCATATGTAAGCATCCTTGCATAAGCGCCACATGATTATTAAGCAAACATATCCACTCTACAAGCCTACTGAACTCAAAGTTACCTAACATCCCCACCACAAACAGAACTGTCTCTTTCTGGTGCCCTCACCACTCTGTAACCTCACTTGGTTTTATTTATGCAGAATTTAATTACTCTTAGCGGAAGGAAGGCAACTAAGAGAGAACAAGAGCATGAGAAATAAAACTATTAGAGAAACTAGGATTAGATTGGCACATAGCAAATCAAGTAGCTAAGTGGGAATGGACATGTGGATGAGAAATGCCAAGGACACTAGCCAAGCAGTTAGCAAATTTTTAAGACTGTGGGCCAGATTGACCCAGTTAGGGGTGGGCAAGCAAACAGGTGGGACCTAGCCACCACTGCTTTTCCCTGTGGCAGAATGGGGAGAATGCCCACAGCCAGCACTTCTCCCTGCAAAGGCACAGGAAAGTGACTGCTGCCAAAGCTCCCCACTGTCAAAGTCCTATATCCACAGGCTGGATTGAATAGCTTCACAGGTCAGCTCCAGCCTGTGAGCCATAGGTTGCTGACCCCCTGTGCTAGCCATTCAGAGCAAATATTTATAGTATCCATTCAAAATGCAAAGCTTAGGGGATACATATGCTAATAAACAATACTGAGTTAATAGGATCTCTGTTATATAACAACCACTATATAGCCTTTAGCCTCAGATTTTATTTAGCCTAGGGCAGCTATGAACTTGGCAAAACAGTACATAGGATCACATCTCCTCTTCTACTAAAGAAATCAGTAGAAAGAACTAAGGATGAGTTTTTTTGAGGACTGTAGTTATTCCTCACAGAACAATATTCCACATACACCAGATCAAGAGGAGGCAGAGCCATTTATATGGACCTCTGTCCACGGTCTGTTGTTCAAGTCATCTAGATAAGGCTTATACAGTGGCAGCTGACCATCCTTTAAACCATCCACAACTGCAGAGATGTGGCTGCAGAAAGATAGTTTAAGTTAATAGTGCATAGTTTTTGCTTGGAAATTTCCTTAGGAATGGTTAGGCAATCGTATCTCCACTGATTTGCTCTTATATTATTCCATTGTGGGATTTTAAGAAAATAGGGGCAAGACAGAACCAGGCTATGAAAAGGTAAGCAGAGACAATATGAATTACAAAGCTGAATACTTGTGTTATACAGCTGTTACAGAATATACTCTAGAATTAATCATACAATTGATCTGTGTGAGAAGGAATTCCTTAACGAACAAATAATTTTGATGCATCTAATTCTCAGAGCCTATGGATCTATTTATTTTGCATACAAGAAAATCTGTCCCAAAGCATCCAAAGAACTTATAACCAGGGACCTGCTGAAATTGTGATTTTCTGGACATTGAGAAATCTATCATTGCCCAGAAAATCTGCAAAAAAAGAAAAAAAGAAAACTTACTGAAAATAAAATACTGGCTTCCCAGAGGGAGCCAGCAGTCTGCGGGGGAGGGGAAGAGGTGCTGCTGCCGCCCACCTGAAGGGCAGCCCAAGAGGGCTGCTGCCCCTGCCCCTGACTGGCTAAGAAAGCTGCCTGTTATGTGGCCCTGTCAATGGTGAGGGGCGGGGCTGCATGACAGACAGCCCTCTCAGCTAATCACTGGCAAGAGACAAGGCCATTGGGGCCCCTTGGCCAATCAGAGGTTGGGGCAAGCCACTGATATCAGCCCATGAATATGGCACCAGACCCCACAATCTCTCTACAAAATCAGCCAACCTCCTCCTTGACTTGGGTAGACTGTGTCATAAAGTAGTTTAAAATTATGACCCCTCCCAGATTGTCAGGGTTTGGTTGTTATCTCAGTAGTGTTTTATGATGTTCAATATTGTACTGTTTGCATTCTCTGTTGTACTAAGCTGGTTTTTTTTGATGTTTGTTGCATGTTAAGTGACCTAACCAAGGCGAAAGAGCAAGCAGTGGCAGAGAGTGGTAACGCAGCACGATAGTATGCTAAGGGTTAACTGAGTTACCCATATTTCTATGATTGACAGAACCACTGACTAGCTTCTTTGGGTGATAAGGGGTTAAGTAGTTGACCCAGATAGCCGTGACTGACAGAACCCCCGAGCAGATTCCAGAACCGTCCATTTGAGCGGCAAGCTGATTGGTTAAAGAGTTTATAAGAGGGTCTGCTTGCTGCGAGGTGGGTGTGGGTTGTTTTGGAGTTGGTGGTGTGGTATAGGGGATTTTTGGGTTGCACTTGGTTCTCTCAGGAGATAGAGGGGAAGCCAGGGCGCCTACGCCTCTGTGTTGAGGAGGGATTCACTCCTAACTCATGCAGATACCACGGTGCTGGGACTTTCGCTGTTGCTCAGCACCGTTGGGTCCCTAGATGGTCTAGGGAGATTTAAACTGAGCACTGCAATACAACGATAACTGGTTGTAGTTGCTGCGAGAGACTTCGCATACTTACCGCTCATCGTTTCTTTTGCACTGGTCGTCACTCCGTTACCTTTGGCTTCACCTGTACCAGCGGTTCGCCGCCTTGTAAATAAGTTTGGACCACAGTTCTCGTGAGTAAAGTTCCTTTTGCCTTTACCATGTCCCGGGAGCCTCTCCTTCCTGTGCCAACCCTCCCCCGGGCCCAAGCACACGTGGGTAGGCCCTGCTCTCTAGCACCTGGCGCTCTACCTGGTGGGGCAGATCGACTCAAGGCCTCCGCAGCCACCCGGAGTTGGCCTTGTTCAGTCACAGACTGCTAATTGTACCTCAAGTATTTAATGCAAGAGTTCTACTGATAGCAGCAGGGCAGAACTGTTTACTAAATGTGTTCCCTTTGCAAGGGGGAATGAGAATCATTTTAGTTTACTTACAAGGGTGGCCAAATAAATTCTTCCATGCCACAAATTTCAGTATATCACATATCAGAAATGATATAGGGAGCATTGTTTTTTACTATCTAATCAAATATTTAAATGTTCCCATGGAATTAAAGGACTGTTTAGATGTCTAAAGAACAACAAAAACAAATTTCTGTTGAATACTCAAATATAAATATTTTGCCATTTATGGAATAATTACAAAATATAAAAATCTTAACTATAGTGTACAAATAAAGGCATCTCTATTTAAGGGGAAAAAACAGAACTATAAAAAGCCAAAGCAATCCAGGATTTAGTTTTCCCCCCTCAAACCAAAGAGCCAGGAGGCAAATTACAACATAGACATACAAAAGGTATTTGGAGTATACTCCCTCACTTCAAAAAATGCATTAGGAAAAATGCTCCCTGTTTTTGTTATGTGCACAAACAAAATGAAGCTCCATTTTGATTTGAATTTGTCTACCTCCATCAGATTAAATGCCCTAGATTATATGATACTGGAGGAATTGAGAGATGCATATTTTGTACTTCTTTTCCCCTTAATGACATGCTTTTTGTTCTCCAAAATAGCTTTCTGTTTAAAAATGAAATATAAAGGAATCTATTACCTTACTCACACTGATGGCACTAATAAGGAAATGTGCTTTTCATTAATTTTCCTAATATCTTAACATCATATTTTTCAGATGGGAGTTGAGGTATCTTAAACCTTCCACAATGAAAAAGCTACAAAACAGTTTACAGACAGTAACAAAATTTCAAAATATTTATAAAAAAGACAGGAAGAATAATGCAACTATTCAACCATGTAATCAATAATAGGAAAACTCAAGTACTGAAGTATACTTAAATGGAATAGTTGTTTTGACACTATTTTAAAGTTGCATTGCAAAAACCAGATCTATAATCTTAGAGGTTTGAAGGTTTTCTAAATAATATAAAAATATCCCTTATTAGACAGGTAAAGGAAGTAATAAAAATCCCTGAGTAAGCCAAAGACAACTGATATGTATGGCCTCAGAAAACAGACTAGTTTTAAGGCAGCTGCCAACTTGCAGATACAAGTAAATAATAGGGATATAGAATAAGATAGCGATATAATACACAGATTTTCTTGTCACTGCCTTACCTTATAAATTTGCAACTCTTAAGAAAGGTACTATTTCCATAGCTGCTGCTGGGTCAGAGTACCCCTTCAATCAAATGGAAAAAATGAATTAAGAGATGCTGTGAGACTACTACGGCTACTTTAACATGCTTGTACACAATGTTTCGGCAAGACAAAAAAGCAGGCAGACTGAAGCCTGCAAACATGCACACGCTAGTCAACTGTGGTAATCTGACATTCATGTTGCCAGGTAAACAAATCCCACAAGTTTCTTTCACCAAGGCTCTGAAGTCAAGATATGTATTGTATGAGTCACTGAGAACTACTGTACTGCAGGAATTAACACTGATCATTTAACTGCCACAGCTGCATATGGGTTTCAGGAGGTTTTTAAAGGACATGGGTGCGAAATATTTACTTTACAATGATATGCTGTATTCATGTGCAACTTAAAAAACCCTAAAAAGCTTAAAGGATATTAGAGAAAACACATATTTACAAAAGTCTGATTAGATTTACTTAATGTGTTTTTTAAAGCAATCTTATTGTTTTCTTTTGTTAAAGGCCCACCAGGATTTCCTAACCTCCTTTGCTGTCCTCCCCTCACCCCAAGATCAGGCATTCTACTTGCATTCAATTTTTCCTTCTCCTAATCTTTTTTTAAACTTTAGGATTTTTGCATAACAGGAAAATAGTGGGAATTTTTTTTTATTTTTTTGACTTTTTACTTTTGACTTTTTTCACAGTTCAACAATCACAGTTGTATGATTTTAAGTTGGGACTGAACAGCATGGATAGCTGAGCTCTTCAAACAAATATATTGTCATCATAGTACAATATCAAAATAGAGAGAGACCAAGAAAAAAGAAACACTGAAAGCATGGAGTACAAGTAACATGGCCTCTAAATGACTCCTTCCTCTCCATGTCTCTAGTCTTATTCCCCTAGCCTCCCTCTCAAATCCTTTAAAGATTTGATTAGATATTTTAAAAACATAAGAAGTATAACCTTTTAGATGATAAAAATTTCAGACTGAATTTTTACCTGGTTGTTAATATGTAGTATTTGGTACACACCAAAAAACAACAGAAGGTATGTTTCTAGCTCCATCATGAATATTAGCTCCCATGGTCTCAGTGTCCAGCCCAGCCTATTATGTATCCAAAGACAGAGTGGGACAGAGACATTTGTCTCATTACCATGGAGCGCTATATTTTTCTTTTCTAAAAAAAAAAGTTAAAACAATGTACTCTCCTACAGAATGACTTTTCCCCCCAAATCATAGTATATACTCTTAACATAATATAAATACTTAAACAATAATCATTGACATGGTTCTAATCATTTTACTTCTTACTTTTGTTTGAGGCACTGATATTTTGGCAGTGGCAATCCTTGCCACGCAGGTCATTTAACTCCCTAGTCAAAAGGTAAAATCAACCCATAAGATAACTAGCTATTATATTCCGGCACGTGACTTTGCATGTTGGCATGCTGGACAAAACACTGAGAGATGAAAGATATTTACAGAATTAGTTTCTAACACAAGAACTAGGATGTTCAGTGTACAGCAAAAGTCCAAACACCTCTAGCAGTTCTTCTGAAAGGCCTAACCCGAACATAAAAGGGACACATTACAAATGAAATGTTTTCTTCACAGGCCAATCAGTAGAGTTGTGGCTACAATACAGACTTTGATTGTCTAGGTAAGAAACATAAAACTAAAAATTTTTAAAAATAAAATAAAAAACAACAAACATTTAAGCAGCAGGCCCCTCTTATTCAAAGCATACAAGAGCAAGGGGGCCTTCTGGTCTGCAGTAGTGTACTGTGTTAAGGGAAGATGGCAGAAGATCCCTGTTCTTTTCTTCAAGGTCGATGATTTCGAAGGTGTTACCCAGCAGTGTATTGCTTTGTTGCACAAGTCTTATATAGACTTTGCAGGACCAGTTCAGTTTGGGTAAGGCCTGCTCTTACCGGGGCATTCCTGTCCGTGACCTTTTCTTCTGCTTCTCGCAAAGGCAAAAGATAGGGAAAGCAAATAAACCTGCCAAGGAAAAACAAAACAAACAAGTTAAAAACAGACCAACAAACAAATAAACCTATAGTCAATTGTATGTGCACATATATTGAATCTAGTGTCCACAATGGTATTTAAATATTGCTTCACAAATTTCTGTGAACTTTGCCTAAGAAAGACATTTGGACAAGTATGGAAGATACTGTGTTGCAGCAAATTCTCTTTAGTCACTAACTACTCTACAGTTTCACTCCTTTTTTTAGTTTGAGTCTCCTCAAAAGGATTATCCTCATTAATATTTGTGAAGCAGTCAGATCATTACATAAAAAATTCTCTAAAAAGTGACATTATTCAGTGTCCTTCACTTATGTCTTGTCTAGGCTAGTCATTAAGTTCGGTGTTAGCATATGTCAGCCAACATATTAAAACACACAGATACATTTATTTTAGCAGATGCTATGTTAGCTGAGTTAAAAGTCTAGGATTCCCCGTAGGTTTTAACATGACCAGTTTAGCATGTTTGAAAGGTTCCTTATCTTTAACACACACAAGCTAATATCATATTTTTAGCCCATTTCAGGCAAAACCTTATTTTATTCTTAAGTTGTTCTGTAAAAGTACAGTGGATTTTTTTTTTATCACAATCAAGTTTGTAATAGTGAAAAAATAGTTTTTAGAAGAGAAGTTTAGCTTCCAAATTGAAACATTGGTGCTCTGAGGTTTCCTTCTTGCACACTGGTAAGAAGGCTGAGGCCTTGTTTTTCAGAGATTAGTGTTCTACCATACTATTACAAAAAACTACTAAAGCCATTATTTTTAGTTTGGTAAATGTCATAAAGAACTGTCAAATACAGATTGTGAAATTATGTCTGTTGAATGGCTCACAACTCCTATGAAAACTACTTTTACAGCCAAGTTGGCAGCAGATGTTGCTATTATTACTGCAATTTCAGAGATTTACTATAAATAATCAATATGTCTTTGAAACTGCACAATATTGCTCTTTATGATCATCTCACTAATCTGATCACAGCCTAGTTTACAATTTAAAATTTTGCCATGGTATACCATGTTATAACACAGCAGAACCCTGCTAGCATAGATACTGTTGACAGAGGCAAAGAAGTGCTTTTGCCAGTACAGCTTATATTAGTTTGGTACAAAAAAAATAGCCTTTGCCAACAAAAGCATTTTGTCTCAGCATCACTGTAGTGTTTTGTTTGCTGGTCACTATAAAAATATTACCCCAAAACCATGCTACTAACTGATGCTTAGAAAAGCATCCAGTGTACTAGAACTGGAACTGGCTTAGGATTCAAGATTCTGATTATGAGCAATGTTTGAATTGGTCATCAACAGGTAAAATACCCCAAATACAGCAGTCAACTAACAGGTACTTCCCTCACCAACTTGGAGCATGCTAGAAAAGTTATACTACTATAACTCTATCAGCTACGGATGCGAACTTTTACTGGAAATTGGAATTCATCTTTAAAACAGTTTCCTAGAAAAAAACAAGCTAATTACATGTATGGATACTTACAGAAAGTTATAACATTTTCAACTTTTAAAATCTTTACTGACCTACCTAATTCAAGACTTATGCATACAGATACTGTTATACCAGGTTAAAGGAATCCTACACCTGTGTATTTCAGTCCAGGACTACATTACAGACTTCTGCTAACATAACAGGGCTGCTGAGGTGCAAAAGCCGTGCTCTGTGATGAATGTAACCATGCCTGAAGTCCCTAACATAGTGCTCCAATGTACATGCAGGGAGGCTGCTCCAATGCGCTGTAATCACAGCTTGTTGGAGCAGACTCAATCAACTCTGCTGAAGCGTGGTAATTACCGCACTGCAGGAGACTCCAGCATCATGTGTATCAGTGTCCCCATGCTGAAAAATGGTGGCAGGGGCACTTTAACTGAAGCTCATTGAACGAGATTCAGTTAAAGCGCCCCCACTGTCATTTTTCAGTGCAGAGATGTTTACACACACGATGCTCTAGGCACTTTAATTAGTGCAGTTCAGAGAGCCATGCTAATTATAGTGCCTCCTGCCCATTGGAGCATGTCTATAAATGCCCAAACAGTCAGTTCCAGTGGTAAGCACTGCTTCTGTTAGTACAATGTCTTTCACCTTTGGCAAGATTCTTACTATATAGGGCAGAGTGCAGCTCTGCAAGACTAGTTGCGTCTTGCAGAAGTGCTTTGACAGTACAGCATGCTGACATATCTATATGAAGAAAAGACTCCTGAGCCTGAACATAGCTTTAATTAATTTAACACAAACCATGATTAAGTAACAACAATATCAGCAGTTTTACATCAATAATGGAATCATCACAAAAAAGGTTTTTACTGTCAGTCATATAGGCAAAGTGATATTCTTTAATGTAGACAAACTTTGAGTGTTCTTGACTTATTCTTTGTAAAAATAGCTGGTTAACATCAACCTTCCACATGACAAAATAGCTATCACATTTTTAGGCGTTACATTATATGCAGTTCTTACCTATTACAAGAGCTATGGCTCCCAGTGCCAGTCCCAAAACCAGTATTAGGGGTGTAACGAGCAACTTTCCAGCTGAAAAACAAAAATAATTTAAATAAATGAGTGTTACCATGGACCATTGGGTCCCCAACCTTTTTAGACTCAAGGCATCCCTCAGAAAATGCCAGCTTTAGCATTCACTCATTTCTTGACTATGGACAAGTAACAGAGCAATTCTTCTGCTGCAAAGAATTAATTAAGACCACAATGAGCAGAATATTTTTTACACTATGGACTCCTACTTGAAATCTTTGGGTTTATCTTATGATTTACATGTAGGCTGGGGCACCCTAGTTAAGAATTGCCACCACAGACTCACTGAGCCAGAAAGGACCTCAAGGGTTACCTCATCCAATCCCCAATATTATTTAGTCTTTCCAGCCACCCACATAAATACGTGAAAAGTGCTCCAGGCCACTGAGTGTGGTCACCTACATTGACAGGCAACCACATGTCCAAAATGATCCAAATAACCACTATTCTGGCCCTCCTTGTACATCACAGCTACAAAGCATCCTATAAAAAAATCCTATGACATGTCACAGGCCAAGAGTGGGATACAAGGGTGTAAGCAAAGCTCAGGACACTACAATGGCAAGAAACTTAGGTTAAAGTATATAATGGGAAAATACTGCAAGCTACACAAGGCGGCAAAAAGTCATAGTGGTTCTTGCCAATCTGGTCTGGGGGAAAATTCCTTTCTGATCTCTCTGGTCCAATTATCTGTTTGAATCTGAGCACTGGAACAAGACTAAATCCAGGCACCAAAGAGGTTTCTAACTACTAAAGGTCCATCAGCAAACTGCACTCAATGCCCAGTGTATCAAAGCATTAAAGCTAGCTGAGTTCGGTTTATGTAACACTGACTATTCACTGAAGTAAGGAGTGTAGTATACACTGAAAGATGGGAAAGACTAAAGGTACTTAATACTTCCTATAATATTGACTAATAGCTTCATCATTCTTTGTACCATGAAGATTTGGATTCCATCCAAGCTACAACTGAATAGAGATTGGAATTGAGTTAAATATACAAAAACAGCATTTTATAACTGTTTCCTAAAATTCCATGAGAGAACATAAACAACTTGATTTTCTTTTTCAATCAATTTACATTATTTTAACAAAGTAAATTTGGGTCTCAGTATGGTTTGTGAATGTTCACATCTACTTTTAAAACAGGTTTATTTCAGAAAGGAGTTGTTCCAAAAATGATTTTAATGCAGAGTGACCTTTTACTCATTTCCTTAAATAAGAACATAGTAAATACCACGATGGGTTGAGTCAGTGGTACATATGGCTCAGCATCCTGTCTCCAATAGCAGCAGAAGTGGCCAACCTGCTGCGCATATGCCACAAATGGACCACAAGTGAAGCTATTTATTTGGCACATGGCAGATCAGGCAGGGGGTGGAATGAAGAATAAGGGAGAGAACCAAGTGGCAGAAGAAGGTGAGAAGCAGAGCAGCAGTTGAGGCAAGGATGAGCAGCAGATCTGGGATGGGGTGAGAGTCTAAGTGGGATTGGGCTGGGATCAAGGCAGTAGGTGAAGGAGAGCGTGAGAAGTAGAAGATTGACCAGGTGAGAAGCAAAGTGGGATGGGGTAGGGGAAGGGAGAGGGTGCAGGGAGGGGATGAAAGGCAGAGAAGACAGACCTGGCTGGGAGCAAAGTAGTAGATGAGGGAGGGAATAAGATTGCTTATGCAAGAACATCTAACAAGAGAAACCTTTTCTTAATTCATTCTTAAGGTATGTTTCTTCTACAAAGCAAATAAAGCCACATAGTTGTGCACAGGTTTTGTAGTTTACAGGCTGTCTTCAGGTTATGAACAAGTTACATTCCTGAGACCATCTTTAAGTCGATTTTGTATGCAAGTCAGAACACATACCTTTTTAATGACCGAGGAGATGAGGGAGAAACCAGACTTCACCCAAGGGCACAATGACTTAGGACAGCATCAGCCGAAAGTGGGGGTAGGAAGGTGGGAAAGAAAAATGGCAGCCAAGCGCAGAGCACGGTCCTGGCACTGCCACGTGGGTGCAGCGCCCAGTGGGACCCTGCGCCCCTCCCAGCCCGCGCCATTTGTAAGTACGGATGTCCGTAACTCAGACGTTCGTTAACCGGGGACCGCCTGTATTTAACTTTCAGTTTTCCACAACATTTAGCAACTCTGTAATAAAGGACACAATAGTGCATGGGCAGATCCAGGATATACTAAAGGGGGTGTGGCATACTGCCCCTTGAACTATTGGGAATGAAGGCAAGGCATGGATTGAATGACATGGGAAGCCAGGCAGGGAGCAGGTGCATGACAAGGGGATAAACCTGGCCCCACCAGCACTGCTGCTGCTGTCCCCAGCTGACCTCAGTAGGGGGCTCAGAAGCTGACTGTAGATGTGCAGGGGCTGAGGCTGCTCATTCCCTCCACTCCACTCCAGTCAGGGGGTGTGGGAGTTGGTTGCATGGGTTGCCAGGCTCAGACAGTGATAGCAGTTATAGCATGCAGGTTCCTCCTTCCAGCCCCTGCTCCCTCCTCACCTGTTTTCTCCACAGGCAACCCCCCACTGGCCAGGAGCAGGCACTGGAAGAAGGAGTCTGCATGCCATTGCCCTTAGCTGAGCTAGGCTATCCATGCAGCTACTTCCTGCACTGTGGGGTAGGAGCAGGTCAGGAGCAGCCTAGGTTAGCTGGGGATACCAGCAGGAGCAATGGAAGAGGTGTGTCCCCACACCATTGAATTTGCCCCTTGGATCTGCCCCTGCTACAAACGTCCACTAATCTCAATGCTTTTAAAACAGTAACTGAGACCAGATTTTTCATTCATTTCTTCTTTATGATCTCATGAAACATCCTTTTCTTTTTTATCCTCCTGTGAACTTCCACAGATATTCCTCATAGGTCTGTGGAAGACTCAAAGGTTTAGTAGGCTCTCTAATCAAATTTTATTCCTCTAAATTGATGTAACATCCCTAAGTTCTTTTAACTCCAGAGAAACAAACAGGCACAGTTACATTTGCTGAATTAGTGAGCTAAACGATGAACAGCCACAGTGATGTCTGCTAAGTAGGTTTTCTGCACCTGTCCTCATTGCATTATTATTTATACCTGTGCCTCATCTTGATGCATGTGGTGAGGAGGTTACAAAAAGCACTTTTCATTTCCTGTCTGGTTTTACCTGTGAGCACAAACTGCTCTTTGAAATTCAGAGACTGATCTATATTTTCCTTCAGAGAGGCAAAGAAAAGCTGGGCAATGGCTGGCTAGGGAGGTACCACAGCTGTGATATGTTTACATTTTCAAATAATTACAACATGTATATGCAGTTCCATGGTTTTTAAAGGGGAGATACAGGAGCAACAACCAGTGCTACAAGGGTGGCTGTACTCACGCTCTCAGTCTCTCCCCCAGGGTAGGTAGACCACACTGTGGGAACAGCAGCTGGGCACTTTTTTATGTTTTTAAGTCCTTGAGACAGGTAATATTCCTCTCTTCTCACTTTTGGCACCCTCTCCCCCACCCTCTATGCTCAAAGGCATCTCCCCTGCCCTTCCTTTCCCTCACTCACTCTCTACTTCTACCTCTGGGCTCAGAGACCTACTTATCATTAATGCTGTCCTAGCTGCAGCTGCTGCTGGGGACAGGGATATTCTCTGGTCGGGGAATACCTAGGGGAGGGCGGGGAGCAGAATCTGCCTGTCACCACTAATGTTTGGAGCTGAACCCAGCTCTACCTGCAGCCTGGCCAGAGCAGGGAAGAGCAGCATTGAAGTTCCCCTGTCCCCAGGTCAGCCAGGGACAGTGGCAGGGCCAGGCAGGGGAACAGGGAGGAAAAGGAGTGGAAGGAAACTATTGCTGAGCACAGAGGAGAAGGGAGCAGGTGCTGAGAGTCAGAGGAGTAGTGGATTCATATTTACTTAGGGGACCTAAAAGTTCCTGGCTGCTGCTCCAGCAGCATTACCTGAAAGGGAGATGAGAATGTGCCACTGCAAGACCCCACCCCACCCCACACTTCCCTACCTTATACCACTATGATTCTCTAGCACTTTCAATTACTCTGCATAACTCCTGGAAGGATGTGGGATTTCTCTCTGCATCCAGTTTCCCTGATGTTCCTGACCTGTCATACAGCTGGTGCTTCTCAACACTGGTCACATCTTTTGCCAAGGTCTTTTCATAAGAATTTGACCCCCTGCTCCAGAGATGTGCAGTGGGGAGGCAGTTGCTGGGAATGGTTGTTTCTTGCTCAGAATATTCATTAGACAATCCTGAGAGAAGAGCCTATTTGCTTTATTTCCCTGCTCATAGTTAGCTTTTCTGGTCTTTGAAACCATGAAAGCCCAAGACAAATCTTGAATTCCACAAACCTTTGTCATTTATAACATTCCAGAACTTGCACATCTGGTGTTGGGGATATACACTCTAAAGGTATATTAACTGCATTATTAAATTTGTAGCAGATATGCAGTAATGTTAGGTTTCAGTTATTATGTAAGGAGTTTGTCTCAAAGCAGCAATCATTTTTTAGAACTTCAGTGGTCTCAATGCCCATTTTAATACATTCCCTCTAGAACATAGGTATCAAATTAATCTGGCCCCATGGGCTGCATGGTCCAGTCTGCGTACTGGATTGGGCTCAAAGACTGGCCCCACAGCTGCAGTTAGCACGTGCCTCGAACCATCTCTGCATGCTGTGTGCAGTATGCATGCCCTATGCAGCATGTGGCATGTGGGTTCAGGGCCAAGGCCACAATGAGGACGAGTATGTGGTGTGTGGCCAGTTCAAAAAACTCACAGGCAGCACCCAGGACAGATGATAAAGATGATAAAATATGGCCCATGAGCCATATTTTTGACACCCAGCTCTAGAATTATCAGAGTTCCTACTTTTTAGGGGTCACTAATGATTTATAAACTGTATTAACAGAAACAGAATAAAGCAGTGGTGATTCACCCATGGCATGGTCAGCATCTGTGCATGCCATGTGGCAGATCAGAGAAGAAGGAGATCAGAGTAAAACTTGAGGGTGGAGCATAGGGCTTACCTTGTAGTACGCCTGCCAAAGTTTGGCTACCACTGCTTTAGATGGGGAATGTATGAACAGGTTATGCAAGTAATCTCTCCTTTGTTCAATACCCTCCCTGTCATCTGCTTTCATTGATACAAAAGCTAGAGGATACATCCCTGACTGTTCTGTTTGTGTGCTCCCCATCTCCCTCATCTATTTTTCTCTTATCTTGGATCCTAAAATTTTTGGTGCAAGGACATCTTTTTTTGTTTTGTGTTCGTACAGGGCCTGCCAGAATAGGGTTCTGATTCAAAATGAACAGCCCCAAGGATCTATGATAATAACACTAATCCTTTGCCAGGTCATTTCTTTCCCACTTAACACATTTTGTGAAATTTAAGCTCTTTGGCCACGTCCAGATGAGTGTGCCTATGCAGTATTCAGGTGTTTTTCATGCTGCAAGGTAGCAGCACAGGTGGTTTTTTTGACCCCAGGAAATCCCAGGGGCAGCACATGTCACCCAAAATAGGAGCCTGCCTGGCCAGAGCCATTCTCTGGCTGCCAGCCAGGCTCTGAGCTGCAGGATTGTCATTGATGCAGTCCCAGGAGGCCCCCAGATAAGGCTGCCAGCACAGTGCCTCAGAACCCTCCCTACCTGGGGTAACTTGCCATATGTCAGAGAGCGCGTGGCACAGGTGTTCCTCAGAGACAAGGAGCAGTGGCACAAGGTGCTTCTTGTCCTTGGGGAAACAAACATCCATGTTTGTATGGATGCAGCCATCAAGCACAAGAAGGATCAATTCATGAATAGTTGTAAATATTTGCTAACATCTCACAGTGCATCTATATGGCACACTTAGCATACTTGGCAGCAGCAAGCTCAAACACATTGTTCCATATATGCCACCTCCCAACCTGGAAGCAATGTAGTTGCGTTCACATGGTGCTAGGGGTAGACCAGTAAGTGCTAAACAAAACTACACAGTTTCCAGCTTATGATGCTAACACACACATAATAGTGCCACTGCCTAGCATGGTAAATTTGCAATGTAGACATGCCCTTAATGTTTTTTTTTTCAAAGTGACAGAGCTGGTACTCTGAATCAACTGCTATGTGCTGACAAACCTGTTTATTCCTCAATAAATCTTTTACTTTGCAAAATTTAATTTTACTAAAGAAACACTATGGGCAGGGGTCAGCAATGTATAGCCTGTGGGCTGGATCTGGCCCACAAAAGGATTGGATCCAGCCCACTGAAGTCCAACATGGGTTCACATTTTACTAAGGACGTGCTGATTCCCCAGATGTTTGATCTGGCCTGCTTTTTGCTAATGGCGAGCCAACTCATTTTCAGTAACTCCAACCAGTCGCTACAGCCCATAGAAGGCTGCTTTTACTCACTGTTGCCTCTGCGCACTGTTGGTGGAATAGCTGCAGGGGAATGGTGGTCTACCAGGTTGCAAGCTGGGGCCCGTGTTCACAAAAGGTTGCCGACCCCTGCCCAAGATCATTTATTGCCCTATGGAGAATGACTGCTAAACTTGATGATTAATACTAGTGATAGAAACAGCCCTTTGAGTGCAAATCTCAATACCTGTTTAACAACAGTGTTTCTACAGTTTTTGTATCCATGATGCATATCAACAGAAATAGACAAGACTAAGTAGTCTTGAATCATAACCTCAATCCCGATCTGGATTTAGAGGGGAAAAAACAAACAAAAAAAAGACTAAAAATCAAATGAATATGAAGCCTTGTTATCAACCAGATGGATTGCAAAATGCTTGGCCTCTGTACATAGTTGTCTAATAAGACTGGACACTGAGAAAATATATTGATTTTTGCAATGCATAAACTGCATAAAAATATTCATATTAATTGAATTAGGCACTCAGTTTTGGAGTTGCAGTAGAAATTGAAGACATTAGAATATCTACCATTTCTGAATTGTAGATCTAAGGACAAAATGAACAACTGTTTGTGGGTATATATAGAACAAATCTTCTAGATTAAAAGGCAGTCAATGCATGCCAACTATTTCATGTGTCTGCTTTATTCTGTGGTAAGTGGAAGCAAAACCCAGAGAATACGGCATTTGTTTTATTTGCAAGTAAACTGCACCAGTTTAGATTTTAGCCTCCCCATAAATTTTGGATTATTTGTCCATTAGTCTACGCCTTTCAATGTAAAAACCTTCAGTCTTTATAATTAGTTTTATGGATTATGAGCTTGCACTGCTATGGAGCAAGTAACTAGTACTATATGCAGCACAGGATTAACTGCTTAATTCACTTAAACATTCTCTAAATCCAGTTAAGTAGTTTAATAAATTTAAGAGATGTTCCCTTCTTCCCTCCCTTACCTCCTCTCCTCTTCCCACTGTTCACACTGTATGGGGTTCACAGTCCCAGCTCTCCCCAACTTGAGTTCAGAATGCCATAGTTTTGACAAATCAGCCAGAGGATAGGATGAAATTCCTTTCACAGCATCTTAAGTGATCTTGACCTCACACAAAACCTTATGCTATATTATATTTGATTTAGTTAGTGTGTAAGGTACATATCTATCTTGCACTCTACATGAACTTCTCAGCCCCTGTGAAGAGAAGGCACCAGTTCTTTATCTTACTGCATTACCTGGATGCAGAGGACAAAGTTCCTTAAAAAACCTGCTGGCTGAGGGTACCTTTGCTCTAATTCTTTATATTTTTCAAGAGGAGTTATTAGTTTCATCTTTATGAGCTACGGTATGTTTTTATTCTTACTAGGCAATGTCATCATCCCTTTTTAGTACAGAAGGGACTATTATCATAAGCAAAGCAGTTTTTCCAAATTTAAATATTTGCTTCAAAGCAGCTATTATGCCAGCCCACCAAGTCTGCTGTGCAACTTTTCTTTTTATTTATTTATTTATTTATTTAAATAAAGTTTATATATATATAAATAAATATATATATTTGTTAAATATATAAATTAAACTTAAAATCAGGATTGCAGGGTAAAAACATAACCAGGAAACTTTATATCATAGTCTTAGTTATTTCCAAGACAATACCTTTGTTCAAAGACAAAGATTTTCCTCCCCCGAAAAGATAGAGCACATAGTGAAATGCTGTTAGAGATATTTTAGTAACTTGGAATTTAAGGGGAGAAGGCACCATTCCTTCACCATAATGCTATATACTCAGTGTGTTCCAGCCCTAAGGACTAATGAGTGCCTACGGACATATTCGTTAGAGTTCTAATTGGAATGCTCCAGTGTTGCCTCACCGTCATGTGTATTAAGCCCCCACATTTCAAAACGGCCATGGGGACGCTTTATCTAAACGTCATCGAATGAGCTTTAGATAAAGCATCCCATGAGCATTTGGAAATGTGCAGGGGCTTAATACATGTGAGAATAAGCTGTTTCAATTAGAGCAGCTGTCCAGGAACCACTTTAATTAAAACACACCTCTTCCCCCAAGCATACATATAAGTAGCCAATACGTTTTACTATAGTGCAGACAGACAGGAATTCCCACTTTTTGCTACAGTAAGACTAATTTATACTATACTTCAAACTTACCATGCTTCATTAGATATATTACTATAAGTTACACTACATATTTTTTCTATCATGCTTTATTTCCATTTAAGGAAGACAGATGGACTTAAAACAATTTTATAGGTGGAGTCTCTCCACCTCTCCATTTCTGGTACTGCATAGAAAGATATGGATTCACGTTTATAAAATCCACTCCTCCATTTAAATTTGGTTGTAGACCATATCAAAAACCACTCTGAAATTATTTTCCAGTTCTGGTTCAGAGGCATTTAAAAGTTCCTAAGAACAGGCTATCTGTCCCAAAGATGATCCAAATGTTATAAGAACATCTGATTAACAAAGATTTTCAATTAAGATGGCATGTTTCATTGGCTGAACTAAAACTCTGTTAAGAAATAACTCATTTTAAGAGGGTTTTTTCTTTTTCTTTTTTTTTTTTGCTGTCAGGAGATAAACTAACAACAGATTAATACATCAAACTTTACTCTGCAGCAGATAACTGAATTTTATCCTAATCTAATCTGTCAAGAGGACATTAGGTGCACTAACGAATCTTAAATCAGGTTCAAGTCATTCAATTCTTTTCAGTTTTCAGCATGAAATTTGTTGATTTTTTGTAGTATTCTGCTATTTATTTCGTTAGCAAAATCCTCCTTTTGTGCAAGGTGATTAACAAAAACATTAAACAAGATTATGTCCAAGACTAATTCTGAGAAATTCTACTAGTCACTTCCCTCTAGCGTGGTAGCTCACTTCTATGCAACATGCTATCAATCTTTTATCAAGCTCCTTAGATTTACAATTTTCGTGCTAATCCGCATCTTCTCCAGTTTAAAGAATTCCCTTCTAGGCAACATATCAAAGAAGTAAACTATGCATATTGCTTTTTTCTTGTTTTTTCTGGAGTTATGACAAATTATAGGAGTTGCAGATCCAGCACATCATCATCTTCTTTTCCTTTTTTCTCTTTTTCAAGTGCGTGCTCTTGACTTAAAAAAAAAAATATGATAAGAGACATACGTAGCTCAAAAGCAACCCACAGTACCAAAAGCATTAAGTTTGGTCCTTGTAATAGGGATGGGCCCGTTAGGAATTTATTTTTGTTTGAAGCCTGAACCAAAGTTCACAGGAAGTTATTTCAAAGTTTGAGCATTTTCCTATTCCTATAAGAGACAAATTTGGGTGGTCTGATTTTACAAAATGAAACCCAGGGTTTGGTCAGAAGATCCACTTTATACATTTTTCCAACCTAAGCTGAGACACAGAACGAAAAAAAGCTTTCAGCTCTTCCTTACAGTCAAGGGTGAGGTCATTATGTGTATACTGACAACTTCACCTCTTTTTTAATACGGAATAATGCAAAGAAATTTCCTTTTTAAAGAGACAAAAAAGCAAGGAAAATTGGTTAATATGTATGGTCATTAAACTCACTGCCAAGCCCCTAACATAGCAGATAAAGTTCTGAAACACTTTTGGAAACTCAAATATCTCCTCCATAAGTTATTTATTCACAACAGTTTTAGAGAGCTTCTATACTTACAGATCATACACATGCCTCCCCCCAGTATTAGCCCTCCATAATAGGAGTGCTTCTGTTAAATGAGGAAGCTGATTTCCATTCTGGATTGAGACATATGGTCACAGTAATGGTTGCCAGAATCTACCATCCCAACCCTTCCTAGGCTCAGGAAGACAGGCAAAACCTACTGCTTAGGTCACTCACTCTGTCCTTACAAACTCCACAGCTCAAATTTTAACCCCATCAAAACCACTGCCAAATCACCAGCAATTTTTGTGAACTCATGTTGTGGCAGGGATAGCTTTGGAAAAATCTTTTCTCTTTCATTCTGCCATTCCAAAACAAGCTACATGTCTTATTTGAGGGCATGTGGTGTGTAAGAAATTATGGTGTTTAAGGGCTAGTTCTCATCAAAAGTACCCAGTAGGTATCCCAAGGAAATAAGAGGCCGAATTTATAAAAAAAAAAGAAAAAAAAAGCCTCCCTTCCCCCAACTCTCCCCTCTTCTCCATCCAGAATCCATACAACTGGATTAAGGAAAATTTTATATTTAAAGACTATTCATATCAGTAAGAAAATATATAGTTGCAGTAACTTTCCAAATAGCTTATAACAAAGAACTTAAACTCATTTGGCTCCACTGACTAAATGAGTTGCTCAAGATCAGTCCACAGGCTAGATCTAGAGCACAAAGTATGTCATCTGGCCCATGGGGATCATCACAGGGCTGGTAACTGGCAGTGGCAGCATTAACTGCCGTTGCTTCCAGAGCCAGGACAGACATCACTCATTCCACTCCCAGATTTCAGTCCTGCAGGCAAGACAGCTCTGCACTCTGGATCTCGCCCACAGGGCCAGAAATTTGGTGATGGGGTGAGCATCAGCAGCATTACCTGCCAAGGCTTCAGAAACAGACAATTAACAGTTCCACCCACCCCCCACAACCAAGTTCCCAGCCCTGTAGACAGCTCCACAGGCTGGATGACAGCTCCATCGATCAGATCTGGCCCAAAAGCCATTATCTTTGACACTGTTGGGTTACATCATTTTCTGATGGCACTTCTATATTGCTAAGTGTAGTACCCTGAGGAGAGGTGGTGATTGAGGGACTGGAAGTGATTTAAGTACTTCAAGTCACAGCAAAAGAATACTTAGGTTATAGACAAATCTAAAACTTTACACTGATTTAAAGGGAAAACAGAGCTGCTGCTCTAGAGCAATGTAACCATCATGTTTTCAGGCTTCTCTATCAATACATGTTAGCTAAAAATTTATTTAATTTAAACCTGAATGAATTGGGGTTAAAATTGCAAGGGTATTGCTATATAACACCTACATTGTAACATTTCCAATTCCTATCTTTTTGTAATTTAGATCATTGCTGCATCTTAAAGTGTGAGTACATGACAATTTTCTCTAAAGCATAATACTGGATTATTTAGCATTGGTGCGCAGTTTTACCAATTTGCTTGCTAAAGTAATGTGCTATTTAAAAAGCTGAATACCAGAGAACTCCATTAGCAAAGTAAAGAATGGTTGTCTGTAACCTTTTGATAAAAAGATTCCAAAAGCTAAATTTATTTTTATTGCAGCATTATTTGGATAAGCCATTTTCATAATGAGAACTTTTTTGGCTATATTTTAGACCAAATTATATCAGTAAGACCAATTCTCTAATACATTAATGATTATCAGTAATCATTTCATAACTCAGCTCTCCACAAGATATGTCATTCACTCACCACAGACAGAGCCTCGCACTAATCTCCTTAAATGCGGTCTCTCAGGGAGGTAGCGGTATTTGCATCCAAAGATGCTGAGGTTTGACGTGTGATCTCCAAAGAAACGGAGCTGGCGGTATCTCTCCCCGCAACGGTAACAGAAATTAGTGTTACATTGTGAACAGGTCATGTGGTCACACCCTTCTGTTCGCTGGATGTGAATCTTTATAAGCAGAAGAAAAAAAGAAAGTGTTATTCTACCCTTCCTCAAAAAACACATTAGATCAGGAACTACCCAATAATTAAATGGAACCAACATTGGTCAAAGATTTACCATGAGGAACTCACTGAATTACAATTATTTTGTTACCATCCTTTCTTTTTTGTCATAATGCGATTGGTCTGACTACCACTACACTGAAGTCCTAAGAACTTGTTCATGGATCAGCAAACATTTCAGTTCAATTCACTTCTACAGCTTCAGTGGATGAGTTCAGTCCTACTTACTCATCCCTCAGCCCCTTGCATCCCCCAGCCAAAAGCCCAAGTGTTTTTTCCTAACGAATCCAAACAAATATTTTAAATACTGAAACCCTGCCTATTCAAGCTACACGTACTAAATTCTTGCCTCTTCAACAGGGCAGGAGGGATGAGTGAGGGATTATGTATTATCAGTCAGGTTATACTACATAAATGCAATTACACAGCCAGATAAAAATCTTGCACAAAAAGTTAAGTAGAGCTGGGAGGAAACATTTCCCTTCCAAGAACTTCTGAGCTTTCAAAAAGCTGTCTGTTCCACACGGTACCCAACTAGTTATAAGGTTTATGCAGGAAACAAAGGGGGCAACCCACCTTAGCAAAGTACTTGCTTAAGATGTGGGAGGCCCAAGTACAAGTTCATGCTCTCCTTGACACTGGGATACTGCACATTCTGGAATTGCATATGAATGCTTTCTGGTTTTGACCAGAAATTTCATCCTGTACCGGAGCAACCTTTCCAGCAGATGCTTTATTAGAAATGGCACACTCCTGTAAAGGTTTCTAGCTTCAGTACATTGATATGATTTAATTTAAGTAAAAAGGAACAGTTAAAAAAAACAAACAAACAACAAACCTCATTACAAGTCTCAGCCCAACTGCTCAAGTCTCTATGCCAGATTCAGTACAGGCAACCCTCACCTTTCATGGAGGATACATTCTCACATCCCCCATGAAAGGCGAAATCCACAAATAAGACACTGCATTCATGAACACCATCCGCGTTGATAAACTCAGTGCCGCTGGTGGCTGGGAGAAAAGGCGGGGCATGGCTGTTCTGGCGACGGCAGGAATGCAGCAGCGGGAGCACAATGGCAGTGGTAGGAGCTTGGCGGCAGCACCAGGAGCCCAGCAGCAGCAAGCGCGGAGCTCCCAAGGAGTTCCTTTAAGTGCTTTAAGAAGTGGGTTTAGCATTTGCGAATATTTTAAACTGTGAATGCATAACCCGCGAATAGCGAGGGTTTCCTGTAGTTTTAGAAGTAACTTTCCTCTGTATATCACAAAAGGGGAAAATTGTCTATATAACTATTGGCCTCCTTTTCAGAAATATCTAAACAAACACAAGTCTCATAAACATCAGTGATAACTAGAGAAGATTTACATTCAAACTACATTTATTGCTTTGCACTTACTGTGAGGAACCTAGATATCTTCTTTCCACCTCCAGATGTAGTTACAGTTATCTTAAGTATTATTTTAAGAAGTGCAATTTTTAAACTTAATAAAAAGTATTTCAGGAAAATGGAAAGCAGAGTTGAACCCAGACAAACAGCCCTATTCAATTAAGTTATACTGAATTAAGGGCTGTTGGTTGTAGCTGTGTTGGTCTAAGGACATAGGCAGACAACATTGCATTAAGGCCACTTTGATTCCGAATGAGTTCTGAGTGAGTGTTCACCCCGGGTTTCAGTAACCTACCTTGAAATTAAATACCGATTAGCCTTTTTGACCATCTCTATGAAAATACATCCTGAGTACAAGTGCACAGGGCTGTGGTTTTGGAGTTCTTGTTAGCACCTTCCTCTGACTGTTGACCTCTCATGAAATTTTCTACCTTGAAAGTGGAGGTGACAGATGCAAGCCTTCTTGGACAATAGTGACAAGCGCCCTGATCCCTACCACAATGGCTAAACATCCCCAGCTTTTTTCAAGTCCTCATACTATGAAGGCTACAGAAACTCCACAAGGAAGCTACACATAGAGCTTGTTGTCTGAAGCCCTGAAAAACCTAGAGCTGAAATCTGGCAAGAATACTTGTAAATATTTAATTTTAGCAAGTAAATTAACTGAACTTCTGTGTGAGAAATTGTGAACAGCTGAATAGTGATCACACTGTTTTGTACATTCTATCCTCCTCTTCCTTTAGAAAGGTCTGTGTTTATTTGCAGGCTATCCCTTATGCCTAGAGCTGCTTTCCAAGAAGATCCACCACCCATTACATGTAAAATCCCATTGCTTCAGCAGCTTTGCCTTGTTGGTTCCTTTCATCCTGAAAATATTTCACTAAAAGTAGAACAACCAAACCCCACAGAACAAACAGATTCTGTCATCAACAAAATACTTGCTGTTGCCTGGATTTTAAATTGTATTTTGTATCCTTTCCCCAGCTTGATGTAGAAACTGTGTACAATGCAGTCAGTCACTACAGTTTGCATAGTGGATATACATGATAGCTCAGGTACCACCGGCAGCACAGTCACATCATCATGGAACTTAGCAGTCTGAAAAACCTGTCTCTGTTAAGATGTATGCTATGGTTATTGTACTGATTGCAGTATCTGAGCTAACTTAGGTTTTATGCATTTAAAGCAAGCTTCTCCATGTCTACTCAAGATGCAACAGCTAGACATTAAAAAACTAGCCTACTTTATAAACTTTTGCTTACTAAACAGTGAAAGCCACAATAATCCGTTTCCTTTAAACTGAGCATCAGCATCACTTTCTGCACTTCCCTACCCTGCCAACCCCACCACTCTCCTTGACAACTTTTAATTTTTCCTCCCCCATTCTTTCAATAATTTTTTCCCCGTGGTCAGAGTGTCATTTCCGAAACAGCAACAGCTCAAATCACCATCAGTGGTGTTGCTACATCATCCAGAAGAATGTATTCAAAATCATTATTAGAACCACCTTCTTCACAACCACTTCCAAACACCTGCACCTTAAATATAAAACAAATTATTAATTTAAAAATGCACCAGCTTGCAGACCCCTTAGTTAAACTCATGTCTCTCACGCAACCATGTTCCCACTACATTGCCAGTGTGTTTGTGCGTTCAGTTGGCAAACTTTAAAATCTGCCCCCAAATTCCAAAAATAAAAATTAAGTTTTGCAATATAGTTCCTCAGTCACGTAAGTTCAGAGTCGGATAAGGCTTCAGCTCTAAGACTTCTAAAAAATCTCAAGATACAAGCCCAAGGGAGCAATGAGAGTAAAGCTTTTAACAGTTTTCTTCAATACTACACCAAACCACTGAAATTATACCTAAATGGACTCACAACAACCTACTTGCTTAGCCTAGTTCTCGCTCATTCTCCTGTCCTATTGAGTATAACAGCCTTCATTATCAGAAATTCAGCTGGTAGTGAACACCATCAACTGTGCTTCCAAGAACAAATCCTCTACTAGTTGTACCTGGTAAGTTCTAAAGTGTGTGCATCCTCAAATAGACAATTCTCAGAGGAAATGTATTTCCTGAAAATTATTTATGTTCCTTTTAGGGGATTAAGTTACTTTGCAAAGCATGCATATTTCAACCTTACCTATCCAAAGTACCCTTTTATCAGGAACCATGACCTTGCTTTGGAGGTCTATCAGGACTGAATAAATTCAGTTAAATCAAAGAACTTTCACGTCATTCAGCTAGATCAAATGTGAAATATCTTTGGTTTTGTAGCTGGGTAACTATTAAATAGCTATCCAACTATTAAATAATTAAGGGGGACCTTGGTGGAAGAATGAATCTTTTGTAGTACTTCAAATGTGAAATGCATCTTCTTTGTTGTAGATAAACATCTAGTACACCTGTCCCTAGTTTCCAGACATTACTTGAAGACAAATATGATATAACTTGAAAGCACCTAGCTTCTCACAGTAATTCCTTACGGGTTCTTCCACCACCATTGTTGAAAGCTAATTTCTTCAAAGTTTTGATTATATTGATATTGGTGTAAGACTATTGGCTGCACAACTTTAACATTGCTACTTGGGCTCCATATTATGTGGTAGCAAAGTGCCAGGTGAAGTCTATATAATCAAATCAAGTTACTTAGAAACTCACAAGTGACTTTCCATCTGATAGACTCCAATTCTGGTTCATACAAACATTTCACTCTCCCCCTGCCATCCACTCTCCTTCATAATCCTCTAACAAACACACAGTCTGTATCTAAAGGAGAAAATGAAGATTAATGGATCAAGTGTCATTTGCATATTTTTCCCCCAAAAGGAAGCACAGCAGGACTGTGACAAGCAACAGGCACCAGACAGAACGTACAAAGCAAGGAATTTATGAGTTAGCTGGTTCAATGTATATTACAGTTGCTTGACAACTCCACATTTTTGAGCAGCAGGATGCAAACATGAGAACAAATGAATTCCAAGATAACTTCCTTCTCTGAGGAATCCACTAGCATTACTGGTCTTACCTGGGTGATAAGCATGCAGTTCTCACTCCGGCCCAAGGGCACACTACTGACCCCAGAAGTGTACTTGCATAGCATTTTAATCATGAGTAGTCAGTGCTTTTATAAAAAGTATTATGTCCATTTTAGATCAACAACCTGTACCACAGAAGTATACTCCAGAAAGTTTCCTCACTTGTAGCTTTAATAACTATCCTGTACATGTACAGGCAGTTCTCAGACCTCTGACACAATTTGTTCCTGAAAACTGTGTCTTAAGTCAAAATGTTGCAACTCGGAACCAATTTTCTCATAAGAAAATGTTATAAATAGGGGATTGGTTCCTAAACCAAAGCCCAATACCCTTTTTTCACCAAAAATACCCCAGAATTTTGTACTTAATTAATTATAGGTGAGTAATATAGCTACACTAATGTATTTATATTGTAAATAAGAATCATATTGATTTGGAAGGACTTCTTTGAGGTGACTTCGCTGGACTTTTTGAAGGGTTCTTGGCTGGATTCTTCTCAGGAGTCTTGGCTGCAGGTTTTTCTGGAGTCCTGTCTGCTTTCTTAAAGAAAGTATCCAAGGAAGTTTGAACAGGTGTTCTCCAGGGAGATGAGCAACACAGTAAACTTGTTCACTGGCATGGCATTGCATCGGATCAAGCATTGTAAGTCAAAACTGGCATTGTAAAGTTGAAACAGGGTGCCAATTTAAAAAAGTTGTAAGTGCAAAACGTTATAACTCAAAACGCTGTTAAGTCAAGGATCGCCTGTACCTTTAAACAGAGGCTGCTCCATATTTCTTTACACTAACTAAATCACTCTGAACACTATTTTATGTTGTATGCACTTATTACTATTTGTTATTTATTATGCCATATGTTGCTTAATGTGTTATCAATTAGCTGATAAAGTTAAGCTTCCTATTCATTGCTGGTACTTCTCTAAATACCTTTCTATCCAGTGAAAGTCCTCTGTAAACAAGGTATTAAAAACCTTGTAAACAAAGGTTTACAACCAACACCTCACCCTGCACACTGGACCACTGGCAGTTGCCTTCTGCCCCCAACCCTGAACTTTCTTAATCTCTGAATCCTTCCATAGACTTTCACAGACTCTCTTTCACAGAGGGTTAATAAGGAGCCTAGGTAAGTCTTTAAAAGAAGAACTAAATGCAATTTCATTATCTGTTCATTGAATTATTTAATAGAAGTCCATATTAATCTGAGTATGTGATTTACAAAGAGTGCAGGCACATCTTGATCTGCAGTTGCTCTCTTGTTCACAGAGTCACCTTCTGCTGTAGCAGAAAGCCCCCTTTCCCTCTTGCCTGCATTTGCTCTCCCCTCTTTGGATGTTTCTCTTTTTCTACCTTTTCTTCCTTCCTCTCTCTTTCACTTCAAGATAAGGAATTGTGTTTTAAAATCTGTACGTGTGCATTTTGTATCTTTGCTTGTAGTTTGGTATTTTTATCTATTTGTGTGCCATGGCATTTGTAGCTTATATTTTATACTCCTCACCTTTCAACTAAATGTGTTTAGTTTCATAAGTAAGTTAT
>JAGPOW010003642.1:97166843-97180342 GCA_030014935.1 Caiman crocodilus | reverse complement strand
CTGCCAAGGACAGATAAAAGGCAGTGAAAAGTGACCCTCAGTGGTGCCCTCTTGATCTCCAACTCGACCAGACCTGTCCAGCCAGAAGGACCAGCTGGCAACCCCCTTCTGGAAGATAACACCACGCTGAAAGAAGCCTCAACGACAGACTCCAGTGCTTGCAGGACAGGTATACCTAACTGTAGCCTGCTACTCTGTGTGTGTGTGTGTGCGCGCGCGCGTGTGTGCGCATGCGCGCGCGCGCGTGTGTGTACCAGCTCCAAGGTTTATGATTACAGTGTTTCAATCCACCTAATAAACCAGAATTTTAAGGATCCTGAGTTGGACATTTGTAGCCAACACTGCTATTTAAAAATTCCCCAAATCCTCAACAAGTTCACACTTCCCTCACAGAGTACTCTCTCATTTTATTTCATAACTGTGCTTATGGAAGAAGGCAGATTTTATAAGAGTTAAATCACAGTCTTTCAAGACCTTCAAAACAGCCATTTTGATTATGTTCCTTTTTCACAGGACTTTTACATAGCAGGTTGTTTACACTGCTCTAGATGCATCTGTCCAACAGCAAAAACAGGATTTTTTTATATATCAAAAAAACAGAGCTGTTTTAGAATAGGCCAAACTGTAATAGGTACCAAAATAATGCATACAAGACTAGAACAGGAAGAGTTAAAAACAGAAGATTTGATTTCATATAAAATATACATTCCAAAGGATTCTTATTCTTTACTTTGTAAGTGTTAAAGGCAAATACAGCAGACGTGTTTTGACACCATGTAATGCTTTTGTTGGCTTGTGTTAAATATATCTTGTAGGCCTCAGCCACCCTTATATATAAATTGCTTCCTTGAGATGAACTAGTGTGTAGCAGTCACTTACAAAAAACACATAATGTAGAATTGAAGTTGTACCTTTCCAGAAGCTGAGGCTTCAAACCTCCTCTTTCAAAAATACTGGAAACCAGGAAATGTGCATGTAGAGATATCCTTCCATTTCCCCAGAAAGAGCATTTAGTGTAATGGGACAATCAGAAAGAGCCACAGTTCAGGTAACACTTTACTGACATTGATATGGACTGACATTTTACACAAACTGTACCACAACTAATAGACTGATACCCAATAGCAAGCTGCTTATACAAAGAGGCAGAATATCATCTGCAATCATGTACTCTAGGGGCTACAGATAATTCCACAATATATCCCCCTTGTCAAAACCAGTATGCCTGCTAGTCTCAATTTAAGATAGTATTTTTTAAAGCAAACACCATTGAACAGTAGCGCTCTTTCAATACTTCAACTTTGTGGGTTTTGGTGGTATCTGAGTTCATTGGCTAAATTTGGCCATACCACATTGCAAATGCAATTACCAAGCAGAATAGGTAAAAAAGTTTTTAGAAGAATTTCAGCACGCATCAAAATACAATAATGACAGGTGATAAGTGCTATGTAAGAACTAGGTATTTTTACTAATAACTGCGCTGTAATATTATGGGGGAGGGCAGCAACACCACAGAATGCTGTATCAGCTACAGAGACAAGATATTATTTAAAAATCGGCAATTATCAACCTCATTAGACTCAAGGTACCCTTCATAGCACTCATTTCTTAAATATGGAATAAATAATTCTTCTGTTACAAAGAGCTCAGAAAGACTACAACAGATTAAAATATTTTTGACACTACAGATTCTCATTTGAAATCTCTGGGTTTATCTTGTGAATCATGTATAGATAGCTACACAGCCAATATTATTAGTATTGTGCAGCACCCTGAAAGGGATCTTACAGAACTCTGGTTAAGGATCACTTGTTTAAACACATCTTTTGATACACAATTCACATATTCTGTAAGCATATAGGATTTTCCTTCCCTCTTGAAGATAAATGTACTAGAAATGACAGCTGATATTAATAATCTGAATTTCCTCTCAAATTAAGCTTTTCTAATGCAGTTGAAGCCATATCATAATGAAAAGAAACTAAGCCTGTGTCACATGAAAGTCACCAGCATTCACCTTCAAATAATAAAAAAAAACACTTTGAGGACCTGTCACATTCATTCTTTGTAAGTCTGTAGAAAATAACGGTCAGCCTTTCCCACATTAAAATGTTACTATGCCACAGATTACCAAAGATTATGGTACAGATCACTGAGGGAGCAGTTTATTAATTCTCTCCCATGTTTCAGAGTCCTTCCTATCAAGTTCAGTGAAAGGAAGAATGCAAGGTAGCTTTCAGCTTCTAAGCAAGTCTTTGGTCAATTTTTCCAAAACAGGAGCCCATCTTTAGACTCCTAAAGAAGTGATCTACCAAAAAAGGAAAGAATAGTCAGCATCTTCATTCAAAGCAAATAGGAAAAAACAACCATGCCCCTAGTACTTCCATAAAAATCAGCTCACATCTTTCGATGCCTAATATTGATTTAAATAAGTATGTTTTGACTTCTGGCTTTTTATATGACTATGCTTACGTATCATAATAAGTGGAACTACATACACCTGTAGAACTACATAGCTATATAGGTAAATATAGAAAAACCTCTTAAAAAACAAAATAACCACCCCTGCAGCCACATTAAGCAAACATGTTTTGATACATTTTACTTCCTAAAAAGGGTTTTAAACTAGAACAAGTAAGGATAGCTTGTGACAGCATCAGCTGAGAAGAAAACAACAAATTTATATACACTCCCTTTTTATCTAACGTCTGGGAGTACTGAAATGATCACTAAATCAAACTGTCATGAAAAAAGCTCTGAAAAGTGGAACATACTGCCCCTTTTCCAAACAAAAACCTTACTAAATACTGTGACATCATGGGTATTTTCATCACTCTCATGCACAGCGTAAGACAGTCTGTAAACTGATAAATATTCTCTTATTTAAGTAGCACAAACTTTTATACCACTAAAGCTGAAGATTTGCCAAAAGTTGGTTTTGTTTAACTGGAAGATTTATGAGTTGATAATGATTGCATAATATTACACCAAGAAATGGTGATATTAATGTGTCAGAGAGAAACTAAGGAAAAAAAATTACTTTTTCATAGCTTAAACGACAAGTGAGGCTGAACTGAAACACTTAGTCAAGTCAGTTTTTCACTCAGGTTTTGGATATTTAGTTAATTGAAGTATGGCTGAAAGTAAATATATCAGTAATTTTGAATAAATTATCCCAAACTCAGGAAAATCGAAGTTTGACTTGCATTTAAATAATTCATAGGGCTAAGAGATGCAGATGCACGGATAGGGCACTTTAACAACCTTAACTTTGTAGGTAAAGGGTGGGAAGAGGAATTGTCTGTCTTTAGTCAAAATTCATCTGTAGTTGGCAATCAATTTCATCTAGTGTAGAAGGAAAACCACTGAAATGCCTTGAACTTAAATCATGTCATTATTGTGCAATACCCCTAATATGATGGAGTTAAGATCATTTGGGTGCCCTAAGCATGCGTTCCTATAAAAACTTACATCTGGATTTCGTCTCAAGATTAACTTTGATTTTCCTGGGTTTCGAAAAGTTAGAAATATGTCCCTCCTGTATTGTATTTTGTTTAAAAGAAATTTACTTTCAATCTTAACTCCATCATAAATATTCTTTGAGAGAGCTGCCTTTTTTAAAACTACATGCATTTCTAATCATATGTGCTAAGCATTCTAGTGAGATTTGTTCTTATCATTTGAAGAATGAAACATTAATTTGTTACATTTAAACTTCTGTAGCTCCATATACACTTTACCTATTTTACCCTACGTGATAACACAAAGCAGCTAGTCCATAAAGGCAGTTCAGCTGGGTTTACAGTTGTTTTACACTGACAAGACACCACAAAACAGCTGGAGAGCTTGTACTATAAATTTCCTCCCAGTCCTGCTATCTCTGTATGTGTACCTACCCTTTAATCCTTCATTTCCTTCTGGCATCTGTTCCTTACCAAGCTCTACATGTTAGACACATATTCACCAGGTTTCCTCCCTCTTTCCTGCACATTTAGTCATGTCCAACCTTTATTTTCTCATCCTGTGCTCACTGGTGATTAGAAAATAGGCCTAGGCAAGAAGATAAAATAGCCACTGGTTTATAAAAAGCCAGAATATCTTCAGGAAAAGCCATGGATTGCAATAATATTAGAAATTGGAAAGGAGCACTGTGAGAAACAGGTGAATGCAAGAGATCATCATCTTCAAGGACAGCTTGTGCCGTTGTCCCATCAGAACATTTGAGGATGGAGGCCATTATTGAAGACAGCTCATGGCATTCTCTGTAGCAGGACATTTTTCTTCAGTCTCTGCTGAAGAAGTGGCTTAGTGAAATAAGTATTTGAAAAACTGACCACTGATCCTAAAAATGCTTTAGTATGGCCTAATTATAAGATGTAAGTGAACTGAGCGGTAGATTTCCAAAGACCAACTCTGAGAATATTTTGTTACTAAAATACATTTATCACTAAAAGACACTGAATTCTTTAGTCCATAAACAATTCATACAATATCACAGAAAACACATTCTTTGTGCATAATAACTTATTTAAAATTTTATTAGGGGCAGAAGTAAATTCCATCTCACCTGTAGACCAGAGTCCAGCACCTCCATAGTAAGCATACACTCTATTAAAGATTTGTAAAGTACAATCTTCAGTTTGGATAATTAGCTCATGAAGTTTGGTATGAGGCACCAGAGGGTTGCCTACCTTGCATTTGGGACATTTTTGGGCATTCCTTTGCCCATGTTCAATCTCGCTGGCCCAGTGACGCAGCAGCTTGTCCCCTTTTTTGTATTCTTTACAGTTGACACCTTCATGCCAGGGAGAGTGGCACTTAAAACACCAGACAAATTGGCAAGATGGACACTGGATCTGCACAAAACAGGAAAAACCAAATAGATTTGAAAACTGGGCACAGAACACGCACAGAAGACCACCTTGAACAAGAGCCTTTTTAACAAGGATGTCAACTGTGTATATGACCACAAAGGTCAAAAAACTCAAAAGAATGCTAGTGTAAAATATAATGAAAAGGGACCAATTTACTATTCTAATGTATGGAACTATGTCAAAACCTGTATGGTTAGTTCCTCAAAAACTAAAAAGCAAACATCTCATATCAGGTTTAAGTACATACTTAACTTTAAGCATATGAAAAGACTAATTCAATGTAATTAAGTACATTCTAGGTACTTTGTTGGAGCATGGCCACAGTAAATGCTGAATGCACGAACCTTAATGCTGCCTACTGGTACAAGGAGTTTGATGAACACTTTTATTTGATACCAAGTGTGACGAAGTAAAGTTTACTCTTCCCACAAGATTTAGTATTGTACAAGTTTATTTTAAATAAATGTATATTATTTCATATTTTACATATTCATTATTGTGACTGCTGTGATAGCTCAATTATATCTATGTTTATGAACTTAAAGCAGGGGAGGGCAATTATTTTGGCTGGAAGGCCAATTTAGCAATTTTAGTGAGCTGTTGTGGGCCAGGGGAGGGGGAAGACGGGATGGGATGCTGACCTGGTTTGATGTGGGGGGGAGGAGAGGAGGGGGAGCAGCAACTGAGCTATCCCACCCAGGTCTATTCGCTCCACACCCACTATCAGGGGTGCCTTACAGAGAAGGCAGGCAGAATCTGGATGGAAACTAGTTGGGACCCCTGTAAATTTGTATTCTTACAAAAGACCTATGAAATTTGTTGGTGACACTGAGCCATGGCAGATGGGATGCGGCCGGGGTGCAGTGTCTGGCAGCGGGACAGGAGGGCAGGGTGGATTCTGGAGCGGTGACAGAGCAGGGCTGGTACCCATGGCAGAGTCAGGATCCGCTCCTTGGAGAGTGGTCCTAGTCCTGCATCATCACTGCTTTGCAAACCTGGTTCTGGCCCCTGCCTGTTGCCTGTCCTGCTCCCAGATGCTGCTCCCTGACAGCCCTTGGCCCCATCTTATCTGCCTGGCTGAGAGTGTCCTGCCCACAGGGATCCTAGCCAATCTCCACAGAGACCCTGCCTGCTCCATCTAACACCCATGACAGTGGGTGTGGGGTAGATGGGCTAAGTTGCCCGGTTAGTGGGGCCAGGTCTGGTGATGGTGGAGACAGTAATGGCAGGAGCTGGAAGCAGTTGTCACTGTGGGGATTGCTGGGAAGTGGAGGCCAGCTGCTGCGCTACCCTGCTATTCATCCCAAGGTGGCAGGACCAGCCACACACGCCATGGCCCTGGCTGCCCCCCCGTACCTGGGCCAGCCAGGGCTAAGGGACCCACTGCAGACTGGACAGAATCCCTTGGCAGGTTGGATTTGGCCAGTGGGCTGTATTTTTCCATTCATAACTTATAGGAACTGTAATGCCTAGTAATCCTAGCTTCATTTGTGTTCAGCGTGGTATAAGCACAAAAGGTCTTGTTTGCATTCAATTAAACTGAAAGTAGTATTTTTAACCAGTTTGACTCAGTATGTTGACTGACTGCAGTTCAGTTTGCCCCTGTAAGTTCATGGGGATCAGATCATAGAAAATTAGGGTTGGAAGGGACCTCAGGAGGTCATTTAATAACCAACTTCTTGCTCAAAGCAGAACCAGCCCTAACTAGATCATCCCAGCCAAAGCCTTGTCAAGCCCAGTCTTAAAAACTTCCAAGGATGAAGCTTCCACCACCTCTCTGGGTAACCTCTTCCAGTGCTTTACTACCCTTCTTGTGAGAACATTTCCCCTAATACCTAATCTAAATGACCCTTGCTGCAATTTGAGAGCATTGTTCCTTGTTCTGTCACCTGTCACCACCGAGAACAGTCTAGCTCCATCCTCTTTCAAACTACCCTTCAGGTATTTGAAGGCTGCTTTTAAATTCCCTCTCCATCTCTTTTTCTCTAGACTAAATAAGCCTCTCTGCCTAAATAAGGGCAGTTCCCTCAGCCTCTCTTCATAAGTCATGTCCCCCAGCCCACTCACCGTTGTTGTCGCCCTCTGCTAGACTCTCTCCAATATCTCCACATACTTTCTGTAGTGGGGGGGCACAAAACTGAACACAGCACTCCAGACGTGGCCTCACCAGTGCTGAATAGAGAGGAATAATCACTTCCCTTGACTTACTGTCAATACACATACCAATGCAGCTCAGTATACCATTAGCCTTCTTGGCAACAAGGACACACTGCCTTGCTGCCTCATATTAACTGATTGTCCACTGTAACCCCCAGGTCCTTTTCAGCCAAGTTGCTGCCCAGCCAGTCAAGATAAGTATTAAAATGTATTTCATTTTAAAGTGATATGTCCACAGGGGTCTAACTAAACCAGTTCAAATAAATCCAAAACATCCTTGCTGCCCTGGAAGAGCTTATCCACACCTGCCTCCCACTCATTTGATGGTGGTGCTTTCATTCACTTTCTACAGATGCAAATGACTACACCAGGGACAAGGCAGAAAAGAATCACCACCAGAATGTTTGATGCATGTTTTCTTTTCTCTAAACTATGCCTCTCATTTAAACATCCACCACTTCTAACACATTCTTTTTTTTAGGAGAAAAGTGAAAAGAAGAATTGGTTGACTTGAAACTAAGCAAGCTATAAAGTCTAATGGTCTTTACACGACACCAAACATGAGTTGCTTCATATTACAGGATTCATAGTACACTGCGTAACAACCATTTACTTTTTACATGTATTATTTCAACATATTTGGTGTGACAAGACCCTGCACATGCAAACAAATATTTTAACTAGGGATGTCCAACTTCTAAGCAACTGGGAGGACAATGTGCCCCACCTTTGTGGATGCCTCCCATTCTGCCCTGCATGCCCACACAGACGCTCTTCTCCCTCACTCCTCTGCATGCCCACACACCGGTACTCCCTGCCAACCAATGCTGTTCTGCATGCCTGCACAGCCCTGGTTTCACTTCAGCTTCCCATGCCATGCGACCTGTTGTGACCTTGGGCAGAAAAAGGAAGTCAGAGAAGGGTGGAAGAGTTGCAGCCAGCAATGGCAGGGAGCTAGGGCTGCGTGGAAGCCTGGGGGCATCAGCTTAGCATCTTGCAGGCTAAGTGTATGTGTAATTAAATGAGAGTTTATCTAAGAGGGGAAGCACAAAACTTAAAGTCATTCCATTTTTTCCCATGATACCAGGAAACAAACCCCATAAAACTGGTTTATCTATCTTCTACTTCACAAAGTTTATAAACTATGTATTACAGCCTTGAGAGCAAGTGAATGAGATTATTCAAGTGAAAGTAACTAATCTATTTTCAGTGCCCAAACTGGAACAAAGAATAAAATAATAAGGATTACAGTATACCAGATACATTTTCCATATTTATTTTACTTATTTGATGGGCTATTCTTAATTGTAGGATTTTCTGCTTTTTTAAAGGATTTAGGCATTTTGGCCTAGTTATGAATAAGTGTCAGTAGGGATTAAGTCTCGTTTTTAACCTGATTTTTACACTTTGAAGCTTAAGTCTTATTAAAGGTCTATAGGCCCTAGCCTTTTTTGATATTTCCCCATTTAAAAAAAAAACTCCATGTCCTGAATCTATAAAGGGCAACATGTTGCTTATGCACACATAATGGACACAATAAAGACATGATAGCACAAGCCCAAGTATCCAAAGTCTATTAATGCATTTCCTTTAGTAACACACCATTATCTTACCCTTAACATTGAATCAATAATAAATAAGTAAAATAAAGCAAGGAAAAGGGACACCCACCCACCTTCTGCATTAACAGTTATCAGGTCCTTGAGTGGGGTGGAGTCGGGCCCTTACTACTTTCACTACCTGAGAAGCTCAGAAGACTAGCATAAGAGTCATAACTCTCTAGAAACCAACATTTTCAGTTTTAATTATTGGTTAGTGGCCTGGACAATGCCCCCCTTAGACGATTTTAAAGAACATGCACTTTTGTATGTTGGTCACAAAAATAAGTTAGTCAGGCATGATGTACTTAATATTTACAGTAAACAAAAACCTATTGTACCACTTTTCAAAGCTTATGACCCTTATTTCAATATAAATCGATAGCCATAGTTATTTTTTCTAAAAACTGAAGATTTTCATCAGTTGCAATAGCTATTTAATTGACTTCTAAGTGTCAAGTAATGCAGATCAAAATCTTTCTCTGTGGAAGCCTAATAACTGAAGTATCTTGCCTGGCAAAGCATCACCATAACTTGGAGCAAAAGTCATTTTATTCTAAAACTGATATGTTTGTATGCCCTATCCCTGTACAACTGATGTTAATGAAATATGGTAGTTGGTGGAAATGTATTAATAAAAATACATCAAGAAAATTGGTATCAAGTTCACCCCAGGTTTGTTACTTAGACGGCAACTCAAACAGACATGATCCTCAAGTATTTGCATTAAATGCAATGCTTATAACCACAAGTAGCCCAACTGAAGTGAACTAGACTATTCACTGGAGTAAGCCCTATGTTTGGTATAATATTAGGTTTAGAGCCTCCTACTTTATTCTCCTGACCTCACACACCCTCTCTTCATTACAGTAATTATGCCACTTCACTTTGTACTGTTGTTCTATGTTGTCTGATTGTACATTAATTTGGTGGGGGGAGGCGTAAACACTCCTGAAGGTCAACAACTTCCGTTTTTAAGGGTGGTGGTTTCAAATGCACAAACCCCTGGATTCAGATGTGAGATTGTGGTATGTTTGAGAAGGTGCACACAAGTCAAAAAATATAAGAGGATTTCACGCTTCCATTTCACCTTTCCTCAAAGTGTTTCTCAGCTTTTCTAATGACTAAGGCTAAGCAGAAGCATTACATTCAGATTGCCCTAACCATGCTTGGGGCAATCTAAATGGCTAAGTGTGCTCACAAGGCTTAAATCACCCTAAAATGGCATGCCTGATCTGAAGTTTGTTCACCTGAAGAAATAACTGTAGTTCTGCCTGGGTTATGCTGATCTAAGATGGGTCAATGTGGCCTAATGAACACCTGCATAACATAGTCCAGGGGCTCAGAAAGCCCAGACACTCTTTGCAGCCCAGACCTGCCAGTCCCTACCCCCTGACCTACCTCTGGTGAATGCTGCATGTGACAGAACCCAATTCAGATTTAGGTGGCTCAAAATAAGCTGCCTAATCTGGGTCAGATAATTTCAGCACTTGTTCGCACCCTAAATTAATATTTAGTGAACAAAGCATGACTCTTGCTTCAGTCAAACTGCATAAAAAAAAATCAAAGACTCAGAGCTGGAAGAGACCGCAGGGGTTAACTGAGCTCAACGCCTGCATAGACAAAGCAAATACTATTTCTAAAACCAATACTGTAACCGGTGAGAGCAGGGGTCAAGCACGGCAGCAGTCCAGGGAAGCGCTTAAGTGATCCCAAGCTCTCCAGATTTTGCATTACTGGCAGATTTGACCAGAAAGCTCTCTATTTCTACATCCAAAACATTAATGAGTACCAAATCCAGAGTAGTCTCCTGTGAAGTCCTTTCTGAAGCTTCCTACCATTCTGACATGAATCCATTTTTTGGTAATTGAAAACGTAAGTCGTCAATTATATCTCTACTAAATCTAGATGCATCTAGCCCACATTTATCCAATTACCCATGTGGGACTACATCAAAAGCCTTAATAATAGGAGTGTGCTGATAGGGATTTTTGGGACCGATACAGATACCCAATCTTTAAGGTGGCATATCGGCCAATACTTTTCTGATTTCTGATATTTCTGCATCCAGCTGGTAAATCCAGCTGGTGGAAGGGGAGAGGGGGAAAGAGGTGTGGGGAGGAGGCAGATCAACCCTCCTCCGCCCCAGTGGTGAGGGAGGGTGCAGGGGCAGGTGCTGCTGGGATGAGGCACGGGTTCTGCCACTAAACGGACCCCAGGAGGGCGGGGGGTCTGTGACCCTGGAAATGCTGCAGCGACAGGCTGCAGCTGTGGGCTGGAGCCGGGGATCTTCTCGCTGGGGGCTGGGCTCACGGCATGCGGGTCGCAGCCACCCCCAAATTTCGCTGTAGCTCCCTTCCAGTGCCACTGCTGCAGCGCACCCGGTGTAGCACCGGCTCCTCCCCAAGACACAGGGGAGCAGGAGTGGATGGAGATGGGAAGGAACATGGGTGGGAGGGAAGCTGTTTTTCCTCCTCCCCCCCATGGAGGTATTAAATGCAAGTTTGGGAGGAAGGGCGAGTTGGACTGGTGGGAAGAGGTCATTCTCCCTGGTCAGAAGAGGGAGGTGGGAATTGGAGAGGGTAAGGTGGGGTAGACTGCTTCTCCCCACCTCCACCCAATGGGGGGAGGGGGTTGTTATTTTAATATTTTATTTTGTTTTTAGAAACTCTCTCTCTCACATTATAAGCCGCTCTGAGCCTTTTTGGGAAGCAGATAATATAAATCCAATAAATAAATACATAATTGGAAACTACATCTCTTCCCCTTCTTTAGGGATACAGCTTTTATGAATTATTGGATCCCAGGGTTTTGTTTTATTTTATTTGGAAGACTAAGATGAAAGTACTCATCCAGAGACATCAAGCAGCACTGCCTTCTTTGCATCTTCCATCAGTATCTGTCCCTCACTATTGACCACTTGACCCAGTTTCCCTGGTCCACCTTTTCTGATGTATAATTTTTTCAGAACAAACTCTTCCTTGTCATCTAGAACATCCTCTGTCAATTAGATCACTTTTTCACCTTTGCTTTCCTGATCATTTTCCTGCCTCTCCTTGATACGCTTCCTTAATGACTCACCTTCCTTTCCACTGCATACGCATTTCTTTTTTGATTGTGAGGTAGCTAAGAAGCTCTTCGTGTAGCCATGTCAGTCTCCTAACTGCAACTCTTCTCATCTTTCCACTATACTGGAATAGCTTCTAGTTGACCCTCTAATATTACAGCCTTTAAGAACTGTCTTCTTTCCTGGTTCCCTTTAACCTTCACTCTTGCTGTTTATAGTATCTTGTGTACAAATTCTATGAACTGGTTGAAAACTGACTTTTCGATTTCAGTGTCTTACTTTGTGATCCTTGTGCCTTTCTTTCTTAAGACTCATGACTTCTGTCATATCATGATCACTTGCTCCCAGATTTCCAATCACCTTTATATTTGCAACCAATTCTTCCTTATTGGTCAAAACAAAATTCAAAGTAAATAACTGTTTAATTATATCCTCAACTTTCTGATGGTTGATGGACATAACAGTTTACCATTTTTTACATGGTGTTAAATCCCTATTTCAGTATGTGAGGTAGAAGAACAGACACTTAAGAGTTGTCGTGTTGTCCTGTTGCACATGGAGCTGGATTTAATCTTCTAATGGCCAGTATTTTTCTCAAAGGAAGAATTTTACTCAGGTTTGGCAGTCAGTGATTTTGAAGCCATTTTATTCATCCTTCTTTTAAAAAACACATAAACAGAAGCAGGCAGTTGGCACTATATTACTTGAATGAAAAAGTATTTTCAACCTTCACATTTCCTCTATCTCCCTCACTTCCACTCCTTTTATCATGTTGTTGATCCTCTATATAGCATTTCACATACACTTCCCTCATCCTCACACTCAAGTTTAAACACTTCAGGATCCTACCTTCAAGCACTGAAATCTAAAGAAGCAAGGGAGACAGTAGACAAATCTGCCTCCATTTTCCTTGTTCATTCATTTATGCTGTTAAGCAGCACACTAATTTATGGAGCAATTTATGCTGGAGGAAGGCTGGGTTTTTTGATTAGGGTCAGAAATGAAAAGTTCATTAATGGGATGGGTAATAATGGATACAGGACAGGAAGTTTAATCTAAAATAATTTATTTTCAATCCATGGGACCAACATGTTACTCTTTAAATTTCACCGAGGAGGTTTCCTTCTGTGGTTACAAAGTTTACTTCCTATTAATGAACTTTTCATTTCTGACCCAAAGACTAATAAAAAAAAGTAAATCTGTCCAGCACCACAGAATGAGTTTGCTATCACTAATTCAGACAGTGGGCTTCAGGGTGGAGCCCATCCTTTACTTTTAGACAATTAGCCACCGTATTGTTTTCGTTGGCAAAAAAGCCCTCAGCCACAGCAATTAAAACACAACACACTAAACTGAAAACCTGCATTCAGATTAAGAGGTGTAACACCTCGGTTCTGGGAAACATCTTTGAGAAAATTCTCAAGTCCCACATCTGTGAGGGACCAGCAGGGGACTACATACTGAAGGGCAACCAGCATGGGTTTGTTAAGGGCAGGTCCTGTCAGACCAACAAGGTTGCCTTCTATGACCAGGTGACCAAATCCATGGATGCAGGCATCCCTGTCGATGTAGTCTTTTTAGAATTCAGCAAGGCGTTTGACACGGTCTCTCACCCCATTCTCATTAAAAAGATGGGGAGCTGTGGCATTGACCCCTACATGGTTGAGTGGGTCAGAAACTGGCTGATGGGGTGGCTCCCAGAGAGTGGTGGTATCATAGTATCATAGTATCATAGTAGTTAGAGTCGGAAGGGACCTGGGCAGATCATCTAGTCCGACCCCCTGCCTTGGCAGGAAAGAGCAC
>JAGPOW010003642.1:97120123-97145642 GCA_030014935.1 Caiman crocodilus | reverse complement strand
ACTCTTAGAAATAGTGTTGGGTGTGCTTGCTACCTTGCACCTTTATTGCTAGCAATAAAAACTTTTTTTCTTTTTCAAACTTCCAACTGGTATTCGTATTTTGGCTTACGCATACCGGGCACGAATTCAGACTTGGGCTGAAGCATAACACCACCCCTTGACAGGTGCCCCACCCCCAGGTAACCAACTTGGAACCAATGTCCCAATGTCTTGGGACCAATGCCTCAGGGCCAGCACAGGTGGGGCCCAGAGTGGGGTGCTGGCCAGCAGGGGTCTGTGGAGCCGGGCTGCACCTGCAGGGAGGGGGAAGCTGCCTCGTCTTCACAGAGCCCCTGCCAGCTGGACCCCGTGCTCCTGCTACCCTGCTCTGGGCCCCACCGGCACTGGGCCTGGGACACTGTTGCAGGCCCTGTGCTCCTGCTGGCTCCCCACCCACTCATGCCCAGTGTCCCCGCCCCCAGCCCCACGGTACGGGCGAGGGGCAGTGCACAGCCCCGACCCCCTGCTCGCCAGCAGGGAAGAAGCTGGTGCTGCACCCAGGCAAAAGTAGCCCCTTGCCTGTGCTCCCTGCTGAAGGCGCTCACAGACCGTGCGGAGCTGTCCAGAGCAGGCACAGGCAACCTCATGCAGGGCACCGGCCATGGGGTGGGCAAAGGGCCACTATTCCTTATGCTCAGCACCAGCTTGTAACCCGCCCCACTGCCAGCTAGCCTGGCAGTGGGGACGGGTTACAAGCTGGTGCTGAGTGCAGGGGGAAGGGAGAAAGAAGCCCTTCCCTGCCCCATGCCCGAGGCCCCGAGCTGCAGACGTTCGCAGCCTGCCTGAGGCTACCTGTGCCTGCTCCAGACAGCCCCGCGCAGGCTGTAAGCTCCTGCAGCAGGGAGCACCAGCCAAGGGGTGGGCAAGGGGCCGCTTTTCTCCATGCAAGGAAAAGCTGAGTGCAGGGGCAGAAATGGCCCACCCCCTACCCCACACTGTAGGCACTCGCAGCCCGCATTGGCCTGTCCGGAGTGGGCACATGCAGCCCCAGGTGGGCTGTGAGCAGCTGCAGCGTGGGGCATCAGGTGTGGGGCAGGGAGGTGCTTCTTCCTCCTTCCCTCCACTCCTTCTCTGCCCAGGGCCCCCACCCCTTACCTGAGCCTCCTGTACCAGGGAAGCCGCATGATCACAGGCCAGAAGTCCCAGCTTGCGCTTCTGACTGGGGGGCAGGGCTGGGTGGTCCCCACTGTTGTGGGAGCTCGCTGGGCTTCTCCTGGACCCTACTGCCTTTGATTCCTGCCATTTTTATCAAGAACCAAAGGCAGAGAAATATTAATTTTCTACATTTTTTAGGGGCCCTGTGGGCCAGATAGAATGGTCTCATGGGCTGCATCCGGCCTGTGGGACATATTTTGCCCACCCCAGGGTTAGAAAGACCAAAATCCACATATTTAACCACGAAACTGCCATAGAAAAACCTATACAAGCATTTTAAAGGGATTTCTTTTTAGTGGTGGTGGGGTGTTGGTCATACAGAGACTTATACCAAATAACGTTTTTAGCTACAGTGGTGCCAGTTCAGATTTACACTTTATCCACCAAAAAATCCATATCTGTTTTTTTGATCACATGGGTACCTGAACTAGAAAAGTCAGGGTTACAGAACTTGTTGAATTTTTGACCTGTTCACTAGTCTAAGTGCAACCCTCTCAGCTCTCAGGCCTGGTACCAGGTGAAATCCCATGATTCACTAACTCGTAGACTAGGAGCCAAGTATGAGCTACTGTGTTGGAACTGAGAAAGACATGGAGGAGATAGTTTTCTTTCTTTTTTCTTTAGGTTTTTCAAGGAATTATTAACACACATAACCACCAGACCACATTCCACTCAAAATACTGTTTAATCTTAGGAATAGAAACTAATTTGAATTATTTTTAAGTAGAAGTGCACCAATACATAAGTCTGATATCAGATCAGCACCAATATATAGAAAATTGACTATATCGGAAACTGGCCTGGTGCAGCCAATAATTTGGCCGATGAATGCCCTTGTGTGCATGCAGTCACAGCAAAGCATGCAGGCAGTGAGAAGCACAGCCCAGCAGTATACTGCTGGTAAGTCTGTTGTGGTAAAAGGGGAGAGGAGAAGGAAGGAGTATGGGGGGCAGATCAATGTTCCCCACAGTGAGGGAAGGAGTGGGGCTGTGCCTTGGGTAGGTGCTGTCCAGTCAGGGAAGGATTGGGTGCGGGACAGAGCTGCGGTTCATGCAGGGAGTGTGGGGGGAGGAGGCAGCTCTCACCGCTGCATGGTGCTCATCTGGCAGCTCCCGCCACTGCACCTGCTGCTCATTTGGGAGGGAAGTATGTGTCCCTAGATCTGCATGAGGTAGGCTGCAGCTGCAGGTTGGGGGCTGCAGTATGCTTAGGGTAGGTGGCAGCAGCACTGGGAGGGGACAAAAGGAGGATTATGGTGAAATTTGGGGTGGCTGCAGCCTCCATAGCCCGCCTCCAGCGCTGCTGTCACCTGCCCCCAGTGCAGTGCTGCAGCCTGCCTGGCCCACCCAGCACAGATCTGGGGAGACATACCCACCCTTCACCATGCCCTCCTGAATGAGTGGCAGAAGCAGCAGTGAGAGCCACCCTCCCTCCCCATTCCACCCCAAGGCAAGCCATCGCTCCATCCACATCTGCCCTGTCTGGGTAGCACCTACCCCAGTCCCAGCCACACTCCCTTCCCCATTGCAGGGATCTGCCCCCTCCTTCCACGCCCCTTCCCTCCCCTTTCACAACAGACTTAGCAGCTGCACACAGCTGGATTGGAAATCGGATCAGTATTGGCCGATATGCCTCCTTAAAAATTGGCTATCAGTATTAGCCCCCCAAATCTCTATTGGTGAACCCCTATTTTTTAAAGAGGTTTAGAGGCACATCTGTCTTATTTAAGCCTTACCTCCACCTTAGCCTACCAGAACAGAATTCACAAATGGGTGTATGTTTCGGCAAGTTTTCCCTAAACAGCTCCCCTGAACTTCCTCATCTCTGTATAGTAAATGTTTAACCATTTATTGTCCTATTGATTTGGTTCTGGGCACATACATCTGGAACCGTTTCAAAAAGGGAACATTTCAAAGAGACAACAGCTGTTACTTCCCAATTGCTACCTGTGGACAAGTTGGGAATTATACAAATGTAGCAAAACTGCTCCAACTTCAACACTGGATTCCGTACCCTCTGGTTCTGACGACTGGCTAAAAAACCTGCATAACCTAACTGGAGTTAAGGTGGGAATATTTTTCCAGGTAATAATTCAAATACTGCCTCCTAATCTATAATGAATTATCTTATCTGAAACTGCTGCATCTTTTATCTTCCTGCTTCTTCTCTGCCCCACTCATTCTGAGCCTATGATTAAACTAAGCCAATATTCAAATACATTACACATTCCAACAAGCTGGTCACTAATAAGTTATAAATAAATAAATAAATAATTTTTTTAAAATTGCATTTTCACATGAGACTTCCTGTAAACAATGTTTATAGTTTTGGACATTCTTCATTAAACTAGATTTGACTATACCTCGATTGAAATACAACCAAAATATATGTCAAAGTTAACCTTTTAAAGCAAGCCATAAAAGTATGTAGGATATTAGTAATATTTTGTTACAAGTGGCCAGAACCTCTCTCAGAGAATGTTTGACAAACTAAATGATTTCAGCAATTTTCTATGAAGTAAAATGAGGCACTCTATTAGCACTTAATTCCCATTGATTTTATACTAAAAACAAAGACTGGTGCAAAATGGCTCGAAACAAAAGTGTGGAAGAATGTCGTTATAAGGTCAGATTAGGTACAGTACCCCTTACTAAGTTTTTGTCATATATTTTAAGAAATGCAAGAAGCAATTATTTACTGTTCTGTTGCCAGAATAAGTTAATCCTGAAAATTTGATACAGAAGAGAAAACAAAATCATGGTCATAAAGAGCAGCAAAATGTAATTTTCCTCCACCCAACCAAATTTTCTCTAGATTGGTCCAAGCGAAGGTACCAGTATTTCAGATACATTTTAAAATGGTGGCCAGGATAACATACTTATATTCATGATGATGGTTAAGATAGTATCAATATGCACCACTTCTCACCATAGAAGACAGCATTGTTCCTCTATGGCAGGAGCGTGAAATTTGCTTGGCTCTCTGGTCAGACTGGGACTGCAGGGCTCCTCGTTGGCTGGATCCAGACCCACCTCTGGCAGCTGGGCAAGCAGAAGTGCTGTTAGCCATCAGGGGACCTCAATCCACTGGGTCTGCTCAGGGAGCAAAGGGGGGTAAACTCAGGGGTGGGCAATTATTTCAGCTGGAAAGCCACTTAACAAGTTTTGTGAGCTGTCAATGGCTGCAAGGATAGACCCACCCCTTGACAGGTGCCCTGCTCAGCATCTTAGGACCTTAAGTCCTACCCCTAACCCCTGACCTTTGCCACCTGAAGTCCTTCCCCTAACCCCAGAAGTACTCCTTTTTTTTTTCTTTTTTTTGTTTGGGGTTTTTGGAGCTGCATGTGGTAGCAGTGAGCAGGGCCAGCCATGCCTGGCCCCACTGTATGTCCAAGTCCCCAGCTGCACATGGCAGCAACAAGTGGGACCAGCCTGCTTGGCCCCATAGCGCTCACTTCTGTGATCCCGCCAGAGTCTTTGGGGCTGCACATGGCAGCAGAAAGCAGGGCCAGCCCCACCTGCCACACAGTGCACATTTCTGCACTCCCGCCTGATTCCTCAGCCGCACATAGTGGCAGTGAGTGGGACCAGCCTACCTAGCCCTATGATGTGCATTTCTGCACTCCTTCCCCAGTTTCTGGTGGCTTGTGGGGGCAGCAGGCTGGGCCAGACCCACCTGGCTGCATAATGCATATTTCCACATTTCTGCCTGGTTCCTAAGGTGCACATGGTGGCAGTGAGCCACACCAACCCACCCAGCCCCATCGCGCCCATTTCCATGTTCCCACCAGAGTCTCTAGCTTTGATTTGTTTTTGCTTCAAGTATTAAATTGAATAATGTAGCCCTACCATATCAGAAAAGCTTCTCATTTTTCTTTGCCTGGAAAAATCTGTCGTTTTATATGTAATGATGCATCTCACTATGTGCATCCCTCTCTTCAAAACCCTAGAGCTGCCCATGCAGCTCCTCCTGATGCCCCAACTCCTGATTCCAAAATCAAAATTGTCCATGAGTATACTTAAGTTATTCTGAAGAGAACACTTTGTCATCAGAGGGTGATATATAGATATGGACAGGAGAAGCAGAAAGAAATTACAAGAGAAAGTTACAAGATCAAGGATATTCTAGTGGTGAGGGGGGGGAAGGATTATACGCAAGGACCAATATATTTTTATTACCCTAACAAATTAACTTACATTTCTATGACAACATCTGAGTTGCAATGAATTTTCTGCAATAGATTGAAAACTTTGATGAATTAATACAAACACTACATTTGTTTTTATTGTAATAGTAAATTCAATATAAATGACATTTTGAAATTTTTGGCTCATATATGCTGAATTTCCTTTTCCAATATGCTATAACATTTTATATTGATACTGTAATACATTGTGTGTGTTGTAAAATGGAGAAAAGCTTCAGGTTACTGAGAAGGTGATGTTTCTGGCAACTAAGGATGAACAGAAAGTAGACTGTGTTTTTGCACCAAGGGGACAGTTAAGATTTTTGTTTTTCTGGAAGAGCTTCAGATAACTCTTTCCACCCCCCCCCAGAAAAAGCCTGCTAGCCAGAACAAATAAAACCACAGGCGGTGAAGCCATATTCTGCTGCTAGAGTTAGATTGTGTGGCCAACTCCATGACAGTGAGAAAAACATATCTTAAGATTTATAATAAAAATCTATTTATTGAAGTCTCCTTCTGGGTCACTCAAGTACTAAAATGACAAACATCACAAAGCATAAAGAGGATTACTTTTATATCTGCAAGCCATTCACTGCAAAGAAGCATGAAACAGCATCAAGAGATAAATTTAAGAGCATGTTAAAAGAATCATTTCAATTTGATAGAACATTTATATTAAAGCCCAAACTGATCTTTTATTGAATTCTGTTGCAAAGAATACTTTAATTATGACGCTGATTTTATCAATAAGGCTACTGGAGCTTAACTCCCACCATTTCTGAAATCTCCTTTAAAAACGTGTATGTAAACATGCAAGAATGCTAAATATCAATAAAGACAGAAAAGAAACTAAGGCCCTCTGTAGACGTTAGGTTTGTTATGGATTAAAACCAAGATATTCCACATATATGACGCAAAACATACTGGTGGCTGGTTTATGTTGTAGTTTACTTTGAACACATAACAAGTTATAGCCCCACCATGTAGCCTGATGCTGTGCAGTGCCTGCACAGGAAAAGCCCAGAGTCTCCCCCATTCCAAGCTGCTCGCAGTGCTGAGCTGTCATAGGCACGTGTGCTGCCAGCTATGGATCAAGGAGCTCCTCAATCCACAGTTGCCTGTGTCACAGCATAGGCAGCTAGCTGTATCCATGCTGGTTTCAGGTTGCTGGGTACTGAGGAGCTGCATGATCCTGGTGCCTAGCTGGGTGTGTGCAGCCAGCTGCAAGTCCCAACAGATGTTCAATTGTGATCTGATAAATTTTGTTCCAGATCTCCAAAATTGTGCATTCTGCCCCACACGTGTGGCATTTCAGGACAAGCAATTTTTTGTTCTGTGATAAAATTAATTGGATCCCTGCTGTGGAATGAAATGAATATCAGCCACAGTGTAACTGGAGCCCAAGACAGTCCAACTGGTAGATTCAATGAGAACTCAGATTTTGACATTCAGAATATTTGTCTCAGTTTAGACACTGCACTTCATAAAAAAAAAATTAGGGAAAAGTGATCTAAATTTTAACTGATTAGGAATGCAATAGCCACACTATCTTGTGCAGTTTCATGTCATATTGCACTTAAATCAAGGCTTTAATCTTGTCATTATGCTTAACTTTAAGAACAAAAGCAGTTCCACTGACTTTTAACTTGTAAGACTGAGGCCTCAGATAACAAATGCAGGTCAACAATGTAATTAGTCTTATATATGTTTTTGTTTGTTTTTAAATTACTTCATGGGCTTCTTAATTGTGGGCAGATTAATATAGCTTTTATATATCTTTAAAAATTTTGTATAAGATCTTAGATAATGGTTTAGAGTGTGAACTAATACACATATACACAAGCACTGAAGGCCACAACTTCTCAAAACTCCATCTCATTTAGATTCCCATCACCAAACTCTTAACTGACTCACCATAAGAGCATCTAGACAAAATGTATCAAGTTCCAGAGATTCTCTGGTCTGGCTAACTATACAAGGACCAGTGCCCTACTCTCTTAAGCATAGTCATCTCTAGAGATTGCAGCAACTTCCCAAACTACTGTCAACCTTCCAACAGTCCCAAGGCATCATCCAACATTGAATGTAGGAAGGGGAGGAAAAAAAACAACTTTTACTGTACTGCAGGGGAATAGTTTAAAAACTGGTATAATGAATAACTCATCCCATAAGCCTGCTACACAGGTGGAATCCTTAAATGTTCAGCTTTCTGGACACTGTACATCTTCAGTATGAAACTATGATGTGCTATACCAGAAGGCCAACCTTCACTGGAGACACTAAAAATGGCATGGGCAGACTCTGTGTGCGTATGTGTGTGTGCGCGCATGTGCGTGTAACATGCAGCAGACTGGAGATGGAATGGGAGAGACAACAGCCAACTGGGCAGGAAGCAGAAAGCAAAGCATCATATCCAGCAGGAGAAGGGAATCAGAGTGGCACTTAGGCATCTACAGATCTAATTTGTGGCATGCCTACCAAAAAGGCATGTGATATACTTGATCCAGTTCACATACAAACAACAGTAGAATGCAGCTAAAATTACAAGAATTAATTCAAAAGTTAGGAAATGGCAAAACAAAGACGAACAATGCTAAATGCAGTTCTCAGTATGCTTATACATTACAATGTGATTTTTAACATATGCCCACATACTATTCTTTCCACAAGACCCCTGCCTCATTTTGCAAGCAGGATGGCTTGCATTCATTGAATAAGCATAGATAATAAAATAACTGGAAATAATCTTGTAACTGGATAGCTACTCATTCAGCATATGATTTCACATGACGTACTGCACATTAAATCAAATATGCTCCAAAGATCCAATGATTAATTTCTTAAAGGTTTTTCTAACACTTATGTTATAGGATCTGAACCTTTCACAAGTGTGAATGTATTTTATAATACACTGCTTCACAACAGAAGGCAAGGTAAAGACATCTTACAGACTAACTGAACAAGAGATGCATAAGCTTATGTGAACAAGAGCTCACTTCATCAGATGCTATGGAAGGACATGTACAGTGCTGGCTATCAGAGAGAGAGAGAGAGAGAGAGAGAGAGAGAAAGAGAGATTTGAATACAAAAGACGGTGAGGGAAAGAAGGTGGAAGAAGGGAGGCAGTGATAAGAGGGGCTCCTTTAAGGTAATTTTATCCCAGTTCTAGAAATGGGAAAAACTGAGGCATAGGCATGAGGATCACAGCTATCATTAATTTTATAAACCCAATCTGAGGTGTTTAGGACCTGACCCTCCACTCCCCAGCCAAGAGCACTCAGCATTACACAGCCCTTTAGTTATTCAAAGCATGGCTCTTATCCAGCGCTTAATTTGAACAAACATCAAATGCAACACATGTAATTAGCTGTCCCTGTGAGAAGTTAGATTTAAATGACTTAACTAGAATCACTGAAGTCTGACAGGCAGGAAGAATCTAATTCTCCAGGGTGGCTTTGCTCAGCCCTCATCATTAGATCAGGGTTGTCCAACTTCTGAGTGACCAGGGGATGCAGGACACCTCCCCACGCCCCACGCCCACCCTCCCCCCCCAGCACACACCCCATGGACCACACACTTCCAAGCTGCATGCCATGCAGTCTGGAAGCCCCCCACTACTACACTGTAAAGGCCCCCAACATGTCATAACCTCTCTGTAACACCATATCACATAGGCCCCAGCTATGTCATGCAACCTCTTCCTCAGCCCCACACAACATGCGCCCTTGTCACATTAGCTTGCCACACCAGGGAAAAATCTTGTGTCTGTGGACACATAACACTACCCCACCCCCACCTTGCCCACTGCACAGCAGGTAAATCCTGTTGCACAACACTAGCAGGAATGCCATGAGTCCCCAGATCCTTCTAGGTCCGTCAGCCTCACAGGTTTTGCTACTCTGCTCCCACCCCAGATCTAGGGATAAGAAGCAGAAGCTGGAAGAAAGAGGGGAAGGCAGCAGCAAAAAGCAAAGGGGAGAGTGGCACCCAACCAGGAACCTGGGGGCTGCAGTTTAACCCCTTAGGGGTTGTCATACAGCCCGCAGGTCACTACTTGGATTGCCCAGCATTAAGACCATTTTTCACATTTTCTAACTTCTGCAAGTGAGTTAAATGGGATGCTGACAGACAATACCCTGTATCACTACACAAGCCTGATTCATTCCCAAACCCAGCCCTATATGCTGAATGAGGAAGAGGTACTGCTGGGAAAAAAAAAAAGTGTGTAAACTTACAACAACTGAACACAACATGGGCACAAGAGACCATATTAAGGTTATATAGGCAACCTTAATCCTGGCATTCCATAATTTGACTGTAATATACAGCCTCAATAAATAAGCTTCTCACTTTGGAGGGAAGTTTCCTTGCTTTGTTTTTAAACAGCAAGCAACAGTTCTATGACATCAAAAAGTATCAATTAATACCACATACTGTACTTCGTTTGCTGTCTGCAGTACTGTAGCAAGGAAGTCTGGCACTCGGGGAAAAGCCTGCAGTGGCAGCCAGCCCTCACCCAGCACTCAGATTGGAAGGGGGGGGATGGAAGGGGGTACATGCCCCCACCCATGCTTGCCCAGAAGTGCACGCAGGAGCCACCATGCCCCCAAATGAGATGCTCATAGCTCCATTCCATGCCCACCCTGGCTGGGCAGCACTTGTTGGTGCCCCTTTGCTTCGACGCCTGGGATGGTCACCCCGCTTGCCCCCCACCCTTACTATGACACTAGCTGTCTGCAAGTTGTATATGCATTGCACAGTACTGATAGCTGAATTAGTGCAGTTGCTATATTTTGTAGACCAACCACTAGATGGAAATGGATACAGTTGCCAATGGAATTCTCACTTGCAGAAAAGCATTTTGAGACCCTGAAACATCAGATTCTGTTGCACATTTTAGTCGGAACAGACTCCTCTGCCACTTCTCTCATTCGCCCAAACTGACCTCTTCAATTAATTTCTCCTCCAAGTCCATTTTTGTATCAGCTGCCCTCACCCCATCATCTCATTCCCATTATCTTTGCCCAGCCTGCCCTACTCTCATCCACATACGTGCTACTAATACCCTGGGCCAACCATGAATTCCCTGTTCCTGTTCCAGTCTTCCCCAGCCACAAGGTCCCCTGTCCCAGTAAGTCTGCTCCCTCTACCTCCCTATGAACATTTGGTTGTCTCATCTGCATTTGAGTTATGGCTCTCTTCCTCCATGTTGCCTGGAAGTCGACAAAGGAACACAGGAGAACTGTGTCTTGGTTCTCTGTGTCAGCAACTGCAAACCCAGTGGCCTAGAGTAGCCAGAAGCAATGACTGTGGTTAATCTTGCTCAAACTCTGAACAAGTCCAGACTTGAATGATGAAGTTACAGCTCTCAAAGGATTACAAAATGTTATATAGTTTAGAGATGTCTTACCTAAACTAACACATCCGAGTTAACTGCACTTTCCATAGGTGTTTAACCTGCTAAAATTTGGGCAGGTCTTCCATAGGGATGTTTAAAGGTACATCCTGATACAAAGACAGCCAGCCTGCTAACTTTCAAGTCCCTGCTCCAAATCACAGAAGCATTAGATTCTCACCTAAATACCTATTACTATGATGTTTTGCTTTCAACACAGGGCGCTAGCCATAGTAGTCTGAAATCAGGCAGGAGGCTGGAAAGAGATGCACATGGGAAGAGCAAGTGCTTGCTTCATCAAATGCATCTGAAGTTTATGCATCACTGATTCAGTTACTTTATAAGTTGCACCTTTACCTTGCCTTCGGTTTTGCTTTTATTCACATATGCAAATTAAATATACTTTCCCCGTCACCTCATTTTTAAGAATGGCTAAACTTTTTTAATACACTTGTACATGCATCACAGCTGAAGTTTGGCAGTTGTGAACAACTGAAAATAGGGTCTTTTTACAGCCATGCTGTCAACTCCAATAGGATACATGAGAGAATCTTTTTCTGTATAAAGCAAGTTTTCTCCTCTTTAAGGCACCAAGAAATTGGTCTTCTCTTGTGAAGGCAACTGATAGATCCATTGTAACAGAAACTGGCTGTTTTTAGTCTTGCATAACTAGTATGACAAATAGAGAGCTGACAGAATGCTGTAGAAACAGCAGTAGTTTTTTAAAGACAATTTGAGTCTAAAATATTTTTATGGTCAGCAAATGGAAGTAAAATACAGTGAATCCAGCTTTATAAAATTCAGTAGAAACTGTGTTTTTTGAGAAATCCACATGTAGATAGATGTTAATAATGTAACAAATCACACAATGTAGTACAGAATATAGAAATTAAACCATACTAACAAAAATATCTTTATCTTTTTTCTTAAATTTTCTGGAAGGGAACCATAGTTAAGCCATATTCTACAATGGCCTTCAATATTAAAAAAAGAAAAACAAATCCAATACACTTTTACCATAATTATATATGCTTTGCTAGTCATAATGTTGCAAACATGTAAGGCCCCCATGGGCCAGACAAGTAGCATGGGGTTAGCCCTAGACTGCAGAGGTATATATCATCTGCCCTACAGAGTTTTCTACACACATTGAAATTTGGCAGCAGCCGCATTAATTGCCATGGTTTCCAGAGCAAACTAACTGCTGCTTTTCCCATTGTCAAATTTCCAGTCTTGCAGACAGCCCCATGGGCCCTGAAACTATTCTATTGGGATCTGGCCCACAGGACTTCCTACAGGGCTGGAAATTTGATGGCGGACAGAATGGCAACAGCATTAGTTGCCTCAGCTCCTGGAACCTCCTGGAGCTACAGCAATTACTACCACCACAGCTCATCCCTTCCTGCCATATTTCCAGCCTTGTAAAGGGTCCTGTGGATCAGACAACACTGCTCAGTAGGCCAGATTCAGCCCACAAGCTGCATCTCTGACATCTCTGCTTTAAGCCTGTATTTGTCCTGTCCTTCTCAAGCTTTATTTCTTCCTAGTTTGTCATAAGTGCATCCCTGCCTACTGGCCACCTCATACTATCTAACTCAGTGACGGGCAATTATTTTGGGTGGAGGGCCACTGATGAGTTTTGGCAAGCCATCAATTGCCGCATGACAGGGAGCCAGGGGCAAATAAATATTTATTTTCTTAATTTTTTAGGGGCCCTGCAAGCCAAATAGAATGGCCTGGCAGGCCGCATCCAGTCTGTGGGCCACATTTTGCCCACCCCGATGTACCTGGTTGATTTCCTACCCTGACTCAAAATGCCTTTGTATTAAAGTCCAAATGCATTCAAAATGAAGCACCAGGTATTCTAATGAAGCACATCTGTCAAATACCATAGGGCTGTTATGATAAGGTTCTTTGGGTAAATCTTTTATTAGACCAACTCAAATAGTTGGAAAACTTCTTCTTTGCAAGCTTTCGAGCAGGCCTGAAAAAGGGTGTTTGTACCTGAAAGCTTGTGAAGAAAAAATTTTCCAACTATTTGAACTAGTCTAATAAAAGATATCAAATTTACCCAAAGAATATCGTCTGCCTATGGCCTTAGACCAACATGGTTACAATAAACACCCCTGAAATAGGGTTGTTACTTCATTTTATGTAGCATGAGACAAGTGATATAGAAGTTGTTAGACTCTCCTAGCCCAGTTCATTGAAAACTATCTGCATTTCACAATTCAGAGTTCTAACTGTAGAATTTGTTATAAAACCTCCCTGTTATTATCCATTCTCCTTCAGGGTGAAAATTTTCCAACCCTAATCAGAGACTAGTAGTCTTCCCCTCCACTTCCCAAACAATGTTGTGGAATATCCCCTTAGCAGCTGGAGAGTTACAAATATATACTCTTAATATTTGACTTTACCTTGCTTATTAGTAAATCAAAAATAGTTAAAGAAACAAAAGTTTCTAAATGTGGTATGTTGGTCCCCTACTGCACATGCCAAATTCCTTTCAACACAAGATGCCATTGATTTTAAAGATGCAAACACCTTTTCCAATTCTCAACATAAGAAAAGAATAAAACATCAAATAGAGACACATTTACAGGAATACACACTCTATAGTACCTATAAAAAGGTTTTTTTCATTTTTTAGAAGAATTACTAATTTGAAAAGTATGTTTTATATTCAAAGGAATAAGGCAGTCTATTGAATTTGGTTTGATAAAATATGAAAATAATAGATTGAAAGAGAGCTCCCTGAATATTAAAAAAAGGAATCTTTACTTAAGGGATGGCATGAGAGCCATTCCTAGGCAACACCATAATTGTGAGAGCTGAAGAAACCTGGATAATTCAATTTTCTTTACAATGTATTTTTCCAGTCTTGGTCTAAATAGGGTTACCATATGTTCTTTCGGCTTAGCCAGGACAGTCCTGGATTTCAGAGGCTGGTCCCAGCCAGCTGTTGAGAATTATAATGGGCATCCTGGACACAGGGGTGCAAGGTATCGTCTGGCCTGGCACCACAGTAAGCCTTGGAGGCTAGCAGGCAGTCACTGCTGCCTGCCCAGCACATCATCCTACCCTACCCTACCAATCTGTGAGAGTGCAGGGGGAAGGAAGGGAAGCGGGGGAAGTGCCCTGGATGAATGTCCCATATGTCCCTTATGTCACGGATTTTCTTATGGTCAGCCTCGGTTTAAAGTGTATTAATCAGGATTTCATCTCTTCTCTCATCTCTACCTTCTACAAGGTAGGCTTTTGTGTCCATAAGTTTTTCTGTTGTTTCATTACCCTTCTTTTCCTTCATTGGGTATTTATACTTTCAAATGTTTATGAACTCATTCCTTAGCACACTTAAACTTTCAGTCTTTCCTTCAAAGTTGGTACTTCCTATTAATCAATTATCCTCCATACCTTTTTAATTTATCCACGTACTTTTGATTAAGGTCAGAAATGTACCTGATTTTATACAGCAAAAAGGTAACCATCCATATAAGATGTGTTTGTGGGTTTTTTTAAAATGCAGCTCAAAAAGCACAATGTGTTACAGCTACAACGTTCAGATGAAAGCATCTCTCAAAGGCAGCCTCTCCCCCATTGCACTCTCTTGAAAAAAGAAAAGCAAAACAAATCAAATCAATCTTTATTGAATTAATAAAGAGTTACAAACACACAAGTTAGTAATGACAGAGTGGATGCTCCTAAAGTATCTAAGGCTCTGTCTTCCCTGCCACAGTTAGCTCAAGTGAAGCAACCTGAACATGTTAATTCAAGCTATCTCAAGAACAAGTAACCTCACTGAGAAATAACACAAAGAGTAGTGAAGGGAATGTTAGAGACTAACTGGTTCAGAGAGTCTTTGTAGGCAATAATCTATTTTGTCAGTCAGATGGCATGAATGAACACTACATTAGAGTTATGCAGAATGACCCTATTAGCATCTGATGAGCTCCTGTCACTCAAGTTGCTGCATCCCAACCACATTACTAACTCAAAAGTCATGAGCATTTAACTTCAACTCCCCTCCGTTGCTGGGCTAGCTGGCTGGGTCTGAAGAGCCACAAAGGAACAACACATTCAGACACCCTTCCCAAAGAATATGACTCAAGCACCTCCCCTTCCATATTTAAAAAACAGAGATTACTGTGCATTTAAGTACCTCTAGTCTTTGCAACTGTGCTGGCATGGTGCCATCACCATCAAATTTGGCCAGCTTTAAGGGGAAAAAACCAGAGAAGAATTTAAAATTTGTAGTGATGCTGGTATAAGGCAAGCAAGACAGACACTAATAGCATTTTATGCACAATTAAGATAACCTGCTCCTATAAGGGATTTCTTTTCAATGTATACAGTAAATGGGAGAATGTAAGAGATGAAACACTTTCTTGATAAACAGACTATGAGAGCGTATAGATAACTAAGTCATTTAAAACAAAGCCACATGATTTACCACAGATGTTTGGTTTAATTTAATATGCAATTTTCATTTAAACACACTCGCAAATAACCTGTAACACAGCCAAGTCAGCCTTACAGTTGGAAAACTTAGTTATGTATTTTCATTGTAGAGACTCATGCGATTGTAAAGAAAGAACTGGTATGGAGGGGAAAGGCCACAGTAAAGAGCTACTAAAGGTGGAGGGGAGGAAGGGAAAAATTATCTGGGGGAAGGTCAGGAAGGTAGTGAGTCATGAAGGAGAAATTATTCACCAGTAACTTCACAGCATTTGTCAGCTAACCACAAACATTATAGTTATGGTAGGAAGCTGAGCTTCCTCATAAATACAGATTTCATATCCCACTCCAGATCCACACACTAAGCAACCACAGTCATTTAATTCCATCAGACTTTTCCAGCCTCCAATGCCACAGCTCAGTCTTTCTGAAGCACTTCAAAAGACCACTTGTTAAAAAGTTCTGTTATGAGATACATTCCAGAATAAGGCACTCTTCAATTAGTTTTTCACTATGCACATCAAATGCACTTAAAACATTATTAGTATCCAGATTTCAAAAAGACTTTCAACAGATTCCAACATAAAAACCATTTTAAAGTTTAACCTCTCTAGCTGAAGTTGTATGTAATGCAATGCCTAAGCCTCAAAATGCTAAATTCTGTTTGTTCAGATTGGGCAACAGATTTTTCACAGGGAAACTAGACTATAGCAACAATAAAGCTGTTTATTTGCTAGGACAGGGATCAAATCATGAAGTTCTTCTAGGGCAAAGGTGTCAAACTCGCCTGATGGTATGAGACTAGTCCATCATTCCCTAATGAATGGTGCACGGAGAGCCCTACTGGTTGGACCACGCCCACAGACTACATTTCTTCCCCTCCATGTTGGATGGATCCAAGACACATGGTGCCTGCTCCAGCCAGTCAAAAATGTGGTGGGTGTGATAAATAAGTGGTGATAAAGAGTGACCAAACGCCAGCAAACTGTGCTCGCTGCATGGGGAAACAGCAGGTGCAACCCAATTAGCTGCGCGAAGTATGCATGCAGCAAAATCCCTGGCTCATGCAGCTTGAAAAGCACGCGAACGAAAGACCTGATCTAATTGGCCACTGGGGCAGTGTAAAAACAAAGCCCAGGAAAAGGGAAGACGGGACCTACATGACAACGGAGAGGCCTGATCACCCTCACTGAGGGCCTGCGTCCACGGCTCCCTTTCACCCCCCGGACGCTCCCATCGGATAGGTTGCATCAGATAGGTGTTAAAGAGCTCTCGAGTTCCCTACGGTTTGAGGTTTTTCGGTTGTGGAGACTGGTGTAAAGGGAACTGCAGGCACGGACATGCATACGAGGCATTTAAGTGCTTCGCAGTAGAGTTTACAGAGCGTGTCTACGGTGTGTTCTAGTTTTAAGTAAAGCATTTATTTCTTACATTGTCTATGGATTTTTTTTGGACGGGAAAGAGAAACAGGGCGAAACGTTCCTGAACCCTTTCATCCCTAGCCTGTTCGAATCAAGGGGTTAATCACCCCCTCACCCCCCAATTCCTCCTCACATGGCGTCATGAACAGGATCCTCGGGGCAAAGGGGGAGCGAAGGAGACCCTGACAAATTAGTTAAGCACTACCCATGGGGAAACCATCATCGGCCCCTGACTATGGATGCCAATACCCTACAGGCTCACGTAGCATATCATCAAAGGGGACAAGGCAGAAAAATGGGAGGCTATGCGTTCATTTGCCCAACTGAGGACAGCGAGGAGCCGCTTAAAGAGTGGGTCATGTCCGATCTTAGCCCTGCAGCTCTGGGATGTCTTCTCTTCAGCCCCGTGGTTCTTTACCACCCACCCGATATAAGATCAGAGACATCATTCAGGCACATTAAGCCTAAGGGTATGAATGAGTACAACCCTGAGAAGGAATATGATAGGTGCATTCAGTACCTAAAGGAGGGGACCGGCTATGAGATTTCCCCCGACAAATTTAGATGCCCTGATCTCGAGCCGGGAGGCACCAAGAGTGAAATCCTAATGACGCTCCGCAAGGGCCTCATGGCCAACGGATGGGACGTGACAGAGTGGACAGGGCAAAAATGGAATAAAGGAAAAATGATTAATGTTTTGTTCCTCTTGGTAACTACTTTACTGCGGCACGTGGTGAACCAAGCTAACATGATAAATACGTTAACTCGGGCAACCGTGCAGCAGAGTGTTTTACACATTGAGCCACCGCTCAAACATGGCATCGCGGGAGAAAGGGGCGTGGCCGAGAAGCCTTGGGGAGGAAGCTCTGATGTCGACAAAGTCCCGTCGGCCCCGCTTGAGGAGCCGCCTCCATATGGCACTCCACCAGGGCCACATTCCGTTCTTCTCACTGATATGGATATGCCCGTCCTGCATGCAAACCCTGTAGCATTAGTGAAGACAGTCGCTGACGGCGTGGGAACCCACACTCTTACTATTCTCCGTATATGTACTAGAGGGGAGCTCCAGGAGCTAGTAAAGGATACCCGATTGACAGCGGGTGAAACATTGGTGATGTGGCAGGGATGATTAATATTAGAGCACAAGTCAGAATTGGTGGATCCTGAAGAGTGTACCATGCTGATGCGTCAACCTACATAGGGGGGGAGGAGCGTGCAATGACACAGCTCAAATATTACGTAATAAAATCTGGCCAATTCCCCTGTGTGCTGCTGTGGTTCCAGTGCTGCTGACCCGAGCCCATGCCTGGCATGCGGATCCACCTAGTGATACATCACCTACACAGCTTTTATATGCGATAGCAGGAGCTAGTTATCTAACCTGGGATACAGGGCATTACCCATTAAATCTAACTTTACAACAGGCAAACAGTATTTGGCCGCACCGATGGTGCAACGATCCTGGCAAAGTCCCTGTGTCCGCGGCAGCGGTAGAGGCTTGTGTTGAGATTTATGAAGGTATTAACACACCCACGTTCTGTTTGTTATTCCATCCACTAAGACAGAGACCAATAGGAAATGTCTTGAGTAGCCTGGGGAAGCTCACTACAGCATGGAGAATGGAGTCTAAGCTCACCCCGCCAGTTCGCATTTCTACTAAGCAGGAGCGGCCTGAAAAGGAACCAGCTTCGCAAGTTAGGAGATGAAGTCAAGTTTTGGGTTAATAAAAAGGCCCTACATGGAGTCTTAGGGGGCATAAACATTTTGGGTATCCCCGTGATTAGAGCATTGGCATTGAGAGATATTATATATTCGGCACTTCCATTAACTGTTACTCCAAGTGAAAAACATCAGCCAATGCTAGTAAACCCTGTGCCTTGGCGATACCAGCCAATCCCAACATGCACCGACCTACAACATCAAATTCGGAACCTTTTAGCTAATTTATGCACACGAGGGCGTACCTAGCCTGTAGAATCCTCCACTTATCTGTCAACTGGATGGGACATTCCAAAACCAGGAAAGCCAACGGAGGCGCGTCTAGTGGTAGACTATCGGAAGGCAAATCAGCACTGTAAACCACTCCAAATGCCCGCTGCACAAACTGTCTCAGACATTCTTGAGGGTATAACTGAAATGCAGAGGGACGGAGAATGGTTCACTACCACTCTAGACTTAAAGGACATGTTCTATTCAATCCATATACATGATCTTCACGGGATAATTAATATGTGCGTGGGCAGACAAATGTTTTCTTGGAAAGTTTGCCCACAGGGTTTTCGCAATGTACCAGCATTGGCAACTGCGGCGATGAATGGGACAATTGAGAGTTTCACTTGTCTCCACCCGGAAAGGTCCAGATACGAACATCTGTAGTACGTCAATGACATCATTATTATAGGACACAATGACTCCATGGTTTGCACCATTATGGCAAACCTGAAAACCCACCTGAGTGACCAAGGATAGACAGTGAGTTCAACTAAATCCATGAGCAAGCCATCTTCAGACATCAAATTTTTGGGGACGAAGTTCACAGGACGGTGGCAGTCGGGGACAGTGCATAATGCCACCCCCGAGTTACCCCTGCCTTGGCCGACTACACAGGCAGACTTTCAAGGCCTGCTTGGCCAACTAAACTGGTTTTGTCACTTTATAACACCACCACACTTAAGAGTCCTCCAAAGATTGCAGCATCAGATTTGCAAGAAGGCACGGCGTAGAACTCTATGGGACGAGTATGATCAAGCCGCACTGGAAAAGGTTATGGCAGAAATCAAGGAGATGCGTTTAACTGCACCCCCTGTAGGCAATCCCTTGATAATTCATGTAAGTTATACTATTGAACATATCTGGTTCACAGCCAGTGACGCTGAAACAGGGAGCCTTGCATACACTGGTCACTGCACACTTCAAAACTATCAGAACCGATATAGCTGCTTAGGGAAGATCATGCCTGCAGCTCAACTGGGAGAGCACCTCACAGTGAATCCAGGTGTACTCATTGCACCTGGCAGAACCATACTGGAATCACTTGATCCTAGTAAGATACATCCAGAATATGAGGGCATGACGAAAACTTGGAGCGCTCTAGTCCTCCGTCATCAGTATCCCTGGTCAGCGTGGCAAGTTGCCAATGGAGAAATGACTTCAACCATCGAGGAAGACAATCTTGCTGTACACGGCTGTACGGGACTACATCTCCAGAGTGGATAATCTCAGATGGCACATCTTGTGGCAGTGGAGGGTATGGATATTATTGTGACCCTTGCCACGACTATAAGCTCCAAGCAGCTTATCCAGAAGAATCGGTTCAAGCATCTGAACTACGAGGCTTCCACTTAGCTCTCGAGCACACTTATCAACACCATGATGGAACGCTCCCAGTGCCCATTATAGCTGTAGATTCAGAGTACATATACAGGATTGTCACCAGAATGGCACAGGTAAAAGAGCATACGGACATTTGGGATGATATTAAGAAAGTCTTGCTGAAATTCTCCATCCATGCCTTGATCAAGCACACTCAATCCCATCGACCCGACACAGACCCCGTGCATGCCGTCGTGGATCGGTTGCTAGCCCAACAAGAACCCAGGGACCAAGAGGACACGCTTCAGTTGCACGTCGCAGACATTGTCGATGCCAACCCATTTCTAGCATGGCTCCATGAACACTGGGGGCACCCCAGAGCAAGGAATGCACAAGCCCACTGGAGAGAGCAAAAGAGAAAGGGACCAAGCATAGAGCAATGGACAAAGGTAATCCAGGCTTGCTCTGCCTGCGCACAAGAAAAACTGGCGCACCATAGGCACCAAAAAGACACCTATAACCCAGCATATTATGCTCCAGAAAAAGTGTGACAAGTAGACCTACTTGGGCCACTCCCAGGAGCCAAGCCACCAAACAAAGGATTAGTAATTGTGGATCTAGGAACCCAACAGATTCTTGTCCTTCCAATGAGAAAGACCACTACTTCCGTAAGTAGGCATTCAAGAATGCCTAAAACTCGCTTTCGCTCATTTGCAAGTCCCTCACATCATACACTCTGATGGAGGACCACCTTCTAACTCTAAAGGTTTGGAGTGATTTGCAGTGGAATATAACGTTCAGTGGCATCATCATCTGCCTTATCATCCACAGTCTAATGGTGTTGTGGAGCGACAGATAGGACTGTACAAAGAACAACTGAGACTAACAGAGAATGGATCGTTCAAGAACTGGATCAAGTACAACAATGACGTGCTAATTGCCATGAATGCTACCAAGGCCTTGTGGGATGAGCATGCTCCGGTACCATGCCCACCTTGGAAGCCATGTTACTTGGCGCAAGAAGCAGTATGGCTAGCCGTTCCCACAGCTGCTAGCAAGCGTCTAAGTCCAGTTCCTGGTATTGTACTCAAACCCAGTGAGTATCCAAATACCTACTTAATCTCTCTCGAAGCAGTCTCACCCACACACACTGTCTTGGGCCACCATAATTGGCCAGGCCAACGTAGCAGTTGTTAATGAATCCTGAGTTTGTTTTTTAGCCCGAGATGGTACGGAGCTGCAGACACTTGACGTGGTGTAGAACATCGACACCCGTTGCCGTAGATAAACCTATCTGCGATGGACCTCAGCTGGAGCGGACAGACCTGATACCATTGGAGTTGCTGGACTTTTATGCACCTTTGATAAATTGTTAATATTATTAAGTTATATGAAACTTAAGTGTAAACAGGGAAGTTCTCAAGCTCAAGCATATCCAAGCTTGGCATTTGGTCAAGGGGGCATGTGATAAATAAGTGGTGATAAAGAGTGACCAAACGCCAGCAAACTGTGCTCGCTGCATGGGGAAACAGCAGGTGCAACCCAATTAGCTGCACGAAGCATGCATGCAGCAAAATCTCTGGCTCATGCAGCTTGAAAAGCACGCGAACAAAAGACCCGATCTAATTGGCCATTGGGGCAGTAACAAAGCCCAGGAAAAGGGAAGACGGGACCTACACGACAATGGAGAGGCCTGATCACCTTCACCGAGGTCCTGTGTCCACGGCTCCCTTTCCCCTCCTGGACGCTCTCATCAGATAGGTTGCATCGGACAGGTGTTAAAGAGCTCTTGAGTTCCCTACGGTTTGAGGTTTTTCGGTTGTGGAGGTTGGTGTAAAGGGAACTGCCGGCGTGGATGTGCATACAAGGCATTTAAGTGCTTTGCGGTGGAGTTTATGGAGTGTGTCTACGGTGTGTTCTAGCTGTAATTAAAACATTTATTTCTTACATTGTCTACGGATTCTTTTGGACAGGAAAGGGAAACAAAGCGAAATGTTCCTGAACCCTTTCGTCCCTGGCCTGTTTGAATCAAGGGGTTAATCACCCCTCCCCAGTTCCATCTCACAGCGGGAAGATGCCTGGCATCCTAGGCATTTAGCTGCTGCCATGGCAAGGTCCCTCATCATGGCCAGAGTTGGGGCAAAAGTCTGAGGGTCATATGTTTGACACCCAGGTTCTAAGAGATTCATGGGACCAACTTAATTCATAAGCTCAACTAGACGACAAGTCAAAATCTTGTAGAGAGTTAAATTAAGAGTGCAGTACATTTACTGTAAACTGAATTTAACAAGGATTAGATACAAAATATTTCTATATATTCCATAAGATCATCACAGAATGACAGTAAATGAGCATTTGCACTTTTCCCTTAGTGCCTCTCTCTCCCCATCTCCAATTTATTTTCTAGCAGCATAACCATTTTTGTTTTTAAAGCTTCTGCACAAAGCCACTTGCATCAATTCTCCTGGAAAGTTATTCCAGGAACTAATATCTGCTCTATACTTTAGTTCAAATTCAGTAAAAGCAATGCAACCTCTCCTTAATGTGGAAAGGAAACACTGGAAAATGTCCCTTTATTTTAGTTTAAAAGAATATTTAATGCAACGTTTTAAAATTACCAAAGAGCTACCTTTCTTCTGAAGTACCAGATAATACTGTGTAAATGCTTTACAAGCCACAAAATTCACTCTGCAGTTGTACCGTATACACCACAAGTGGCTACACATAAGAGTTGTTAGAAATCCCCTTGATACATGGATGTGCTTGAGCAGCTACAAGAAACAATACAATCAGATGTCATGCAGTCTGAATCCTTGTAACCATTTTCTTATTAAGTTTAGATTATCTCTAACAGAGCTGATGGGAAGATTCGATAAATTCTTGACAAAGTAGGCCAGATTTTATGCCTGCAGATATCACATACCTCTTTGATTTATGTTTAGAAACAGCCATTCAGATGTTGGATTCACGTTCCTTAAATCATAGAAGTATAGGACTGAAAGGGACCTTTGAAGTCATAGGTAGGGAGCTACTTAATTCACGGTTTTGCTGATTTCATGGAAACCAAATCTCAAATCTGCAAAATTAATAAGAAAAATTGTAATAAAAATAAAATGCTGGCTTCCCAATGGGAGGGAACAACACCACCTGGCAAGGTGACATGAGGGGTAATAGACAAGATGGCTGCTGCCCACTCATCCCTCCTCCTGCCATGACTACTCCACCAATCAGCACCAAAAAGGCCACACAAAGAGCAGCCAGAAATCAAGACAGCAGCTACCCCCTTGTCCCTGCTCCTCCCCAGGGCCTCATAGCCAATCAGTGCCGAGGGACAGGGCAAGGCCAATGCAAAATGACTGTGGAATGAGAACTTTTAAATCCGTGAACAACCCGTGAAAATTGGTAAGTCCCTCATGATTTAGATAGACCCCTAGTCACTGGCTGCTGCAAGTAAACTTTGTATACAAACCAATTTGCAAACTTACTATTCTTCACTATTCCTGAAGGAAGTATGTTCCACAACTTCACTTTCTTCTAAAGTGTCCAGTCTAAATTTATTCAGGATTAGTTTATTTTCCCAGTTTGGAAATACTGTTGTTTAGTTTAAACCAGGGGTGTCCAACCTTTTTGAATGTGGGGCCAGATCACAAACTTTTTATCACACAGTGGGCCAGCAAGCCATATTCAAAGACCTCACAGGAAGTGGTATCACATCAGGAAGTGATATCACATGACCTTTGACACCAATGAAGTTGCAGGAAGTGACAATGAAATGGGTCTGGAAATGTGGTTTAAAATCCAAAATAAAAACAATATAAAAAGCAACAAAAAATAATACCAAACACTTGTGTGGTCATGCAGGAGACACAAGTTTCCCTACTAGCACAGAGGGACAGCAAAGTTAGGGCACACAAGCTTCTTTCTGAAAAGCACACAGGGAGCCATGTGACATGATGTTGGATCACCTTGGACTGCCCAGAATCAATAACTCAGTTCCCATGGCGGCCCGCAGGCTGCATGTTGGACAAGCTTGGTTTAAACTCTTCTCCCTCCCTAGTGTCTTCATAGGGAAATATCACACCCACTCACAACCTAAAGATTTCTAGTCTTCTCTGGTGAGACAGACTGACCATTCCTCTATTCATCCTAGCGCACCTCTTCAAGAAATGTTCCAGTTTGCAGTTACCTTCCTTGAAAATGGCTAGCCAAAATTGTACCCAGCATTCCAGATGAGGTCTCACCATTTCTTTGCACAATTACATGCATACTTCCCTATCCTTTGTCCCACACATTCTAAGATTGCATGCAACTTTGTCATTTATCCCATTGGTGGCCCACAGTCATCACAAGATTAACATTCACAGCAGAAATTCTTGTCAGCCTTTACGTGCACAAACTAATGCTTCATAATATTACATTTTGTTCTATTGCTATATAAGCTGAAAATTTCCTTCAGTGTGTATGGGGAAGTTGAACAAAAGGGAGCAAATGTGTAACTAAATGGAATATACATCTAGAAGGAATGGCAATATAGTTTCATAACAACTTCACAACTTCGCACTCATGTAAATATTATGTCTTCTCATAAGCCTCAAGCTAGGTTCTCCAGTTGACATATGCACACACCTTTTGCGTGACCTACTCCTATTCATGTAGGATGCAATGGCAAAATTAAACAGCAGATAAATTTAATGCAAAGGTTTCTACAAAAGCAAAACAGAAGGTCAATAGCAGAAAACAACTTTATCTTCAGATCGCTGCCCACTATACAGTGGAAAACATTTCCAGTTACTTTTCAGTAAGAGCAGCAACACATAAAATAAACACTCTGAACATGCAAAAGCCATAGCGATAGCAGATAGCTCTGTTGAAGGAGGTTAGAAACAGGAAGGAGAAACAGGTTCAAAGAGGATTCTAGCTTTTTTCCTGTAAAGACAGCCTCAAAAATAGATATAAACTGCTAACGTCTAATCAGCAGGACTAACAAGAACAAGCAGCTCATCTCCACTAAGTCAAAAGGATGAAGAACAGTAGCTAGCAGTGCTAGTCTGAAGTAAAGCAGAAGGTAGGATAGCCTTTCACAAAAGGATGGAGCCTAGATACTTTTGCACATGGTCCCTTAATTTGACATTAAATTTATGGTTTCTCTCAAACCAAATAATCCTGCTAGTCAGGCCAAAATCCCCAGAATGACCCAAAGAAGAGAAGCCTAGTCACAGTGAACAAGACTAGATCAGAAGAGTAAAAGCAAATATATCTTATCCACTTTTGCAGCAATCCTCAAAAACTCAATAGCCAGTCTTGAAAACAGATGTCACCAGCCATTTGAGGTTTTTGAAATGAGTCTCCACGTGTGAGTATGCAGGAGGTCCCAGAGTCCTCCTCTGGCGTGGAGGGAGACTGTGGTCTACCCTCTGCCTCCCAGAGGAGAAGGGCCTGGCAGTAGGAGTCTATCTGCTGCTCGCAGTCCCTGATGGCATGCAGTCTCTGGACTGTGGCTTGGAGCTCCTCCAGCTGGCACGCCAGAGACCCCAAAAGGGAGCAGAACCCACAAAG
>JAGPOW010003642.1:97097551-97120023 GCA_030014935.1 Caiman crocodilus | reverse complement strand
GAGGTCACCATGCTCCCAGGCCCCAGAGCCTGAAAAGGGGACAGGCAGCCCCCGCAGCGGAGAGCCAGGGGCTCTGTCTGCGTGGAGCCCGGAACCAGGTGCTCCGTCTGGGTGGCAGTCTCTGAGGTGCCAGGGGTGGGGCGGGGGCCGCGGAGCCCGAGGGGACCCGAGGGGTGCGGCGTGTGCCTATCTGTGCCATGCCTCTGGGAGGCTGGCTACAGCTGGGACTGTCTACCCTGGGGGGCATGCTGGCAGGGACCTGGGCCCTCCCAAGCGCCCTGCCGCGCGAACTCAGTGCTAACTCATGCGCCGGCAGAGTAGCGTGCCTGTTTGCTCAGCCTGTTTGCGTGGCTCCTTGGGGGGCTGGGCAAAGTAGGGGCCTAGATGGGGCTTGACCTAGCCTGGCTTCACTCAGCTGCCTCCTATCACTCACTAAGGGTTAGCCCCCTCTCTTCACAGGCCCCGCTTACCCCAGTTGTGCTAGGGGTCGGAGGGGGCCTCCGCGGCTGCTGGAGGGTTACTGGGGGGCTTTGGAGGAGTGGGGGCGCAGCGGCCTTTCACCCGCGCATCTCTCACCGCTTCCGAGCATAACTTCCATAAGGAAAGCAAACATGATTAAATTCAAGATCTGGCTTAGTTTAATGTAGGTGTCACTCATGCTTGAAGCTGCCAATAGGTCTCTGGTTGGCTCCAGCTGACTTTTAATTCTCTTAATGTATTGGCATTACCCATCCCCCACACACATATATCTCTTTTGGTTTTTTGAACTATTAGCCTTTCATTATTAAGACTTCCTGAAAGATGGAGTAGTCCGGGTCAGACTAGTTGCACGGTTGGTAGGTTTGAGCAAATCATCAAGTCCGACCCACTGCCCCAGGCAGGAAAAAATGCTAGGGTCAAATGACCCCAGCTAGGCGACTGTCTAGCCTCCTTTTGAAGACCCACCCCCTCAAGGTAGGAGCAAGCACCACAGCCCTTGGAAGTTGGTTCCAGATCCTAGCCGCCATGACTGTGAAGTAGTGCTTCCTTGCAGTAGCTAGGACGGCAACATCAATCAGGCAAGTAAAAGAAGATATTGTTGTTAGAAAGGATCCTTTTTGTTGTTGTTGAAGACACTTCTGATAAAAATCCCACTCCTGTTGGCCCAGAAAGAGATGCACTACCTGACCTGAAGCCTCTATCATTATTCTCCCCAAGTCTGAGATTTTGTAGTGGAGATTCAACCTGGGAAGGCTACAGGCTACTTTCCATAGTTTGTATGGCTACTGTCCATACAGTTTGTATGGACAGGAAATGTATTTTTCTTCCCAGACTGGATACAAGACCATGAAGGCGACTGACCAGCTTCCAAGCTATTTACTTGCAAGAACACAGAACTGTTAACTGGACTCTGGAAATCTTTTGAAGATAATGACACCCTAGAATAGAGAGACAGAACATTCATAATGTTAATATTGGTTTGACTGAAAATGCTGGGGAGAACTGAGATATGACCAGGATTTCCCCAACCTGAAAATAATAGGATAGTGATGGTCCTAACTCAAGCATCTCGGTGTGATAGGAACACTGCTCACAGCTTTCCTACAGCACTCCCTGAAAGTATCTAACCATAATGCCTCTACTCATTCACTAACAGTGTTACTCAGTGATTTTCCTTTTTGAGTTGCAAGGAACCATTTAACTGGAGTTTTCTTAAGCAGAGCCATGTTTTTAAGTTACAAATACTTGAGCTAAAGCTTTCACATATTTTCACTACTTTTCAGTTTGATACGAGTTCTTCTTCCAGCCAGAACCAGGATAGTGGAAGCAGAACTAGCCCATGTCACTTTGAACGCTGTGCACAAATCCATTATGGCTGTGTATGAACTGATGAAGTTTTTTTGCCCACTGTAAACACACATTTCTTGTGTACTAGAATTTAAGAAATCATACCTAATTTTATTGCAATGCCTGTATCCATGTAAATAATCATCTCAAAAAAGAACCCCCAAATGCAATAGTTATGCCCTGTTTTCCAATTTCAAAAAGTTGGAGGAAACTATGTATTATGTTATATTACAGTAAGCAATTTAAATGATATAAGAAGCAATTTAGAAAAAAAAAGATGAAAATACAAAGGTGGATAGTAGCTAGACTCATTGCAAGTCAACAGCATGGCAAAGTATGAACGTTTCAGTAATATGTTATTAAAATAAGCAAACAGCACAAAGTCAAAGTGTCATCTAGTTTGGAAGTAGGTTAGGAAATACTAGTGGTTTTCCACAAAGCAGGATAAAGTGCACCACAAAACTCGACCATACTTGTAGGCAATATACTGGCATCAGGCCTGGCCTGCAATACACAATATGTTTGTAATATGAAATATGTAGCAAAACTGACTGGTCTAACTTCATAATCTCCAACCTGAAAAGAACTGCTCTTCTCTCACCCAAAACTCACTATAAATGCAGCTCATTAAACTACAACAGGGTTGGTCAATCTGCCACACAAGTGATACCATTGACCTGACCTCTGTGTGGCAAGCAGCAGACCAAGGAGGAGATGCACAGCACAGAAACACACAATGCAGTTTGTGCCTGAAAGTCTGCAGAGAACATTTTTGCCAACTATTTAGTTGGGCTAATAAAAGATATCACATCTACCCAAAGCACCTTGAGCTGCAGTCTGGACACCCTGAGGGAACTGGCAGAGTTACCCAGGGCTTAATTTGTAGGATACCTGCCAAAAAGGCTGGGCACCACTGAACTACGGGAAAAAGCTTCCTTAAGCTTCTCCCTTCTCTTAAGGCCCGTTACCTTGTTTCTTCTCAGAGTGCCTTGTGCCTCAAGCAAGCAGCCTATTCAGGTGACCAGGTGATTGCTGGCTATCACCTGGCTTCAGGATCTGCGTACCCAATACAGATAATGCTGCAAGATCTCAAAAAGAGCTCCAAATACTAACAAGTGTTGGACAGGCTGATCAATACAAGTCTGATAATGAGTCTCATTGATGGTGATCCACTGCAAGGTCCCCCAAACAGGCTGCATGCTTGAGGCATAAGGTACTAAAACCCAGGGGTTGGCAATATTTGTGGGCACAGTGCCAAAAACACCTGCAACCTTGACTTGTCAGCTGGTGAGGCGGATGGCATGGGAGCTGTGAAGGGCCTGATCCTTTCGGGGCAGTCCCGTCCCCACTGTCCACCTGAAGGTGTGTGCGCCAAATGAAATGGCATGCTCTGGCACCCGTGCCGCAGACTGCCTACCCCTGCCCTAACCCCATGCAGCGGAAAGGGAGAGGGACAGCTGAACAGGGAGCCCATGCACACTGAGCAGCCGGGCAGCTCCCGCAACATGGGTCAAAGGCAACAACCCTGGAAGCGGCCCAGCCGCCAAGCAGACCACCCAGGTAACCGACAGCCAGCCTCGAGGCCCTGAAGGGAGAGAAGCTCTCTTTAGCTGACTCCACCAGACCCAGCTGTGTCCTGCCGAGCCGGGGGCTCAAGTCAGGCCCAGTGCAGCAGCCCCCAAAACCTGCCTCCCCCTGCCTCGAGGACCGCCTGTGTCCCCGCCGGGGGAGCCCCGGAGGGGCCAACTGACCTGGGAGCCGAGGTAGCGGCTCAGGCAGTCCTGGCACACCGCCTTCTTGCAGCAGGGCAGCGGCTGCACGGGCCTCTCCTCCAGGCACACGCGGCAGCCCAGCAGCAGCACGGGCCCGCAGCCGGCCGCCAGCAGCGCGGGGAAGGGCTGCGGCAGCGGGTACAAGTCCAGCTCCGGGCCCCGCGGCTCCTCCCCGGGGCTGGGGTCGGGCTCGGGGCCGGGCCGCTCGCCCTCCACGCAGTACACGCTGCAGCACACGTGCCGCCTCCCGGCCGCAGGCCCGCTGCCGCCCGCCGCCTCCTCCTCCTCCGCGGGGCCGCGGGGCTCGGGCTCGCCCGGCGGCGGCGGCGGCAGGGGGCCGCTCGGCGCGCTCTGCTGCTGCCCCATCCCCGCCGCTGTCCATGCAGCCGCCGCCTCTCCGCCCGGCCGCCCCGTTGTGCTTCCGGGTGCCCCGCGCCGGCACCCAGCACCGCGCCGGACCCGCGGCTCCGCTCCCTCATGCACCGCCCCGGCCCGGCTCTGCCCGGCTCCTCCCCGCCTCCGGGGCCGGCCTGACTCGCGGGCCGCACCCGCCCGCGGAGAAACTGGGCTGCGGCCGGGGTGCTGCTGAAGGGGTGGCGTGTCCCTCGGCCTGAGCGGGCAGCTTGGAGCCAGGTGCACCTGAGACGCTCCGCTGCCCTTTCCCAAACTCCGGTGGACCTTGATGCTCAGCCGCCCCTTCGCCGGCTCGGCTACGCCCGCCAAGGCTCGGATGACCCCTTGTAGCCCCAGGAGTCCCCCGATGCACTCAGCTACCCCGCCCCAGAATCAGGTCCTGGGAAGTCCTGCAAACAAACAGAGGCCTGCAAAGCATGCTGCTGAATTCCCAAATGGATGTAGGTTTAGTGAGACTTACAAAGCTGAATCCCAAGCCCCCTTCCCCAAGGTGGGGGCAGCCGGGTGCCTGGAGACACTCAGCTGCCCCTTCACAGACTTGAATCTGCCTTGATGGATGCAGCTGCCCCTTCATAGCTCCAGGGGAAGCTGAATGTATCAGGGTGTCCCAGGGGCTATGAGGGGGAACATGATCTGCCTCTGAAGGCAAATTGAGTCTGTGAAGTGGCAGCTGAATTTGAAGGTGTAGGTGAACGTACGGTCCTTTAAAGAGGCATGACATACTCGTCCTCTGGGAAGCATTTGTCACCTAGGACCCAGCCCACTTTTATTTGTCTACCGTTAAACCAGAGAAGATGAGCGTGCTCATCGGGAACCAAATATCACTTGGTTTCAAAGCATTGTCCCTTGCCCGTGACAGCTTTTAAATAAAAAGACCAGTGTCTGATCAAAAAACTTCCAAAGGAAAGAAACCCCAGAAAACAAAAGCAGCGGCTTTACCTTTCTGCTGCCATCAGGGTTTAAGAGTGAGCTACAACTTCAGGATCTGCATACCAAATAAAAGTCGCATCATAAGATCTGAAAAAGTGGTTTTAATAACAAATTGTGGACAGGTTGATCAGTATAGGCCCAATTACGTGTCTTGTAGGTTGGAGCACTTGCAAATAAAAGGATTAGAGAAACATCTGTGCATTCTGCTAAGAAAGCCCGCCAAAGAGCCAGATGCTGCTGCTAGCAAACAATTTCTTAAGGTATCTTTGACATCCAAACAGACACAGAAGATAGCAGAGCTGATCCTGGACCAATGGAATGGAAGCATTTAACAAGAGGCACTTGTTCTTCATTCTAGACTTTGTCTAGACTAGGGTTTTTGATCCATCTGTAGCTCAATAGTCTGGTATTGCCAACCACAAACGTTAAAAAAGGAGACCTATGAAAACAACACGTAATTGGATTAAATATCACAATAGGTGTAACCATTATATTGATTAAAAGAACAAGACTTTTAAAAAGCACACTAGGATTTATGTTTTCAAATATGTCTGTGAAACCCGAGGACAAAGCCAGAGGCTTTCACATACTTGGGACTTCAGGAGCTGAGGCTTTAAAGAAAGCCAGGAAAAGGGGCAGCTGAGTATTGTGAGACTTGCACTAAAATCACACCTGTTCATTGCTGCCTCAGCTATAACCTAGACTGTTCACAAATATTAGTTCTTCCAGAGACCGGACCAGGCAAGCAAAGTCTGGCCCGGAGCCAACTCCATTTCCCAGCAGCCTTGCCTGCATTGCTGCAGCTGGTTTCCATTCTGGAGACCCCAGTAACGGTGGGCCTATGACAGCACAGGGCCAGGGTTTCCATGAAGACCAGCCCCAGCAGCACCAGGAGGACATATAGCTGGCGGGGAGATTCCCCAGGGCTGGGATCTCGCAGTGGTGGCAGTGCGGTCCATACCTGGGGCAGAGCTGCAATTCGCTGCCCGCACACCCTGGGCAGGGGCCCACAGGCACTGGATCATGGCTCTGCCCCAGCTCCGGACCACACTGCCAAAGCAAGATTCCTGCCTTGGCTGCGCAACAGCTCCATGTCCAGCTGTGGCCCTGCCAATGCTGCTGGGGCCAGTTTCCATGGAAACCCTGGCCCCCTGCCCCACCACTGCTGGGGTCTCCATGGAAACCAGCTCCAGCAGCGTGAGCAGGGGCTGCTGGGAAACGGAGTCCGCCACGGCCTGGAGCCACCATTTCACTCACCCCTGGCCTAGACTGTCAGGAACAGATGTTTGTAGACTTTCTAGGTTGATGGTTATGGTGTTGTTATGGTGTTGTTAACCTTGAGGTTCTGGGTTACAGCAGGATACAAAATCTAGATTGGAGATTATTTAGTGGTCTGTTGCGTTTCAGTTTCAGTATGCCTGCGGACAGGGGTCAGTTCAGTCTAGCTTTAGTGGTTTCTGTGACTTCCCAGCCCTTCAAAATGAAGCCTTTCCCATTTGCTTTGAAATGTCCAAGTAATTCTCATATATGCACCCCACGCATTGAGGGCACTTTTAATGCTGCTTAGTTTCTGATGAAATGGGTGCTTTGTGTGGTTGTTAATTTTGTCTTCAATACCATATCCCTTCTGTAATTCCTCTTCCCCTCTCATTTGGAGCCAGAATTTAAAAACCCAGCGCTATAGCTTTTTCTATGGGAGAGCCCAGTAGCAATTCCATATGAGACTTTCATTTTGATATAGGTTTAAAATAGTTAATCTACAAAATACATGGCTGATTGATGCAAAATGTTAAAGTATTAGTATTTTATCTTTTGATATTTTTATATATTTTAGTTTGGTTCATCTTCATAAATTTTAGTAGGAAATAGCCGATGTCAGGATTTGGCTTGGAGTTTTCTTGGACAATCCTACTTTTTCATTGTTGACTATTAAGTGGTATTTTAAGGAGTTATCCACACAAAATTTGATAGACGGCGATATCCCAAAGGGTTAAATTAGGAATTTTGCATGTTTTAGCTGAAGAGTTGTGTGCTGTGCATACAACATTTAGGAGCTTGAAGTAAATGAACCTTATTGGCCAGGAGGGCAGGGCATGCGTAAACCACTACAACAGGTCAGATTTTTATCCAACAACAAGGTTCATTTGCAGCTGCTGGAATATTAGAGCTCATGAGATGAGTGACAAATAAGAAACGTTAGCAACTGTCCTTCTAGCCTCTATAGTCTATCTTTACCTTTTAAAAATAAAAAATTACAAAATAAATATTTAAATTCACATGCAAAGAAAATTTCCTTAGAACTATTGCATACAGTAGCTCTGAAGCACACATAAAAGCAAGGAAATGGCAAAACTGGCCAATAAATAATACATTCCTTCTACTTCTGCTCCTTCAGACATAAACCTTATCATTACCTCAATCACTACAGATCACAGACCATGCACAACAATCTCAATGGTGCCACCATTGGAATGCCAGCCTTTCATCCCCCTTTCTAGCCACTCTGCCACAGACAACTCTTTACCTAACCACCCTCTGCAAACATACTCACTCACGGTATCAAGCATTCACAACTGTCTCAGAGGGGTAGAGAGATTGTCTTGGAAAGGGTGGGTAGTCAGAAGGGGAAAAGGTGGGAACTGAATTAAGGTTGAGAGCTGTGGTCAATGGTACATGATTATGGTCAAATGAGTCTGTGGGTAGACCTATGGGCTAAGGACAGAGGTTACACATAAACCAGTATAAGTGATCGGAAATCAGTTCAAATCTGAAACAGAAGTTCAGTACACATAAACTGCTTTCAAAATGGCTGAAACCAGTTAGAGGTAAAACTGCATGGGTGTAATATCAGACTTGGCTGATTTAGGTTAAAGTGGTTTGTTGAACTTCTGTCCCAGATCCTCTCCAGGTTCACATTAACTCAGTCCTCTAGCATCTCAGGATGCTACCATACCATAGCACCTGTACCATAGACCCCACCTTGCAGGGTGGGTTCAGTCTATGGAGCTTAAACTAACCTGTAAAGATTGAATCGATTTAGCTTTAGACTTTTTGACTGTCTGTTCATAACCTAAATATTGTTACAAAACCTTATTTACTTGATTTTGCAGAATAGTGCCACATACGCTGTATATGTAGCAGCCCTCTTCACAACAAAGCTGTTTGGGTATTTATTTTATATGGATTCATTTATGTAGACTAAATGGTAAAGTTTTGAATGTCCCAGAGTTAAATAATATCAGAGGGAAATATCATTCAAGGAAAATAATGGACATTTCTCTTTTGGTATGACCTTGCAACAGGTCCAACCCTAGTGCAATGCCTTGCCCATTATGCCTTTGCGCAGAGTCATCTTAGAACCACTTCAGAAAACAGCACTGTTCAAAACAAGAGTAAAAAACCTTGGGTGAAACTGATATCTTTTATTAGACCAACCCAAATAGTTGGAGAATAGTTAATAAGCTAGCTTTTGGGTTCAAAAACCCTTCTTTGTCAGGCTAAGGAAGTTTCAGCAGTTGGTGTGTGCTCTTCCTGGATGGAATGAAAAGTAAAGAAGCCAGGGGCTGGGCTGGGGAGTCAGTTGTCAGGCAGATTATAATGCATCTTAAATGGGGTGTAATACAGGTCTGCGGCCCACTGCTGGTCTACTTCTTCTGCACCTGACTGCAGGGATCCAATTTCCAAAGCTGTTATTCTGGCAACCTTTGTGAACATGAATTGTACAAAATTAATATTTGTAGATATGCTACATTCAAATAATCTGAGTAAATAACATTCGGCCTTTGTGGCACAAGTTGTTTGCCCCTCAGGAAATCAGAGAAGAATTGTTCTTTGATTTACAGCATTGCATTGCTGCAGCAGCTTACAGGGTACTGAACTCGCTCTTTCTGAGATTCTCTTTTCACAGTGATTTTTTTGTCTTTATATTTTGTATTCTATGAAACATTTCACATTCTATTGTTAGTTGCTGCGGATACATCAGCTAGGTTTTTAGGAGGAATCACAATGGCAAATAGAGTGTTAGGACTAGGAAGGGAATTTAAATCAAAACTGAAACACGTCATTATGCCACCGTATAAATCCATGGTACGTCCAAACCTTGACCACTGGAGGTAATTCTGACGCCTCATCTAAATGAAGATATAGTAGAACTAGAAAAGGTATAGAGAAGGGCAACAAGGATTATCAGAGGAGTATGGAGTGAATTTATGAGAAAAGACTAGGTTAGGACTTTTTTGCTTAGGTAAAAGATGAGAAAGGCAGGATAGAGCTGAAAAGTATGAAATCACAAATGATACAGAGAAAGTAAATAAGGATATGCTTCTACTGCCTCTCCCAGTATCACAAATTATTAGGAAGAAGGTTTTAAACAAACATAAGGAAGCTCTTTTTTCACAGTGTGTAATTAATTTGTGGAACCATTTGCCACAAAATGATGTAGAGCCTGATGATTTAACAAGGTTAAAAAAGAAGACTGGACAAGTCCATGCATGGTAGACCCATCAGTGTGTATTAAGCCTTGTAGTTAGGAGTGAAATCTACAAATTAGGATGCCCTAGACCTCTGAATGCTAGAAGCTGCAAGGGAAGAGGAGCAGGGACAGACCAATCTGAATAGGCCTTGTGTATATACTCTTCCCCTTAGCACCCACGCGGCTGCTGTAAAATGCAGAACACTGGGTTAAATGGACCTGTGGTATGACCCAGTATGAAACCTCCTGTGTTCTTACTGTCAATGCATTTTATATTATATCAAGTGTCTTTAAAAAAAATGTTTTTCTGATACACTTTTCTGAAAAAGAAATAGTTATAAGCTGGTTATCATTTATCACAATAGGAGGAAACCTGTTTTTCTACATTATTTTACATAGTAATACACACAATAAGACACACTGCATCTCTTTTTCATGGTTGATCTACTCTCGCTTTTCACTATAACTACCCTTCATCAGAGCAAATACACTCACAGCCAAGTCACTTTGAGCATACTCTATAATACTGTCTCAATGTGGCACTGATAGAGAAGAATATGCTTAATTAGTAGCCTATACATCTTCAGAACCAGTTCTGTTTTTTCAGGTGCTATTAATTGACTACATGGTGGTTTTCTTTTTGGAAGATGTATTATTTCCTCATATGACTTGGGGTTTTCAGTTAGATAATATCTATATTTTTCTGGGAGGGAAATTTATAAAGCCAACACTATTGTGATGGTAAAAGTTTTCTAAGACCATCCAATGAGAACAAAACTCTTAAAAGTCATCCTATATTTATGAATTAGGATAGGCTGGATATATTGTGTGTCATGGGAGAGAAAAAAAATAAAAAAAGGCCTTCAGGGAACTTAGTCATAGTTCTACTCTTCATCTCATCAGACAAGAAAAATCTCATGGCATCTAAAGTACAATAGGTCTAAAAAAAGGGTACTTTAGCAGTATACAGTTTTAATGATTTGCAGCTAGAATTTAGTTTGTTGAATTTCTATTCTTTCCTGTCTAGAGCAGTTGTGGGGGGAAAAAAGAAAGAATGAACGACATAAAATAAATTTCTTATGATAATCTCTGAATGAAATAGGATAAATGTTATATCCATTTTAATTGCTGTAGAAGGCATTTTGACAATAGACTGTGTCAGCATTTCTATCTGTACCTATGAAAGTAGCTGTCAGCATACAGCATTTTGGTTTGTTTCTGAAAAGATCCAAACCAGTCCCAGACGTTTGCCTAGAACCGTATTTTTTTTCCTTATAGCACACACCCACAAATAAGATACAATTTGTTTTAGGAAACAGAATAGGTATACAATTTGTTTTAGAAAACAGAATATAGAGAAAGAGATGTTTCCATTGTCATAGCTGGCTGTGTGACATACAGGAAGTGCTTCTGGAAACTAAGAATGTCCAGTATATGTGGCATCCCAGGAGATGGTGTAGATGAGGTGACAGGAGCTTCCTGGTGCGGTAGAACGGCAACAATACGAAGTCCCAGACTTTTGCAAGGGCAGTTGCGAGACTGTGTTCTTTACCGTAAAGAGTTCTTTAAATAGGCTCTTGTAAATAATAAAGTATTGATGAAGCTTGTGGTGTAGAATCAAGATACTATAGTAGAGATCAGCATCCTTTTTGGGCAGAGTGCCAAAAACACCTGCAACTGACTTGGAATATGTTGGCATGCCAGGGGTAGATGGCAGGGGAGCTGCAAGGGGCCTGATCCTGGTTGTGGAAGCTCAGCTCTCTGGCTTTTTCCCTGCCGTCTGCTGGGAGATATGCATGCTAAGCACAACACTTACCATGCATGGCACCCATGCTGGGGGTTGCCTGTCTCTGTACAGATTACATACAGAAGTTCAGTTGCCCTGAGCCAGGTCCATTGACACCTGCGAGAAGGTTAACACTGGACTCCACCTGTCTGTTTCCTAACTCAAAGAGAAGTGGACTTTAGTAGCCTTTGACTTGGTGTCCCATGAAGCTTTCAAAGTAAAATCAGGGTTCTATGGGCTCAAGAATTCAATGGTCAGATGGGTGGGAAACTGGCTGTGGGGTCAGACCCAGAGAGTATTAATAGATGGATCTGTGTCCAACTGGCAGAAGATAGCTAGTGGGGTCTCCCAGGGTTCAGTACTTGGACCAATGCTTTTCAACATCTACATCAATGATCTGAATATGGGGATGAAAACACAGTGGCAAAGTTCACTGATGACACTAAGCTTTGGGGAAGTGGGCTATGCACCAGGTTAGGCTGATGATCCAGGTGGATCTAGACAGATTAGTTAAATGGGCGGACCAGAACCAAATGCTGTTCAAAACTGAGAAGTGCTTCATCTGGGGAGGAAAAATCCATATCAAACATAGCTCAGTGGTGTGACACTAGCTAGCACCACATCCAAAAGGGACCTGGGGGTCTTAGCTGACCATAAAATGAATGAGCCATCAGTGTGATGCTACAGTTAGCAGAGTAAACCATATGCTGGCATGCATCAACCAATGCATCTCAAGCAAAACTACAGAAGTTATTCTCCCACTCTACTCTGCATTGGTGAGGCTGCAGCTGGAGTACTGCATCCAGTACTGGGTGCTACTTCAAGAGGGATGTGGAGAAGCTTGAAAGAGTTCAGAGAAGAGCCACTTGTATGATTAGAGGCCTGAAGAGCATGCCATATGTGGAAAGGATGACAGATATGGGACTGTTCAGCCTAGGAAAGAGAAGACTTCAGGGGGACTTGCTGGCAGCTTACAAATATATCGGGAGAACATCAGGGACTAGGCAAACAACTCTTCAAAACACCCCAGGGGAAAACTAGTAGCAACAGTCATAAACTCCTAGAAGAAGAGTTCATACTGGATATAAGGAAAAGTTCAAGAAGTTTGTGTGACCAAATTCTGGAATAGACTCCCAGCAGGGGTAGTACAGGCACCTACCCTAGAGATCTGCAAGAGAAGACTGAACGCACACCTTACTGGGGTTATTTGACCCCTGCAGTCTTTCCTACCCAGAACAGGGGGGCTGGACCTGGTGATTTCATGAGGCCCCTTCCAGCCCTAAAACTTCTGTGAATCTACCACCTACTTTCATCAGCTGCCACTTACTTGAAAGGCCAACAAATTTATATTTGCATTTCCTGCCCAATTTTATCTATCAAATTCCATTTCTAGGACATCTCCCATCTCTTCAATAGCTTAAGGAAAGAAAGGAAAAACTGTACAGCTGTTAAATTGAAATGAATGGAAGTTGAGTGCCTAAGTGCTTTTTGAAAATCTTATTAGGCACCCATCTCTATCATGGGCATCTCCCCTTTGGGACTAATTTCATCCATTACTAGAACCTTCTGGTTGAGGATGAGAGGAATTATTCAGGTAGCTGCAAGATGCATGGTTAGTGTTATTTCAAGAGCTTGTTGATAGTTTACCATCCAGGAATCCATCTGGGCCATGCCTATAACCATAGGGCTGGAAAAGACCTTTCAAGATCATGTAGTCCAGCTCCTTGCTTGAGGCAGGATTATGCCTGACTAAACCATCCTAGCCAAGTGTCTGTTCAACCTGATCTTAAAATTTTTCAGGGATGGGGATTCTACAACATTTCTAGAGATCCTACTCCACTGCTCTTTGTAGGTCTCCAAATCCTCTGGAGGTCTCCTCCTTTTCCCTTTTTAAAGATGGGCACTATATTTGCCTTTTTCCAGTCATCTGGGATGTCACTTGTCTTCCTTGAGTTCAAGGAGAAGAGTCATCCTTGTAGTCAGAAGTTCCTCCTAATCTCCAACCAAAATTTCCCCTGCTGAAGCTTCAGGCCTTTATTCCTAGTTCTGTCCCATATGGCTACAGAGAAAAAGTCTCTCTATAATTTCCCCTTCCAGTATCACATCTACCTCCCCCTTTCAGTCTTCTCTTCTCTAGACTAAGTGACCCTAGTTCTTTCAGCCTTTCCTCCCTCATAAGTCAGTCTTCCCAGGCCTCTAGTCATTTTTATTGGTCTCTGCTGGACTCTTTCCAATCTGTCCACATCCTTCTTGAAATGTGGGGCCAAAAATTGGATACAGTATTCTAGATGAGGTCTCACCAGTATCAAATAGAAAGAGACAGTTATTTCAATACAAAGTGGTATGCTGCTGACTTCTTTTTGCACCCCCCCCACAGTTGGCTTATATGAAGATAATGATTTACTATAACCCCCGGTCCTTCTCTGCAGCATTGCAGCCTAGTCACTCATTCCCCAGTCTGCATATGTGCATGCAGTCATTCCATCCCAAGTGCAGAACTCTGTATTTGTCCTTGTTGAATCTCATCTGATTGATTTCAGATTGTTTGTAGAATGACCTGGATAGTCATTCCAGACCATTCTGGATCCTAGGTATGCCCTCCAGAGTGTCTGCAACTCCATCCACAAATATGCTGAGTTCATACTCAATCCTATCATCCAAGTAATTAATGAAACATTAAGCAGTACCATACCCAAAGCAGACCCTTAGGGAACCTTGTTTGGCAACTCCTCCCAACTTAAGCCCCTGATGATCAGTTGTGTACACCAGTTGTGTGTCCATCTTCCAGTATTTTAATCTAGTCTGTATTTCTTTAGCTTAATGAGAATGGCATGGGATATGGTGTCAAAAGCTCTGCTAAAGTCAAGGTATATCACATCCATTGCTCTCCCCACATCTGCAGAGCCTGTCACCATATCATAAAAAGAAAGTTGGGTTGATCATACATGACTTGTTCTTGTTAATTTTATGCTGGATGTTCTGATCACCTTGTTCTCTTCTAGGCGCTTCACAATATATTTCCTGATGGCCTGTTCCATTATCTTTCCAAATAACAAGGCCAGACTGACTGGCTTGTAGGTCTCCAAATCCTTCTTCTTCCCTTTTTAAAGATGGGCACTATATTTGCCTTTTTCCAGTCATCTGGGATCTCACTCGTCTTCCTTGAGTTCAAGAAGAATCAATGACTCAGAAGTTAACTCAACTAATTTCTTCCTTAGGATGCGTCCCATCTGTCCCTGCCAACTTGCAAGCATTTGGCATCTCCAAGTAATTCTTAACCTGTTCTTCCTCTACTCCTAAACTGTTTGTCTCCTTTCCTCTTTGCTGGCAGCTGTGCTTGTCATCCAATATCTGACCTTATTTGTGAAGAATGACAAAAGCACTAAATACTTCAGTCTTTCCTGCATCATCCATAGCTAGATTGCCTTCTATAGTCTATTAAAAATGCACAGCGTCTTTGGTCTTCCTTTTACTTCTAACATAATTGTAGAATCCCTTTTCATTGCCTTTCAAGTTCATTGCAAGTTGCATTTCAAAGTGTGCTTTGGCCTTCACATTTTTATCCCTGCATGCTCATGCAACATTTTAATACTCTTTCCTAGTAATATGACCAATTTTTCACTTTTTGTAGGACTCCTTTATGAGTTTCAACTCTTGAAGAGATTTCTGTCTGGACAGGCTGGTCTCCTGTTGTGATTCCCATTATTTCATCACATTAGGATAGCTTGTGCCTGCCCCCTTTCAAGAAAAACATATTAAAAGTACATCCAGCTCTCCTGAACCTTTTCTGTCAGATTTGCCTCTTGAAGGATCCTTTCCACCAGTTCTATGAATTTGTTGAAATCTGCTTTTCTGAAACTCGGTGCTTCATTCTGCTGCTCTTCTTCCTTCTTCCTAGGATCTTGAGCTCATCATTTCATGGTCACTGTCAGACACGTTACCTTCCACCTTTGCATTCTCAATCAATTATTCCCTCTCTCATTGAGATTATCCCTGACTAAACCATTCTGGCCAAGTGTGTCCAACCTGGTCTTAAAAAAAAGCTTCCCCTCTGGTTGGCCTGTCTTCCACTTGTATCAAAAAGGTTATCTTCAACACACTCCAGGAATTTACTGGACTGCTTGTACACTACCGCTTCCCTGCCAGCAGGTATCCCAATAGTTATGCCCTGTCCCCCTGCCCCTCCCATGAAAAGCAGGTCCTACAATTTGGAAATTTTCATTAGTTCATTAAAGAAGGCCCCATCCAGTAATTCCTCCTGGTTTGGTGGCATATAGAAGACACTGACCATAACAACTTCTCTTCTGCTGTCCCCTCTGACCTCTACCTAGAGGCTTTTAGTAGGCCTACCTTCCACTCTGTACTGCACTTCAAAACATGTGTACATCTTGTGGGGTCTGAGAAACGCCGGCGGAATGGGGCCGCTGATAGAGTGGAATTAGTTGTATGAGGCAGCAGGGGTTGAAACAAAAAAAACTTTACTTACAATCTGTATACACGAGGGATACAGTGTAGGCACAGTCCATAGACAGACATAAATGAAAATCGTAGACAGGCACACTGACGTCCACACTCACGCAGGGTATGGGGTACGTCGTGGAAACCGCGACGGGGAGTTGTTGGTGGTTGATCAGGCCCCTCCGTGGCTCCGAAGTACACGTGGGAATCTCTCCCTACGCGTGTTCGAGCTCTCCTCCAATTTGGGTGGGTACCACCCAAGCCTTTTGTGCGGCCAGTGAGCCAATTGCTGACCGCCACGTGTGCATAATTTACGCTGAGCCAATCAAAAGCATGTACTCAATGATGCAGCTGCAAGCTTTTGGCGGGCTCTGATTTTGCACCAAGGGCTCTTTTCCATCTCACAGGGGAAATCCCTGCACCGGGGAATTGCAATGTGCTTAAACACAGCTGTGCCGAGGCATCTTTTAATCGTTCTGCTCTGACACATCTCCTTTCATATACAGAGCAACACCACCTTCTTTTCCTCCTCTTCTGACCTTCCTGAACAGATTGTGCCCATCAGTGCCAGTACTCCAATCATGTTCTCGGTATTTTTCTTGGATTTGAAGTAATAATCCATTGAAAGTACCAATTACAGAACTATGGGTTTCAAACCCTACTTCTATTTCTAGATTCTCCCAAAGATAGAAACCCATTATTTTGGTATCATTGCTATCAATACCCCCTGGAAGTGATTTTTTTTAAATGGTACCTTTCAATAGAATAACCTGACAAATAAGTTATGAAGGAAAAAATTTTATTTTTAAAATCACCCAATAAAGTAACTGCTCACAATAACACCGAAATGGAATGCTTGCTAAGTAAAACTAAGTTACATTTTCAAAATTCAATGTGTAGTTCTTTGATGTGCAAATACCAATTGCTATGGTTTTATTCTTGGCCTGAGCTCTAAAAAGTGACTGACTATTTGTTAAAACAATTGTCAGCCCATATTACAGGATTATGAAATTATACTTTATCATTTGGTGCCAGAGGGTTCTCTCAATGTTAGTAATTTAGAAGGATTCCAGAATATAATTTAATTAAGTCATTAACCTAATTAGGCTGTAGGGCTACATAGCTCTCAAATGAGCTATTTAATTATGGTTCTATGCTCCTTTATAGTAGAATTTCAGAATAAGCATAAGAATTTTTTTTAATCATGTTTATAACAACTAACCTGCTGTTATTAGCAGAATCTTATTTTACTTCATGTGTGAACTACTGAGAGTTACTACTTTTGAGAAGGGCCACTATGTTTCTTTATAAAAAACAACAAGGAAAAGCACTGTGGCCTCATAAATATGGCAAATGAATAGGAATTAGGAACATTGGTTTTTAATCTCAATTCTGTGACCTTGGGCAAGTTATACTGTGTTTTTGATTCTTCTCCACCCTCTCTCGTCTTTTTAAAACGCAATTTGTTTGTGGCAAGAATTGCGCATGCACATATTCAGAGAGAACATTTATCCCAGTGAGGCTCTCAGTTGTGGTTTCTAAGTACTACAGCAACATGCATAATAATCATCTCAAGACCTAGTACTGTAACAGTCTGTGAGATAGTATACAAGTAACCATGGCTAGGCTGAGCAAGAGACATATACATATACATACACCCACACTGCTATTTCTTTCTCTCTACCTTTACCTTGTTCATTTAACTAGAGCACAGTAGAGTCTGTTAAAAAACGCTAATGTGCCCTAACCAGTCTTGATGGGTAGGAGCCATTAGTGCAGATGCAGTGCAGGCAAAGTGCATGAACTCTAGGTTACATTCCCAAAAAACATGAGAACTGACTCATCCTCTATATCCCACCTTTGCCTTGGGAAAACTTAACATTTTCACTTGTCTGAATTTCCAAATATAGTGAAACCTGGTCATTAGAAAATAAGCATAAATGTTGCCTTTATTGTGCATTTCTTTTTTGTTGAGCATGTTGCAATGAGAGAGAGAGGAAAAAAAAAAAGACAAATAAGAGAATGAGGTACATGCACACCAAGAACCATGTGCACAAACACAGAGAACCAGAACACGTCCACGACAGACACATGCGCACATACACATCCAGAACCAGACACATGTGCACACAAGCATGCAGGCCCAGATGCAGACAAATGCACAGAAGCAGATGCATGGACACATGGAGCTGGGCTCCTGGGCCACTGGACAAAATCCGCTCCAATGTGCACGTGCACCTGCTGGTATGGAGCTAATGCCAGAGCCTGAAACAGAGGTTTGCAGCCTCCTGGATGCAGCCAGCCCAGAGCCCGGGCTGGTGGTGGCATGCTTGGCACATGTGCCAGGGGTTACTGACCCCTGTTCTAAAGGGTCGTTAGCAGGGATCCTGGTTTCCTCTGTTAATAATAAATAAAAAAAACAAACCCTACAGTTTTCAAATTTAAAAAGTAGCCTAAAATCCATGTTTGTGATTTAAAATGAAACATCATTAATATATATATGTGGGGTTTCATTTTAAAATCATAGAAAAATGTGGATTACTCTAAAAATTGGGGATTTTTTTTTTTAAATCAGAGAAAAAGCAGGATTCCTGGTTATTAAAGAAAGCTAGAATTGCAATCATTAGTGGCACACTTGACATCTTGTAAAAATGTCACTGAACTGATGAAAAAGATTTCAGTGCTGGTTACTATTTGCTGTATTTCCATTGCTACAAAACAAATTCGACCAGCTAGTATCACAAAAAGTTTCTGTAAGGTTCCTTCCTTCTGAAGGAATGAAGAGTGATTTGGAACAGTATTCCTTAGATGTGCCAATTGGTGACTGTAACAGGGGACCCAGACTATCTTGGGTGTAAGGGTAGGGGAGAAGAAGGAATTGTGGCAGGGAACCAGGAAGCTCCTGCTCACATAAGAAGATGTAGAAGACTTATTTGGCTGTGTTGGGCCATGGCTGTAGGAGAGTAGGCTGGCTCTTGATTGGCAGAGAAAACCCTGTACAGAGCTGGGGAAGATATGTGACCAAAGGGGAGTGTGTGGCTTCGAGGCATATAAGCCTAGAGCCCGAGTTGGAGCAGGCAGTCTGACCCTTGATGCTGAGTAGTGAGGAGCTGTTGAGGAAGATGCTTGTGGCAGATGGATTAGCAGGCACCTGAGCTGTTTCCTGGAGCTTTCCAGAGGAAACTAATGGGAGCTGATGGCCCTGTAGGGATGCCATGACCCATTGCTGGGTAGATTCTTTTGCTGTGGAGCAGGGACTTCCATTTATGTGGCGAGTTAGGCTTTAGACCAGGGGACTGGACTGTGGCTACAGGTAAGTCTGGAGGCCACAGAGGAGTGCCTGGTAAGGCACTCAGATTAAGGCAACCTAGCCAAAGCCAAGGAACAGAGGGCTAAGGGCTGGAGGGCAAGCAGCCTGGCTTGGGGTCAAGGACTAGAGAGCTGAGAACTGGAGAAGCAAGTAGCTCAGCCAAGGTAAGGGACCAGAGAGTCTAGGGCAGAAACAGTGAGGGCAGTCCAGCCCCTGGGGTCAGGCACCCTGAGGGCTTAGGGCTGGTCCAGAAGTGAGAGATGCAAAGAACTGATAGGGCTGAGACAGAGAGCTGTGCCTGAATCAGAGGGCCACAGCTAGAGATCCACAGCTGGAGGAAGCCAAAAGTGCCAAGGCCTCTACAAGGGACAGAACAGTATATAGAGTAACTTTGATGAGGCATGGCCATGGTTGTAGGGGTTGAGGGAGGCCACAGATTTAGCCCTCAGGTAGCAGAGAAAGAGAGAGAACCATGAGAAAGAGAGAACACCTCAGCTCACCAACGTCTGAGGGCAGCCTCCCTTTATCAAGTTTTACAAGATGTGGTAGGTGAGGAACCAGGTGGGACCTTGGAGGGGATGAGGGCAAGCACCAGGCTGGGTAGAGGCAAATGTTAGGCAAATCTTCTTCCTGGTTCCAGGGGTATTACATCAACCCCTGGCAGCCCACCTGTTACAGTGTCTTTAAAGATCTTATGGGTCAAATAGACATGCAAAACACTGTCCCTGTAGAATAGAGACTGATAAGACAACTGATTAATTTAGGGCTCGGCGATAAGTCAGCAGAAGATGGAGAAGCTAGTGTAGTTTAGGAAATACAGTAGATAAAAAAGACAAAGGAATTTCCTGAAGCTCTACAAAATACTTATGATGCAAAAGACTTCACTCTTCATATACTGGTCCTTGTGATGAATATGCTAACTGAAGTGCATACATTTGCGGGGGAAAAAAGTTGCTGCAATGTTTCTAGCAAAACACCTAGCCTAAATTATGGAAGTAAACAAAAATACATATGCAACATTGTTGTACTGCATGCAGTTATTTTTTGTATTGAATGAGTTTTTTTTCTATGCACTTTTAATATTAATTGTATTACATTTTTTTGTAAGCAGCCATCTTAATAATAGGATTTCCACAGTGTATTGGATTCACCAAGGGCAAGTCATGCCTGACCAACCTGACTGTCTTCTATGATGAGATGACTGGCTCTGTAGATGTGGGGAGAGCAGTGGACATGATATATTTTGACTTTAGCAAGGCTTTTGATATGATCTCCCACACGAGTCTTGCAAGAAGCCTAAGGAAGTACAGGTTCAATGAAGGGACTGTTAGGTGGACAGAAAACTGGCTGGATCATTGGATTCAGAGGGTAATAATCAGTGGCTCTCTGTCTAGTTCACAGCCAGTCTCAAGTGGAGTGCTCCAGTGGTTGGTCCTGGGTCCAGTTTCGTTGAATATCTTCATCAGTAACCTGGAAGACAGGATGAAATGCACTCCCAACAAGTTTGCGGATGACTGCTGGGGGGGAAAGTAGTAGTTACACTGGGATATAGGACCGATTCAGAGAGACCTAGAGAAATTGGAGGATTGGACCAAAAGAAATCTCATGAGGTTCAATAAGGACAAGTGCAAAGTCCTGCACTTAGGATGGAAAAAACCCATGCCCCACTACAGGCTGGGGACCAGTTGGCTAAGCAGCAGCTCTGCAAAAAGAAGGGACCTGGGAGTTAAAGCGAAAAATAAGCTGAATATGGGCCATCAGTGTGCCCTTGTTGCCAAGAAGGCTAATGACATCCTGGGCTGCATTAGTAGGAATGTTGCCAGCAGATCAAGGGAAGTGATTCTTCCCCTCTATTTGGCCCTGGTGAGGCCACATCTGGAGTACCGTGTCCAGTTTTGCCCCTGCTCCCACCCCCCAAATACAGAAAGGATGTGGACAAATTGGAGAGAGTCCATCAGAGGGAAACAAAAATGGTGAGGGGGCTGGGACACATACCTTATGAGGAAAGACTGAGGGAACTGGGCTAATGTAATCTAGAGAAGAAAAGACAAAGAGGGGACTTAATAGGAGCCTTCAACTACCTGAAGGGTGGTTCAAAAGAGGATGGAGCTAGACTGTTTTTAGAGCTGGCAGATGACAGAACAAGTATCAAGTTGTAGCAAGGGACATTTAACTTAGATATAAGGAAAAAAAGTCTCTCACTAGGGAGGTAGTGAAGCACTGGAATGGACTACCCAGAAAGGCTATGGAAGCTCCATCTTTGAAGGTTTAAGTCAGGTAGACCAAGCTTTGGCTGGGACAATCTAGTTGGGGATGGTTCTGCTTTGAGTAGGGGGTTGAATTAGATGATCTCCTGAGGTCCATCGTGTCCAACCCTAATTTTCTATGATACTATAATTCTATCAAGAACACAATTTGGCTCCATAGCTTGAATTTAGCTAAACACTTCCACTGATGATGCACAGATCAGAAGAGTATCTAGCTCCCTCTATTCTATTACTTTAATGGCTCTCCAGTGCTCATAGGAATAAAATATTATTAAAATATATGTTGCCCACTTTGCTGACAAAAAATAAAATGAAAAGTAACTGTTTATGGATTATTCTCTGGAGCAAGATGATGTCAGGTTTATATAGTATGCAGACACAAGTTACATTTTTTGCACGATCAGGCCCATGGAAGTACTCTACAGTCACAACATAATACAAGTGCATGGCTGCAGAGTACTTTTAAAATGGTCCATTGTATGACAAATTAATCCTCAATAAATCAGCTATTAGCTGAAGGTGCTCTAAAGCAGAATGCCTTAGCGAACTTCTGTTCAGGTTCCCTTGAGGGTTAAGTTTTTGCATGCAGGGTTGTCACAGGAGGAAGTCTTCTCCCTGTGCAGAGGGGGAGAGAAAGGACAGTGTGCAACTACTGGCTGGGTTTTGCCATGGCAGGAGCTGGGGGCGATGGGGTGCAATGGAGTCCCCTAGCCTTGCAGTCACCCCCTCCCCAAGCTACCCAGACTGGAATATTGGGGTCACTGGGCTGGGCCTACAAGACAAGGAGACTCTGTTTGCCCCCACTGCCCTCCCATCTTTGGTCACAGCAGAGCCTAGCTGGCAGCTGTGAGCTGACAGCTACATTCTGCCACTGGGAAGAGTTTGGGGCCAAGGGTGGGAGAAGTGAGCCCCCCTTTCCAGCATCTCCTACCCAAACCTCTTGACACATGCAACACATAGCTGTTGGCTTGGCTTTATCACAACTGGAGCTTGGGGGTGAAGCAGTTTGGCCATCTGCCAAAGTTCCCATTTGGGGAACTTCCCTCTTGCCTGCACAGAGGCGGAAAAAGACCTCGGAGTCATCGTTGACTCCACGATGAACATGAGCCGGCAGTGTGGGGAGTCAAGAAGGCCAACGGTACCCTGTCGTGCATCCATAGATGCATCGCGAGCAGGTCCAGGGAGGTGACCCTCCCCCTCTATGCGGCACTGGTCAGGCCGCAGCTGGAGTGCTGCG
>JAGPOW010003642.1:97080107-97097451 GCA_030014935.1 Caiman crocodilus | reverse complement strand
CCGGTGCTCTTTCCTGCCAAGGCAGGGGGTCGGACTAGATGATCTGCCCAGGTCCCTTCCGACTCTAGACACTATGATACTATGATACTATGATCTCTTGGGGGCCTGCTGGAGTGCCCCGGCCTGCTGGCCAGGGGTGGTGCAGTGAGGCTCAAGCCCCCCTGCCCAACAGGTCAATGTCTTTTTTTTTTGCAGGGTGGGGCTCTAACTCATGGTTCTTTGTGTAAAGCATCATGAGTTCATGAGTTAGAGAACCCCCACTAAACATCTGTAGGCACCCATAGTCACTTATCAAAATAAAGTTGCATTTTAATGCTTGGCACTAAATTTATAAGATAACTCAGACCCTACACTGTTCCATGATATTTCTCCAGCTGAAATAGCAGCCTTACTGGAGAGGTGCCATGCTCTTCCCCAAAACCCTCAGGTATCATGGAAAATAAGGTGGGGAATTCTCTCTGCCTTAATTATTACTGAGTCGGCAGAAGTAGACTAACTGTATATTGATTATTCTATAGATAGGATGCAGCGTAAGCAGGAGTAATGGAAATCAAGGGCAATTAGTAGGCTGGAAAAGGCAGCAAATGGTTCTGACCACATGCTTAACAGTTTGCTTGTTACTATATGTATCAAGCACATAACGCAAAATGAATGCAATGTCAGATGGTGGATCTCTTGTAAAGTGTTACTGGGGCTTAATACAGTAACAAACTTTATCTCTGTATTTGAGAACTACAGGCAATGGAAACAGGTTAAAATAAGATATTCAAGGCAATTTTTTATTTAGCAAGTGCTTTCTAAGTGGTTGAAACACTAATCCTGTAAAGGTCAATTGATTAAGAAGACCAAACAAAAACGCACTTGCAGTTTCCATGCAATTCATGTATGCAGTTACTACTATTGCACATCATATGTACAGTTCCCTGATTTTTCATAACAGGCAGTTAAGTATCTGTCCATTAGCACATGCAACAGTAATAATTCCTTACACAACAGTACATGCATTTTTGCACCCAACCCTGAGCACCATTTTTTTTTAGTCAGTCACTAATGACATTTTTTTCAGTTGTTGATGGACTAGCATATATTGCTTTTAAGTAAGAAATAAAAATATAACCATTAAAACTGAATCAATGTGACCCAAAACTGGTAGTGACAGTGAATACTGTAATGAATATAGAGGGGCAATGAGTGCACTGTAGATACAGAAATGAGTTTAACCATTTTGGCAGCGGCATTACCATACATCTCTGCTAGAGGGATAGTTCCTTAGATGGTACAGTTCCATGGCCTGGATGAAAAGTGCAGAGAAAAAAATTAAAAAAGAGCAAAGATGTTGAAACTATCCTTGAGCTTCTAGAGGTCTCCACTAGGGACATGAAAGGTTACATGATTAATCATTTAACTGATAAGTGTAATGATAACAGGTTAATTTACCAGTTACCATTAGCTGAGGGCAGGCACAGTCTGATAGGAAAGGGAAGCCACACAGTGCCCTAGCAAGACTCAGAAGGCAACAGGGCAGGCAGGCAGGAAGGAGGGAGGGAAGAGTAGGAAACAGGGGAAGAAGAGACAAGGGGGACTAATAACTGTAGCCTAAGGGGAAAACAGGGAGCAGCCTATCACTTACCAATTAAGCAACAAGTTGGTTGTTCAGAGGTGCTCCCTGAAACACAGGGCTTTAGGTGGGCTGTGTTGTCTGGCTGGGTTTGCCTCCTCCCCCACCTTTCCTCCTAGTCAAAGGGCTCTGGAAGTCAGGAGCAGCTCCCAGCAGCAGCTGTGTCTGAGCTGCTGTGTTGCCTAGGGTTACCATATTTCCAGTTCCGAAAAAGAGGGCACCTTTGGTGGTGTATATGGTTGTGTGGGGACAAACCCCCACCCCCTGGGTACTGCTGGTCCCCCTCATGCCAAATCCATAGTATCCCTGCTCCCCGCCCTCAGGCCATGCTGGTGCCCCTCATTCCTGACCTGCATCTCCTTGGTGCTGCCAGTGCCCTGAATTCCCAACCCCCAGTCCCTCCCATCCCCAGTGCCCCTCACTCCCAAGCCACAGCCCTCCTAGCCCTGCAGGTGCCCCCCAATTCTGATCCATAGCCCCCAGATGCCCCCATCCTGACCAGGCCAGTGTGGTGGCTTCAGTGGCTTGTGTAGGCAGCAGAAGTGAGTATAACCCTGGCATAGACTGGAGGGAGGAGCAAAGGAAGCCTGTGGCACCTCTCATCCTGGGTTGGGGCTCCCACACTGCACCAGGTGGCCTGGTCACAGCCCCCTCTGGGCAGTGTTTCCTAGCCAACCTGCCCTTGCGAGCACAGGCACCGGCTCTGGTGCTGCTGGCCTGACCATGCAGTTTCCTGCCACCTCTAAAATACCTCCTTCCCCTACCAGAGGGGCAGGTGCCTCTCCCTTGCCCTCCACCCCTGTGCCTTGTTACAGCCCCAGCATCCAGTCATCTTCTCAGCACCAAAAAGCAACTGCCCCTCACACACCATCCCCTCCACACCCATTCCACACACATATATGCTCACACACAGGCTTGTGTACACCCCCACCCCCCCCGGACAGTCTCCCAGCTCTGGTCCTCCAACCCCTTCCCCCCCTTAGACTTACCTGCATCCAGTTGCTGGTGCTGCTTCCATCACCCTGCTTGGCTGTATGCTGGCCACATGCATGTGCAGGTTAGACACAAATGGTCCCCCCTGCCTCCAATCACCCCAAGCAGCTCCTTGCAAGCTGAAAGGCTGCCAGCCTGTAAGCGGAAACCTGCAGTTTCCTCCTTTAAAGAGGAAAATCCAGCAAATAGAAAACTTGGATCCCTGGTAAACATGTGTGCCACTAGGACAAGCCAGGAAATGCAGTTTTAACAGCAAAATCCCAGACTTTGTTCCTATTTCAAAAAATTTCCCAGATAGAGATTGGAGGACCCAAGCAGACATGTCCTGGAAAATCTGGATGTATGGTAACCCTACTATTTTTTGGTTACTCATTTAACCAATATAATTAGAGGAGGCTAAACGAATATTTTTTTTTAATTATATTTACATACCTAGGCTCCATAGACTTCTTACTGTAGGGGGAGAACGTAACATACAAATGTTGCTGTCCAGGTTGAAAGAAAGGGTTAGATTCTATTCCATGTATTAGCCATGTAGGTGGACTTAAGCACCTGAGTATGACTCTATCCCCCCTGCTCCCTGAACAACTGTTAATAAAAAGATGAGTGTGTCCTTGTCCTCCTCCTCATACCTTTGTGTGTCTCAGTCTTAAGGGCATGATGGTGGTTGTTTCAAAAGCACACACATTAATGGAGTTTTTAGGGGGTCAAGCAGCTGGAACAAAATCACACTTAGATACCTAAATGCACTTACATGTGAAGTAGGGGAATAAAATCTGGCCCAAAGTATTTAAATAAGAATACATCAGAATAGAAGCCAAAGAGCAAAGTCCAAGATGTATTTTCCTTCTGTTAGGTCTCAATATTGGTCCCATGGATCCTGTGTTCTTATCAACAACATCAGCAACAGCTTGTTTGTACACAAGTCTCTATGATTTCACTTAAAGTTGTCTGCAAAGACTGCCAATGATAACGGCAAATGTTTTTGTTAAGTGAGTCCTTGCTCATCAGGAATAGAATTAAGACCAACTCACATCCCATAAGTCTTTGAACACCTGAAACAATGCTTTTAACATGTAAGAAGCAGCTCAAATCTTATTTTCTTATTGCTCAGTCATGAACCATGCAATTTCCCTTTGTTTCAGAGGTGCCAGATTTTAATAAGTATTAGAAACCAGTAAACATAATTGGAAACAAATGGCATTCCCTATCTTTATGAAGCAGCAGGGATCTCTGCCTGTCCACTTTTGCTTCACTGAATCTGACCATATTTAGGAGGAATCGATCTCTACAAAAGGAGAGGACTACTATAAAGAGAATATAGGAAGAATACACAGTATAGAAGATGAGGAAAATGAACATACAGTCATGTTTTTGTATTCAAATGTATCTTTTATTTTACATTCTTATTGCCAATGTGCTTTTCAGAGCTAAATGGATCTAATGGTGGGAATGTGCTGGCTAAGAATTTCAGATGTGAAACAACTGCATGCTGCAATGTGCTGACACTACTAACCAAATGTCATTCACTAAATATCATTGGTAATGTTTTACTATGAATAGATTTATCCAAGATTCCCTTAGAATACAAAGACAGGTGTATGGTCAGTTTGTGGTTTAACTAATGGCACGAGATTAAGCTAGTGCAACTTCTCAGGCAAAATATAAATAGGGTTTAAATCAATGTAAAAATGCCCACAAACAAAGTACAATTAATTTAACTAAATCAGTATGTGTGCCTACTCATTACTGTATCTAGTATGAGATCTGCCCCCATCTACAATAATCCCACTACTCCCAATTGCATCAAAAAATCTCTCCAAATAGATGTAATATCTTTAGACATTGCAAGTCATCTGCTCTAGGATCACAGAACATTCAGATTTTTAAAAAATAGCACCACAGTATCTCAATAAAGCACATGTCAAACTGGCAAAGATCTAAGCCATTGTCAGGGGGAGTCATTAAATGGTAGTGTTTCTAGCATGGTTCCACAGAAACTGGTAGGAAATCTGTCACTATTCAATATTTTCATCAGTGAACTAGAAATACATGAAATTTGCACATGATACAACAAGGAATGACAGAATGTTAAACAATGATAAGCAGAGCCTGGTCATACAGAACAATCTGGATTATTTGGTATGTGGAAGCTATGCAAACAAAGTGGCTTTTTATACAGCCAAAGCTATATTTCTAGAATGCAGGAATAGTGGTCAGGCCCATAGAATGGGGAATTAAACCCTGAAAAGGATCTAAGACTCAAGGGACAAGTGATTTGAGATGAACTCCAAGTTTGATGCTGTGGAAAAATATGGGCAATGCAATCTTCACATGCATGAACAGGAGGGTAGTGAGTAGAAGTAGGGAATTAATTCTACCTCAGTATACAGTCCACTGCTAGAATCTTGGGCCAGGGTCCATATTTTAAACACATGTTGGAGGTTCAAAGAGAGTGCAGAAAAGAGCCACAAAACTGACTAAAGGGCTTGACAAAATACTTAATTATGGGAGTATGAAAGAACTCACTCTGTTTTATTTTTTAAAAAGAAGATGGGTATGGTTACAGTTCCTTTTCAGGGAAAAATATTGAGTATGAAAGCAGTCAGTTCATTGGGGAAGGCATGACAACAGCCAGTTAACAGCAGGCCAGAGATAAGTGATCGTGGTGTGGTCTATACACTGTAACTTTTAAATTATTTTTTAACAAGAGTTACACTGGTACAGCCTTTAGTGTTGATTTAGTTATATTGATAGAAAAGCACATTTCCCTTTCCATTTAGAAATAAACTGTAGGCTTATAAGTACTTTTATTCAGAATTTAATGTCCAATTTTTATTGGACCAATTGTGCAGTTGGGATAAAGTTAGACAAGCTTTTGAATGCAAGACATCCATAGATTCATAGATACTACAGTAGTTGCATGCTGTACCTATTCCAGCATAGCTAAAAAGTACAATGTTAAAAAGTGTATACCACTTTAGATATAAGTAGACAAGACACACATCTCTTCAGGCTGCTGAATATGAAAACTCAATTCTAAAGGAAGCTGAAAAGACTCAGGTCTCTTAAAACAGTACAGTTTTTAACACATTTCTATTTACAAATACATACTGAACTCCTGTAACCGTGCTGGATATGGTGTGAATGTGTTTCCAACTTATTCCTGTAGAGAAGACAAAGAGCTATTCAGACTTAAAGTACTCATTTACCGATGAACCAATAACCACATTAGGGATTGTACTGATTTAGCTAGTCTGGTATAAAATTAATTCCCTAGAAAAATAATTAAACCAATTTAAAAACGGTGTAGACTCAAAAGTATGAAAAGCAGTAAAACACCAGTTGGGCTTCTGCAAATTAAGAAAGAAAGTTTTGTACTTCACTATGTGTAAGCCCATGAACATATGAAAGCAAGTTTCTCTGTAATCTTTTTCCTGACCAAATGCTATCTGCTAATACAAATCTCCAAGATCTTAACCTCTCTTTCAGCTTCTCTTCCCTGTAAGCACTGGGGAGGAAATGGTTCCTGCCACTAAGCAAAAGGGGGCATATTTGCATGACTTCATACAATGTGACAAGGAAATCCTGTTAATAGAGAATGCAAAGGGAAAGCATGTATATTGTCTCTTCAATCATTCTTCTAGGCTCTCCCTTCCTACACCTCAACAAGTATACTTCCTGTGTCATCATTTTTGTGATTTTGCCTCATACACTGTAACTGATCAAGCCTTATTTATATAGGATGCAGGTTTGAGTTAACAGTTCACTCTTGCCTCTGAATCATTTTACCAACTCTCTTACCAAAGCTCTAACCTCCTTCCCAAACAGGGAATAATAATAATTTTGTTACCCTTTTTGCTGAAGACTCAACTAAAACTCATAGCAATGTACTTGCCACGGAGGTAAGAACCAAAGTATCAACCAAACAGAACAAAAAATTCAGACACATGTGGTGCCACACTCAGAGAACGCACATGGTGCTGAAACATCTTACATCGAATTCTCGACTTTTCTATAAATGAAGAAAGGTAAGAATTCAATATTCCAGAAAATAAAAGGCTGGAAAGAAGATGGTGATAGTGTAAGAGTGATTCTGTAGGTGTGATGGTCCAGAAATTATGCAAAAGGCAAGGTTTTCTTAGAGTGATGGCTTTTATTGGACCAATTGTGCAGCTGGGATAAAGTTAGACAAGCTTTTGAATGCAAGACATCCATAGATTCATAGATTGTAAGCCCAGAAAGGACCTTAGAAGATCATTGGGTCCAACCCCCTTCACCAAGCAGGAAAGATACCTGGAGGTCAGGTGACCCCAGCATGGGTGAGTGACATGAGTCGGGGGGGGGCACCAGATTGCCAACAGGGGGGAGGGGGTCCCCCAGCAGCTGATTGCTGGCTGGGGGAGGTCCTCCAGCAGCCAACTGCTGACCGGAGGAGTACCCCAGCAGATAATCAGTGCACTTCTGGTTGCGTGGCTGGAGCCTGCAGGGGGTACACAGTCAATCTCAGGGAGTGCCCATGCACCTGCACGCACCCCTTATGCATTGCCAATGGACCCCAGCAAGGTGACTGTCTAGTCTCCTTTGGAAGATTTCCAGGGTAGGTGATGGCATCACCTCTGGAGGGAGCTTATTCCACAGTCTGGACACCCTGACTGTGAAGAAGTTTTTCCTAATGTTGAGCCTGAATCAATTTTCCAGGAGTTTGTTGCCATTACTCCTGGTTTTCCCCTCGGGTGCCCTGGTGAACAATTGCTCACTGAGCCCACTCCCCTAGTGTAGCGGTAAGCTGCTTCCAGGTTCCCTCTCAGCCGTCTTTTCCTCAGGCTGAAGGGTCCCAGATCTCTCAGCCTTTCCTCGTATGGCTTTCCATGTAAGACTCTGAACATACAGGTGGCTTTTCTTTGAACTCTCTCAAGCTTGTCCACATTCTTGTTAAAGTGTGGTGCCCAGAAGTGGACACAGGTCTCTGGACACATATTCTTCTTCAGGTCTTTAAATATAGGAAGCCAGGCACAGCAAGTTAAGCCCAACATAGGGGAGGGGCTGAGAGAAATTTGTAGATGTAGCAGACACACAATTAGCAAAAGGAAAGAAATTGAGTACTGGGAGATCAAGACCTATCAAATGGGGTGGTCATTCTCACCTTCCTTGTGTGGAAAGTATTCAGGAGTTGAATAAATTATAATGGGCCATAAATCCAATATCAGTGTTTAGTCCTTGATTCTTAGTGTCTAGCCAGCTTATGAATTTTTGTTCCCAAGTTCACCTTTTAAAGGTGTTAGATAGATTTCCCTGAGCACAAGGATAGTGAAGTCAGAGACAGAGGGTACTTGCAGACGTTATCAATCATGGCCAGATCCCCCATGACAACTGGATCTACCCATGGACACCCAGCCCCCAAGAGCACCATCAAACACCATGGAAGACCCTCGCCCATTTTGCTCTGCTATCTAGAGTTGGAAACAGAACTGGACTATAGAGGAAATGGAGAATCTCATTACCATCTGTAGGGAGGATGAGCTCTAGGAGCAGCTTTATAGGAGACTGTAATTTTAAGCACCTACCACAAAGCTCTTAAAGTTACAGCATCATCACAAGTAAACAGACATTAGGTATTTGATGGTGGGGGCTCTGAGTCTCTATGCGCTGGCTGAGGCAGGGGGGCGCTGTAACCTGCTCTGGAAGCCCGACAGCCGAGCTGGTTGGTGTCTCCAGGCTTGCTTCCCCACCTGTCTGGAGACACCAGAAGCCAGCCAGGCTGCCAGGGATTCTCCTATGTAGGGGGACTCTCTTGGGTGTGGCCCCTCCAGCAGTGTCATCAGGCACCAGGGACTCTCTTCCTGGAGGTAGGGGTGCTGACCAGGGTCTCCCTATCCCCAACAGCTGTGCTGCTGGATGCGCCTCCAGGCTCACTCCCCTGCCCACCTGGGAAACACCAGCAGCTGGCCAGGTTGCCAGGGGATCCCTCATGTGTGTGCATTGGGTGTGGGGAGCTCTCAGGGAACTGAGGACCCCCTCCCTGGGGGTGGGGGTGCCAGACATGATCCTCATGCCTGATGGCTGTACTTTGCCCTTCCTTCCTTGGCTGCACAGCAAGGAAACTCTGCCTTCTCCCTGTAGCAGTCCAGGGACATGACAAGGTAACCCTTGTAAGAAACTGTATACAAGTTCCCTAAGGCACTCTAATTTAGAGCACCTTCATTTATTACCCGATTGAATGAGGGTTACTTTTTTGTGCAATTGGCCATTAAAAAAATTCTCCACAGCCATGCACATGTGTTATGACACAGCTATAAAGAGCACTTTCAGGAGTCAGATCAGATGAAAAATCTCAATTCTGTCTGCCCAGTGTAGTTGTTCTTTAAGAAATGTGCTTCTAATGATGAGTGTATATCTCTGTTCTTTATATTTTTTTTTCAGTGAGAGTTCATTCTCTTGTAGTGTTGCTGTTTAGTTTCACTCATATAGTTGCCATGAGGGGATTTTGTGCTTTAGATTAGGTATACCACATTTTGAGAGGCATGTGTAGGAACATGGATTCTGGTGACTTCTTTATGGGGGTGTTGATAGTAGTGGCAGTGGAGATGTGCTGACAGGTTAAGCATTTGTTGCCAATGCAAGCGTGTGTCCCACTTGATGTCTGTTGGGCAGTGGAGAGTTTGCTTCTGATGATGAGTTGGGCAAAGCTGGGGGGCTGTTTGAAAGCCAGGAGTGGAGGGACTGGGCATATTTCTCATAAGCTCTCTCAAATACTCGCTTCTTTTCTTTTGAACACTGTGTGCCTACTACACCTGAGAATTTCTCTCAGCCCCTTCTCTATGCTGTGCTCAACTTGCTGTGCCTGGCTTCCTATATTCAGAGACCTGAGGAAGAATGTCTTGCATTCAAAAGCTTGTCTAACTTTATCTACACAGTTGGTTCAGTAGAAGATGATGATGATGATGATAGGCATTTATATTGTGGATGTTGGACAGCTCCTCATGGAAAATCATGGTGTGCCTCTTGCCTTTGGAGGACTGGTTAGTATTAGAAGTCCACCTGAGGTTGGTCTTCATCCACTTATTTTTGCTCCTGTACTGTGACCAGCCTTGATTATGGCCTCTGCTCTCATCTCCTCTTCAGTCTACTCATACACATCGTTGTTGCAGTGCCTCCTATAAAAGCTGCTCCTAGAGCTCATCCTCCCTACAGATGGTAATGAGATTCTCCATTTCCTCTATAGTCCAGTTCTGTTTCCAGCTCTAGATAGCAGAGCAAAATGGGCGAGGGTCTTCCATGGTGTTTGATGGTGCTCTTGGGGGCTGGGTGTCCATGGGTAGATCCAGTTGTCATAGGGGATCTGGCCATGAAGGTGTAGGTTGGGTACATTGGTGTGGATATTAGTGTAACCCAGGTGGTACTCAAAGATGTACCCCCTTTCCAATTGAAAGGATTCAGAATGGGTGCCAGAGCGTTGTGGGAGACATGGTTGCCTGAGTTGTGCAGCTCTCTTCCTATTCTCAATGGGGTAAAGCCAGGATGCAAGTTAGGACTTAACCATATACCCTTTAATGAAAGGGAATAGGGTTTGGGACATAACATAGATACAAAGTAGGTATAGAATACATTCAAGTACCAAGGAGGGACAGAAGAACTCAGCAGTGGTTAGGTATCCCCCTTCATTTGACATGAGATGGATAACAAAAATATAAGAGGCAGGTTAACAGATATGAGATGTGATGCAGGCTAACAACATATAAGAGACATAGATACCCCATAAGGGTGGGAGAATTAAGTTGAGAAACCCACCTCTCAGGAGGGGATTTGCTCTTCAATCAAATCACCTCTTAGTTGCCTTGCCCAAGGATCAAGCTCAGGTCTTTAGTATGGCAAGCAGGGATTCACTCCCCAAGCCATCAAAGCCTGAGGTGGTAACTGTAGCTCAGGCTTTTGTCCTTCATGGAGGCTTTGCGTGCCAAAGGGCTGCATGCCACACTGCCTGGGCTCTTGCTGGGAAATCAGAATCCCTAGCTGCCCCTGCAGCTCTCAGGCTGGGGTTCCCCACTGAGGGTCCTTGTGGGCTGCCCTGAATGCAGTGAGGAACCACTGCCTGCTATTTCCAGCCAAGCTCTGCTGCTACTGCCTGCCTCTGGGCTGTTCTGGGGCAATTGCTCCGCCCCACTAGTCAGTTCTCACCAGCTCTTCAAGGTCCCTCTTCTTCGTCCCTTGTCAATCTCTCCCCAGTCAGGCAAGCCATCCTTTTATCCTCTGGGCCTTTGTCCCCAGAGTTCAAACTATCCAATCAGTCAGGGAGGAGGGATTTCAGGTTTTCACCCAGGTCTGGGTCCTTTGCTTCATTTCAGGTAGAGGGTGGGACGCAGCACCCGACCTGGGTGGCAAGGGAAAGCTTATAAACTATTGCAGCTGGCATGCCAGTTGCCCATGCCAAGCCAGCTTGAAAGGGCCACCCTGGCAAGCCTGTCACATCAGCATATCTCTCTCTTTCACTACAAGTAAGTCTAGGTCCAGTTGAGTTTAGCATATACATAGTGCAACTGGCTGTGTCCTCCCCAACTTTTCCCTTCTCCATAAACCCTGACCTTTCCAGGGGGATCTATTAGCCCATCCCATCACAGCTGGCCATGCTCTCCCAAGCCCCAATTTTTCCAGGGCCATCCATCCACTTACCAGCCCCAGCATGGATGGCTGGTTATGTACTCCTTCAAGCCCCAAACTTTTCAGGGCATCCACCCCAGCTTGGTTGGTCATGCCTCACTCAAGTCCCAAATTTTCCAGGGGCATCTGCTTGCATGCAACAACCATGCTCACCCTTACCCCAAGGTAACATGGCTCAAGTGTCCACAAGCCATGGTTAGTTTGGCCATACCAATCCAAACCCTGATATCACCAGGGCCATCTCCCTGCCAGCCTGTTTCTGTTTATCCTCGGGGGGGAGGGGGGTAGTGGAGAATATCAGAAACCTAAACTCTTTTGTGTTTTCATTTTTGTTGAAAAAAATCAGAGCATTTCAATATATTTTTTTCTGCACAATCCAGAAAAAGTACATTTTTGCTGAAGTCAGAAAATGCATAGTAAATAAAATGGATAAAAACAGGATAACTTGTTCTATTCTTGCCTTTGTCCCCATCTTTTGTCAGGTTGGTCACTAATTGTATGTTTCTCATTTTCAAGGTGCCTGAACTGACACAGCCCTTGTGACAGGCACATGAGATTTCTTCTCAAGAGAGTCTCCTTTACATCTCTCTCCTTCCTCTTAAACCCTATTACAGCTGCTCCAATAGCAGCGGGCTGCCTGGTGCTAGTGATCCCAGTGCAGCATGTGCTGGTGCTGTTGGAGTAGGCCGAGCTGTTTAGAGTGTTTAGGTTCAGTTGTTATTTTTTCATATTGCCAAAATTGTGCTGACAATACAATACATGTGATGTAATTCAGTTAAACCTAAACAGAGCTTCATGAGATGAAAAGGCACATTTCTTTGCATTCTGAAATTAGCAATGACTGATTAAGGCACTCTTTTGCTAAATAAGAGATGCATTTTGAATCCACTCAAGCTGAAGATCTACAAGCCAGGTCTCCAATTTCCTGGGAAAGTGATCAAATCACTAGGTTGTTATGTAAAATGCCATCACCTCTGTCATCAGTCATGTCTTACCAAAACTGAGATCCTAGTCCTGTGAAAGAGTCAGAACCTGTATTTGTCTTCACAGAAAGACTTAGGCACTTCTATTCACTTAAGATCCCAAGTGCTAAGCCCCAGAGTGTTGTGAGAGTTCAGATACACTTCTGCGTCCAGGGTTTCCAGCAGATTGATTCCAAGGAAAAAAGGATAGAATTTGGCAGCTCCATAGGGTGATTCAGAGAACCAAGCCTTTAAGCAAGGAACCATGGGAATTAAATCTCTTGTAGGCAAGCACTGAATTTAAGCCCAATTTGGAGATTCCTAAGGGCTTATCCTGAATTTACTTCCAGGTAACTACTGAGAAATTCCTATTTGAAAGCTACAAAATCTGTGCAAGAGATCTAGAAGCATGACAGTAGACTTAGTTTCCTTTATAGGTTTACTCAGAGAAGTTATGAAAAGATAAAAAGCCCCTGAAAATCTGGTGTCAGCCAAAGGAGGTTTTTGGATTGAGTTTTGGCTGTGGGAAAGCAGAGGACTTCCTATTCAAAGAACGTGTTCTTATTTATGGAAGCACTTAAGCATGTTTCCCTTTAAGCACATGCTTAAATGCCATGGAAGCTAGTGGAATTTAAACATGTTCCCACCGAGTACAATGCAATCTAAGGATTTCCCTCAGTTATGGTGCAAGTGCCTTTCTGAAAAGGGAGCCCAGCAGCACTTTTCAGGATCAGTATACACAGTTGCTGAGTGCTAACTGATGTGCAGTCCCTGCTCTAGAGTTAGAGTGACACCCCCACCCCTCCCTCTGATCCAACAGTCATTCACTGTTTGAGTCAGGTGCAGGGAATCAAGCTCCAACTTTGGAGCCAATCCAACAAAGGAGCTGCGAGTCTGCAGCCTCTATTCCCTAGCCAGCACCCCGCAGCAGCTCCAGTGCTGTCTTCAGGAAGAGAGTGGGGATAGGAGAGGGGTAGAGAGCTACATGCTGCGGTTTGCCCAGCCAGAGTTGGAAGGGGATGGCCCTGGGGAGGTGGGGTGGCTCCAATCCGTGACAAATGTCACTTTTGTCAGCACTCTATAGAAAGCTCTACTTCTTCCTTTTCTGGAGGCTCTTGTCCTTTCAGACACTGCTTCAATGATACCAGCCAGAAATTCTGCACTCAGTTCCTTAAATTCTCCCTCTGCTTACAAAAGCAGCCAAATAAACAAAAACAGTGCATCATATTTGCTGGTTTTCCTGCAGCTTCACATTGGTCACTGGTTTTGATTGTTTCTTTCAAGATAGAGTATTTGTAATAGAATTTGCTGAATAAAATGTATATACTTTTTTTTTTTTTTTTTTTTTTTACAGATGAATTCAGTCAGGTAGAATGGCTTATAGTCTGATACTTGCAAGATTTAGAGTCAAAAGTTAGTGAGAAAGATTAACTGAAAATCATTTTCCTGCTCTGTTGATTTTCCATTCGGCACAATTAGTTTGGCATCCTCAAAAGCCTACCAGAATGGAATGGTCTTAATGATTTGTTTTGCATGTTTCTCAAGCAGTGGCTGCCACCAAGGACAAAGTAAACAATCTAATCTAGTCAAACTAGTCAAGTAACATTCCAAGAGTATTGACGTCATTGGGTGTCCCCAGTGACTTTAAAACTTCAGGAGTTTGGCTCCCTCTTAAGTTTATTCAGTGACACGAAATAGAGCTTGGGGGAGGGGAGTCCCCTGGCTATTTTTGCCAGAATCAGTGTCAGAAACTCTGATAAAAACCAAACCAGTATGAATGTTTGTCTTTGTTTTCATGGTACCTACATACCACACACAGCAAAAGGAATTTGTATCTGATTTTAGATGCAGAATAAGGAGAATAGTGCAGTCCACAATGAAAATACCTGAACTTGTGCCAAATATTCATCACTGCTAGATAAAAATGTTCTAGTTTGATGCCTTTCATGCAAGAGTCATGGGGCCAGAAGGAGAGGAAACAAGAGGGAGCCTGAATGTGGCCCAACTTGGTAGGAGCAATTGCTGGGTTCTGGTTCCTGCCCCCCTATCTGTTTATAGCATAAACAACCTACAGAGCAAGTGCAGTCTTAAACCAAGGCCTCCTGTTTCCTAGGCATGTATCCTAAGCACTAATTAGATCTTTTTACTGCTTGCATGATCTCAGCATCAAATAGTCAGTTGATTTGAATTTTCCCTGTCAGAGGATTTAGAGATTTATGCAGAATGTCTGTGCGTTCTAGATGGAATTGGATTGTGACAAAGCTTAGGTGGGATTTGGATGCTTATGTGGCCATTTTGGTTCCCTCAGGAGACCAAAGATTTGGGCCAAGATGCTGTTCCACCTAATAGGGGCTTAAGTGGACTTAGACTAAGTGGAATTCTATTGAGTCCCTAAAAAAGTATAAATGAAAAAGGTTGGTGGGTCCTTCTTCTTGTTTCCCTTTTGTAACAGTCTGAAAGAGCAGAGGATGGTATGTTACTAAAAAGATTCAAATCTGGATTTTCAAGATCTTGACTAGGGAGGAAAGGAACTTCATTTAGGCAGCTACACCAACTTAGATATAGGTGGAAAAGGATCAAGGTTCATTGTCTTATGCTTTTATGGCTATTGAGTAGAGGTGAAATAGTATCATGCCTAGTAACTTCTAAACACTACTTAGACATCTCAGTACATCTCTTATTGTATTACAAAGGTTAGTAACAATGCTTACCCACCCTTTCTCCCCAAGACATGCGCATTTCACTTATGATTTCTGCAGTCAGAAAAAAGGTATATAAGATGGCTAGACAGTTGAAATATGGAGATAGAGTAGGAATCCAAAATACAGTAAACATTATACAAAATACCTTAAATATAGGAATAATGGTTATTAGTAGTACTCCACTTTTTCTAGTCTCTTTTTAAGACATCTTTCCAAGAAAGAAAGAAAAATCCCTAATGATAGGCTGCCAAATTTAACTAGCACTTCTAATTAATCAAGCCCATTCTTTAAGAATCACATTAATCTGTATCAGCATCTGCAATCTTGGAAGCGAAAAGCACTTAAGTAATTTTTAAAGCTATGCTCCTGTAAAGGATTTTTAATTTTACATTGCACCCATTTAGCTACTAAAGGATATAGACACACGATGGTACCTCTTAACAAGGGTACAATAAAGAAAAGATAAAATGCTGTCAAACAATTGGAACAAGGTTGTCTGTCTGAACCACACAAAACTGTATAGATGAGGGCTAGTCTGTGGTGCTTAAGAAGGTATTACTGTTCTTGGGTTTTGTAGGACTGCTAAAACTTTTACAAATGACCTTTCTTCATCAGTTGGCTAAACAACCTTAAACTCATGTGGACACAGGCAGTTAATATTGAAACTTAGCATAGTTTCTAATACATAGAAGCTTCCATGACTGAACCTTTGCAGCATTTTCTTCATGACAGTACCCGGCTTGGGTAAATTTGAACTGGCTAATGTCAGAAAACCAGTCAAATCAAAAAAGTTTTCCCCGCCAAAAGTCTCACTGACTGCCCAAAGCCCCAGATAATCATGCACTACATAAAAATAAATACTTTCCTGGTTATAACAGAGAGCCAGGAGGCTCCTGTTACTTGAGGAATAAAAAGTGGCAGGCGGAGGTGGCTACAAAAAGAATAGCCAACCAGGGGAAGACGCAGAGGCTAGGAGTGGCTACCTAATCACAGAGCTGCTTATTCTTCCATAATTCAGCAGGGCAGAACCCTGCTTGGGAAGCACGGACTAAGCTGCAGCAGAGACCACCAGCAACAAGCTCTACTGAAGGCTACTTAGCAAGCCTACTCGGGAAATACCTTTTGTATGGCTGGAGCCTGGGAATGGCTGTGCAGGCAGCAGATCGTGGCTCAGGGAGCCACATGACCAAATGGAACATGGCTTCCAGCTATATGAACCCAGGGCCTGAGCCAGAGCGTGCAGTCTGGCCCTGGAGGCTCCAGGGCAAGGGGAATGAATAATGCAGGAGCTCTCTTAGTGGGCACCAGGGCTACCTTGAGGAAAGTGATCAGAGTGCTGATGCCCTACAAGGGAACATTGCCTGGGATAATATTGCCCAGAGATATTGCTTTGTTATGCAGGCAGATAGCCATTGTTTATGTTTGGACCCAGAAGGGCCTTAGTTTGCCAGAAGGCTTACTCCTGGGTTACACTCCCGATGGTTTGGAAGGGGAGTGAACAGAGAACATGGTGGGACATCGGACTGGTATCTGGGGAGTGCCAGGAGGATACTAGTGTTTAGAGTCTAAGGGCCATGATTGGAGGCTCATTCCTGAGGAGAAGGTCCAAGAGAGCGAGAGCGAGAGCAAAGCTTAGCCTGGACAGGAGCTGGGCATCAGCCAGGGAGGGGTTATGCCTGGGGAGGGCAGAGCCAGAGTTAGGGGTCAGTCTGTGCATGAGACCCCTAACCTCTGTACAGGACCTCCACCTGACACAGGAGGTACATGGTCCCACTAGGGGGGAATGCCATACTGGATCTGGTATTGGCAATGGGGAATGACATGGTAGGAGACCTACAGATTGGTAGCCATCTGGGGGAGTGATCACCTAATAACAGAATTCACCATAAGACATTGAGTGGGGTAAGGTAACTAGTAGGGTTAAAGTACTAGACTTTAGGAAAGCTGATTTCAAATGAACTCAGGCGATTAGTCAAGGTAGGGGTAGGATTACTGCAGAGTAAGGGTTTTGAAGTAATGGGAGCCCAAGAAGGGTGGCTGTACCTTAAGGAAATGATCCTTCAGGCACAAAAGTGAGACAATCCCTGTGCGAGGTAAAAGAGGGAAAGGCGCCAGGAGGCTTCCCTGCCTGATCACAGAAATCCAGGGGAGCTGGAAACAGGGAGAGATCACTAAAGACGAATATACCTCCTCTGCTTGTGCCTGTAGGAAGGCAATCAGACAGGCCAAAGCTACCATGGAGCTGAGGATGGCATCCCAAGGAAAGGACAACAAGAAATTGTTCTTTAGATATATAGAGAGTAAAAGGAAGGCCCAGGGAGGAATAGGACCCCTGCTAAATGGGCAGAAACAATTGGTGACAGACAGGGGGGACAAGGCTGAACTCCTCAACGAGTTCTTTGCCTCAGTGT
>JAGPOW010003642.1:97036839-97066124 GCA_030014935.1 Caiman crocodilus | reverse complement strand
CAGGACAGGCATGATCCGCTCCCTGCATGCCCTGCCCTGTGGGGAGGGCTGGCAGGGGGATGTATGGGGGTGTGTGGAGGACATGTGTGTGTGTATGGGGGGAGGTGCTGCCTAGGAGCCAGCGGGGGGTGAGGGGAAGAAGGGGAAGGTAGGGGGCACATGCAGCTGAGTTTGCCTAGTTGGCAGCTTCTTGTGCAGTGTTCCATGTGGGGCTGCCCTCCTTGGGGTAGCCAGTGCCATCCTCTCAACCACCCCTGCTGGCCCTGGCCCCAGCCTGGGCCCCAGCCAGTATACAGCTTCTGGCAGGGTTGTTCCCTGTGTGGCTGCAGCTGGCAATGTGAGCCTGGGCATCAAGATGCAAGGGGACCAGAGCAGCACCCAGCTGCACAACAGCCCCACTGAAAACTGTGTGCTGTTCAGGGCCAGGGCTGGGGCTGCCAGAGCTGTTCTGCTTCCCTTTCTGTTCCTGCTGCTGCTGCTGCTGCTGCTGCCCCTGCAGCGTTGCTCTAGTGTTGACATGGGATTTTAGGAACCCAGCACTTATACCTTTTTTCCGGGTGAGCACAACCCTCAGACTGAACACAATACCTGCCAGTTGATGATATGCAAATTTATTGATATAGAGTAATAACAGAAAAACAACAGTACAAACAATCAAGCAATTCTAGATCTACCAATCCTAGGGCTGTTCTTAGAGTCAAAGTAAATCTGGTCATCCACTCAGAGGCTCTTCCATTTAGGCGTCAGCAGTTGGCCCACAGCCCCTGTCCAGTGAGGTGCATGAAACGAGCTGCTGGTGTGCCCTCAGTCCATGGTGGCCTTGGGGACCCTTCTCGGAGGCTGGGGATGGGGCCCCTCTCATGGAAGAGAAGGAGGAATGGTAAAGATGAGAAGGAACAAGCAGGGACCCTTTGTTAATGTCAAGTCTCTGCATTTGTCTTGTCCTTCCTCCTTGCTGACTCCTGATGACTCTTCATTCGTGGCTATCTCTGGTTGGTTGTCTTTGTCCACATAACCTTCTGGGCCTTTCCCTAATTTGGTCAGTTTCCCCAAAACCGTGACTGAGGCCCCCCTGCTCTCTGAGTCCTTGTTGCTGGTGTCACTTATTTTGTGTTAGGGGACAGTATGGGGCATACTTTGGTTCCCAGGCTGTGTGTCCTTGTTGTGTTGGACAACCTGTCTTCCTTGAAGGCTATTATCTCATATTATGGCATGCCCCCCTTGATTCTCAGGCTGTATCCATCTGTTGGCCTTGCTGTGCTAGACAGCCCATCTATTTTAAGGGCCATGAGAAGTTGTGTGTCTCTCAAGCTCTTTAGAAAGCCATTTAACCCCTGCTGCCTATTTTGACCCCTTATAATGCATATATCTATATGTATAAGTCAATTCCCAAAAAACAGGCCTTTAAATACATTTTCTAAACCAACACTAGGTGGGCAGGCAGGAAGCTTCGGCTAAGCAGTTCCTGCCCAGACACTCTGCACCTGCTCCACTCACCCTTAGATGGCTGCTCATTGCTTCAGGTGGGCAAAGTAGGTGGAAGATGGGTGGGAGCTATAGCAGGAGCTCCACTCACTGGGCAGGAGCCACCCAGGTGAAGCTTCCCACCTGCTTGCTTGCCCACCCAGAGCCATGCAGCAGGGGCAGGAGCAGCCACAGCTGGCGGCAAGGAGAGCAGAACAGCTTCTGTAGTGCAAGCTTCTGGTGTGGCTTTTCCTAGTGTGGCTACAGCTGGTTGGGTGCTACTCTGCTCCCCTCACTTCCAGTGGCTGCTCCTCCTCCTGTTCCTGCCCCTACTGTACCACTCCAGGCAGGCAGGCTGGCAGTGTGGGTGCGGGAAGGTTCAGTCCAGCTGCTGCCACTGGAGTTCAGGGGAGCAGAGGAACAAGCTGCCCTAGCTGGAGCAGGTGGGGCTCAGTCCCATGTTGAGCACTGTGGAGGCAGGTGTGGGCTGGATCCAGCTAATTGGTGGGCCAGATCCAGCCTGTGGGCAGTATTTTGCCTACCTCTGATTTAAGTACTTTGAATCAAGGAAAACTGATTGAACAAGAGAAAGTAAGGCCCACCCTAGGATGTTCCGTAGCCCAGTGATGATAGCACAGTTATAGGAAATGTGCGAGACCTGGACACCTCTTCTCCAAATCTAGAGGGAAAACTAATATGTGGGTCTCTAGAGTGAGCACCAGAGTTCAAATTACAGGGGGGTCCATAAGAGGCGAGAACCCCCCTGTAGGCCAGTCAGTACACCTTCCCCAGTAACAGCCCGGAGCCTATGCACTACTGTGCTCACCCCACAGCCTGCCCTGTGCCTTTCTAAGGAGTCCAGGTCATGGCTCCTTCTGTGTTCCACCGCCACAGGCCCCATCCCCCTGGCACCCGTGCACACAGCCCTGACCCTGGCCCATTTTTTTCCAGACCCCCACAAGGGTCAAAAGTGTCGTTTGAATCCTGGTGAGTACTTGAATCACTGGTCTATAAAGGAGTGATAGGGGCATTCTCTTTACCACTGGGCCATATTTTTGTGGAACTGACTTGGTTCAGGTATCTGACTCCAGGCAAGGACTCATGCATGTGATGCCCAAGTGCAAGAAGCAGAACAGCAGGTCTTGTAGAGTGGTTGCTGCTTTGGGGCATTCCCCTCAATGTTGTTGAGAGTTTGGGGAGACAGAGAGGATGAAATGTCTATTTTCGTCCTTCTCAGGCTTTATTTCCTTATGAGTCACTGCTTAGCTGCTGCTTGATCTCTGTGAAACTACACTTGAACTGTATATAATATTATTTTAGCTTATTTATGTCAGCATTAAATGTATCTTAAAGTTCAATGCATACTCTTTCCCCCAAGCAACCCAAGCCCTTTTATTACTTGTTTTTCTAAATCATGAACAGCATTTCACCGAGCCCTGATCCTCACCCATAAATAGTTCTTGTATGGAAACAGAGACATGAGGAAATATTTGCCAGCATTTACTGAAATGAAATAATAGTTAATAATTACTAACTCCCCTTTCAACATTTGCTCATTTTGGTCCTGGTATTGCTCTAGTCAAAATGGAGGAGGACCATTCCTGCACCCTTGTAGGGAAACAAATATTCCCCCTAATGCACAGAACTAGATCAGATATCAGCTGGTATATCAGATATAAACCGGGTTAAACTGGCCATAAATAAATTCAAGCTTGAAATTAGAAGAAGGTTTAGAATTGTTCAGACAGTGAGGTTTTGGGACAGCCTTCCAATGAGAATACTGCCTATCAAACACTGGACTAGCATATGCTAGGTTTATATGATAAATTGCCTATAATAGCAGGGGCACTGGGTGTTATGGTGTAGCATATTTCTTCCAGTCCTATGTTCCCATGTCCTGTAGCCTGTGTTCCTTCCTGTGAAAGTCTTCTGCTGAAGAAGAGTTTTCAGCTGATACTGTAGCACATTCTGTGCTTTCCATACCTCTGTGAGGGCATTTTGGAGATGTCAGAATTACTAGGTTGTGACCCTTCTTGACAGTACATGCCTCAGGTCTCAGGCCTCAAACCTCTGCTTGAAATTGTATGATTATTGCACTCTCAGACCAGGTCCTGGCTTGCAATGCCCTATGATAGTGCAACAAGCCTGACCCAATCTCCAGTGCATTAGGTCTAATCTCCAATGGCATTTGAGTTTAGTAACCAAGACATCTTTAGAGCCAAGTTTTATTTATGTAAAACAGGAGCATCATAGAAACTAATTCTTAAAATAATTACATAGACTATGTGCATGTCTAGTGTACCAGGTGTTTACTGTTTTCCATATGGGGATCCTGGTAGCTCTAAGGCTCCAGAAGGCATGCAAATGAAGGCATAATAGCTAGGGGCAGACATTCAAAAGCCTGAGCTTGAATTGATTCAGGCTTTGCAGATTCGTCTTACCTGCAGAGAGTGAACTGGTTTGCAAGTGGATAGACATTTGGCATATGTCTGCAGTGGCTCAAGCCAAAAGCCCAGGGGCAATAAAGCAGGGAAGCTGAGCTGAGGAAGGGGACCATGGCCAGGCCCCTGAAGGCCTGCCCCAGAGGCTCTCTAACAGCCAGGAGCAATCCAGGCACACAGAGCTGCGCCACCCCAGAGGGGAACTCCTTCCCTTTTTCCCTCTCCCCCACCACCATGGGGCTAGGAGGGGGGCCTTGTTTGGTGCTGGGGGAACTCTTCTCCTTCTGCTTCCCCCACCTTGGTGGGATAGAAAGAGGGACTCTGTGAGGATGCCTGGCCCCAGAGGGGGACTCTTCCCCCTGCTTCTCCCCCATCCACAGGGCAGGGAGCAGGGCTATGTGGGATGCTGCCAGCTCCTGAGGGGGACTCTTCCCCTCAGGGCAGGGGGAAGCTCTGTTCCATGCTGGGGGGAATTCTTCCCCCTCTTTTTCCTCCCCCCAGAGGGGCAGCAAGAGTAAGGAGATCAGCTGGGCAGGGTGTGGGTATATGGAGTGTGAAGGAGGGTAGGAGGTATAGGGACCCCAACACACTCTCCCCCATGGCTTGCAGCCTCCAGTGCTTGGCAGCAACAGCAGGCAGGGAGGTCAGGGTGCTCGTGCCTGGCTCAGGCACAGCTTCGGCCAGCGCTGTGCAGGGAGAGGGAGAGGAGCCTTCCTTATGCCCATGGCTCTGCTTCCTGAGCCTGAGCCTGCAGCTCCAGCCCCGTACTGGAGCCAACTGCTTCTCCCTGCTCCCTGCCATGCAGGTCCCAGCACTGTGCTGGGAATGGAGTGAGCCCTGCCCCCTTTTTCCCTACACAGACCTGCACAGGAGTTCCCCCTGCAAGTGTGGAGCTGCATGCATGGTGTGGAGCCATGATAGAGGTAGCCAGCACTGTGCTGAGTGTGAGGAACGCAAACCTGCACAGCCTGACCAGCCACTTTATCCCCAGAGCTCCATGCCACACCTTCTGCTCTGCACTTGTATGGGGAAGCAGGGGGCAGAGCTCCCTCCACTCTCAGCAGAGTGTGGGACCTGCACAGTGTGGTGTGGGGGAAGTAGCTGGCTCCTGTGTGGGGCTTCTCTCACTGCAGGTTCAGGGTCATGGAGAAGAGCTGTAAGGATAAGTTAGGCTCCAGTCCCACCCCCTGTACAGTGCTGACAAGAGCCACGCCTGTGCTGGGCACAAGTACCCTGATGTCTCTGCCTGCTGCTGCCACCAAGAAACAGGGGCTGCACACCATGGGGGTAGTGTGTGGGAGTCCCTACACCCCCCATCTCCCTCACATCCCACACCCTGCCCAGCTGAGCTCTGTGCTCCCACTGTCCCTTTGGGGGGAGGAAGTGGAAGGGGAAGAGTTTCCCTCACCATGGAACAGAGCCTTCCTCTCACCCTGGGTCTGTGGCTGGGCAGCATTGCATGGAGCCCCCCCCATCCCAGCCCTGCAGGGGCAGATGATGAAGGGGAGGAGGAGGAAGAGTCCCTATCTAGCACTTCACAGAGTCCTCCTCCCCGCCTTGGGAGGAGGAGGAGAGGTAAGAGTCCCCCTCAGCATGGAACAATGCTCTCCTCCCCACCCTGTGGGACAACCAACCCAGCATGCCTCGCTATGGTGAAGGGGTCAGGGAGAAGGGTTAATTCCTCCCTCTGTCCCTGCCCTGCAGTGGACAGTCTGGCAGCTCCAGAGGCCACTGCTGCAGCCTCCTCCCCAGCAGACATACTGACCCGGGCTGTGGTGGGAAAGGAGGGAAGGATTAACCCCCTCCCCGCCCACTTTGCCTTAACCTTGCTGGCTGGTGTCTGCTAAGACCCGTCCCTGCTCTGGCTAGAGAGCAGAGGGGAAGAGTCATCCCTGCAGACGGAGCAGAGAGCCCTGCCCAACCCAGACAACATGCTGATCCTGGGTATCTGGAGGTGTCTGGTTTATCTTATACCAGGAAGGGGTCTGGGACAGACATTGCATAAACTGGTTTGAGCCAAAACAGTTAAGTCTGATACTACATTCAACCAGGTTTATCTCAAACTGGTTGTGGCCATAACTGGTTTACGTGCACTGAAAGTCTTTTTTGTTGTAAGTTTAAACCAGTTTCTAATCACTTAAACCAATTTATGTGTAATACTCGGCCTCTTGAAGGCTCAGATCAGCTGATAGCATACGCTTTCCAGATCAATCTGTTCCTAGCCAATGGGCTCTGGTACAGGATCCCCACAATCACACTTCCTGCCATGCCACACAGTTTGGTAGGAGGCGTGATTGTGGGATCCAGCATTAGATCTCATCATGCCTCATTGCTAGTACAGGAGATCCTGGCATCATGATCCTGGGGTCCCTTTACACTGGAAAATAGCAAGCTCATAGTTGATTTGGGCTCCCAGCTAGAGGGGTACCTATGTAGCTGAGCCCCTCAGCCTGGCCTCATGATAAATGGTGTGATTAGGAACCAGCCACAACTGTGCCAGGAGTTGAAAGGAAAGGACAAACTGGAGGCTTTGAATAGCTGGCCCTGCAATGGGGATGCATAAGTTTTTTGGGACCTATAGAACGTATCCTTACATCACAAGGCAATGATATACAGAAACACTTTGTGTTAGCACTTCACATGCTCGCTTTGCAACTGGAACTATGTTGATGAAAGACGCATCAACAGAGATGCAGGTTATCTTCACAATTCTGCATTGTGGCATGCAGACTGACATCTTATTAACAATGTGAAGATTCACTGGGGAGTCTACGCTAAAGCATATATTCACTTTCTTCTGAAAACTCATCCATTGTAGAAAACTCCTTTTAAAGAGGAGAGGGGTCCTGTGGTAGCAATGCCTGGTGCAACTGCTCTGATAGTGCAACTGGCTACTGTGCAACTCTGATAGTGCAACTGCTAGGGAGAAATGAGGCTGGCAACCAAGCAGATACAGAACTAGTGTGAAGTCACTGAACTTCCCTAAAGACAGCCCTAGCTTCTTTGTGATTCAGTAACTTCTGGACCTGGTCGTAAACTCCAAAACCCAGAGGATTACAGTGGGGAAGCTTTAAAATAGTTTCCCCCTAGGCTTTTCCTGTGAGTTTTATGATAGAGGAAACAATTCAGCTGGAAGGGGTTTTTTTCGGAAGTATGCACTTCAGCGACAAGCACATTCAGTTTTACTCTTTCACCAATAGGTGGCACTAGCAATTTAGCAAGAGTTATGGTCCATCTTGGTTTTTTATGCATAAGCAAGCTGTCATTTTTTATGTTCAATACCACAGAGTTTGTATGATCTAAGATGTTTTCATGGATTCAAATGCATATTTCTAGTTGCCTTTTTTTTTTAAAGGCAACTTAGAGTAGCAACAAGATGCTCATAATTCTAGCACTAAGCCTTGTTCATGTCAAAGAGGTGGTGTGAAGAATCTTTGACTCAAATTACAAACACACTCAGAATCAGCCTTTGTTTGAATTTGAGTTGAATTTCTGACCTAACCTGGATTTGCTTGATTCTTGTTCATATTCAGAATTTTTGTGCAAATTAGCTGTTTAGATCTCCCTGGGTAGCTGGAAACATCTTGAAGCTCATGACTGCAATATGAAATTGCTGGTAAATAATCACATAATTTTCCTTGTGCATCACTGATTGGTGGAGTTTACTTCATGCGACTGCTGCACTTGATTTCTGAGAAGAAATAGCTATTAAAATTTCACCTCCAACTCTAGCCTTTTGCAGCAGGTTGAAGTAGCTAATCCTTCTTCTGCAGCATGTGTCACTCACTCTGTGGCTGTGTGTGTTAGTTAAAGAAAAGCAAGAGAAGAACAGATAAGGTACTTCTAGTTCTTACACAAACCATTTGTGAACCAGGATTAAGATTTCTTGATGGGATCAAGATAAAGTATATCAAAAGACCTAGGGACTATACAGTAGAGGCTGTAAAAGCACACACTTGGTTTCGTGTCTTATGAAGCGAGGTACAAACTATTGAATGGCCTGAGCTGAATTGTTGATGCATTGATAACCAAGATGTTAACACACACAGAAATGGATGTGCAGAGCCTGGAGTACACTGTTAATAATCCAAGCTTATTTATTTCTTTAAATCCAGTCAGTGCTTTTGTGATTTTGACTTTTTATCTGAAGTCACTGCTTAGGTACTACCAGGGACTTCCAATGTTGTATTTTCTTCCTCAATTAACCTATATATTTTGGTGATGAGGTCAGTTCAAAATAGAACATCTGAGCCTGACTTTGGGCTAAAAAAGGGAGAAAGATTTACATGTCTGGACGTTTAAAAGAGTCTGTAGCTCAAATGATGAGGGTGGGCGGTTTCTGGAAAGTGAAAATAAATCTATGGAAAGTGAAATTTTAGCTAGCTCAAACTTGCCTCTAAATTTTGCCCTTTGGTTTCATAAGGAGGCAAAAGGCCTATATGAACACAAAACATATTAAGGCAGCTACAGCAGCTTTGAGAAAGAAGAATTATCTAAAATATTTATAGGAACTGCAATGTTGTTATTGATTTTTTTGTGGAAGGTGCTCAGATAATACTGAATAGTGGCAGTATAAAACCCTCAGAGAGATGTGCTAGAATGGGTATATGCAGATGTAAAAGAAAAAGAGTATTTAGATAGGCATTTTCAACCCTTGGCACAGGTACAGATTCATCCTTACATCAGTCTACACCATTTTGGAAAACAAGATTTTAAATACAAATATAATTATAAATGTTTTTAACGATGACTTATGGCATAAACAGGACACACATGATCATCAGCACCATGAATAAAAAGGACCTGGGGTTAAGAACAGACCGCAGTCTGAATGTAAGCCAGCAGTGTGATGCTACAGTGTAGCCAGAAGGGCAAATAATACTCTGGCATGCATCAAATATAGAGCCAAGAAGATGGTGCTTCCGCTCTACTCAGCACCGGTGGGACTGCAGCTCAAGTACTGCGTCCAGTTCTGGGTACCATACTGTAAAAAGGATGTGGACAAGCTTGACAGAGTTCAAAGAAGAGCCACTCATATGATCAGAGTGTTAAAAAGCAAGTTGTACGAGGAAAGGCTGAGAGATCTGAGACTCTTCAGCCTGAGGAAAAGAAGGCTGAGAGGGGACCTGGTAGCGACTTACCACTACACTAGGGGAGTACACCAAGGGCTCAGTGAGCAACTGTTCACCAGGGCACCCGTGGGGAAAACCAGGAGTAATGGCAACAAACTCCTGGAAGATCTATTCAGGCTTAACATTAGGAAAAACTTCTTCACAGTCAGGGTGTCCAGACTGTGGAGTAAGCTCCCTCCAAAGGTGGTGCAATAGCCTATCCTGGAAATCTTCAAGAGGAGACTAGACAGTCACCTTGCTGGGGTCACCTGACCCCCAGTTCTCTTTCCTGCTTGGTGCAGGGGGCTGGACCCAATGATCTTCTGAGGTCCCTTCCAACCTTACAATCTATGAATTTATGAATCGGTTTTGAAAACTATGTTTAATCTAGAGAGGATATTGGCACTTAGTTGTGTTTCTGGGCTGTATTTTGCCCTTTATTCTATGGATCCTGGGAGGTCTGTGTATCTATACTGCCTCTGAACCTGTTTAACTTTCATGGCAGCTCAGATCCTGAAGGAGCTACCAAACTAGGCAATGAAAAAATATATTGGAACAACTCAAGTATGATGATGCTGACCTTGTCATTGTTATCATAAGAAGGCAGATGCCATGGACAACTGCCATGTTTCTTTTCCATTCTGCCTCTCTCAGTGTGTAGGCGCCATTCCCAGTAGGATATTTCTGCAGGGGTCAGGGAATTAATTAGTGCAGAAGTATAGCTTCCTTTATAAGAGTCACTAGATCTAGCTTTTCTCTTCTTGCATCAGTCCAGTGAATAAAAGAATCATTAGCAATAAGGATCATGCGTTTCTAAGGAATACATTTTGCCAGAGGAAATTAATTGGTTTTTTAATAGAATAACAGTATTAATGGAGGGAAGGCTGTAGATTTTATATGTTTGGATTGGAGTACAGCATTTAATTACAGTGTATCACAAAAATTTAATTTCAAAATTAATTCAAATTGGCTCAGATAGGGCAACTGTCATGTAAATTGAAAACTGACTGCAACAACATAAACAAATGGTAATAGTAAGTGTAAATGTAGGGAGGGGGAGAGGATCTTGTTGGGTGTGATGAGGGCTGAGAATTTTTAACAACTTTGTTAATGTTCTGAAATTAGCAGAAAATGTAAAAACAGCTTTTTGGCTGAAATAAAGTGTTGAAGAGTGGATGTCCTGAGCTAAAAATATACATGGCTTGACCTAAACAGCCAAGATTCCAGAGCTAACGAATTTAATAACTCAGTTCCTCTTAGGTTTGGGCACTGCAAAGGGTTTTATAACACATACTCAATGGGAGATTACACCAACAGCATACTAAACATATTCATAGGTACCCTGAGTATAGTTCATATGTGCAAAGACAAGGATAAAAGGGACCAATGGCCTAATCCAAAATTCAGTGATGACAAAGGAAAAGTTCTTAGTGGCTGCATCTACACGAGATGCTAAATGTACAGTAGACAAATTATACTGTACATTAGCGTATCATGGCAAAAGCCATGCTAAAGTGCTAATGCACAGTAGAATTAGTCTAGTTTGTATTAGAGTCATCAAAAACCCATGCACCACTGCTACTGTGCAATAGTGCCAATTATTGCCCATTTAGTTTAGTACCTGTCATTACAGGTACTGTATTCTCAGTTTAGTCATTACTAAATTGTATGCTCAGTAACCATGGTACATTAATACACATGTAGATGTGTCCACTACTGTCAAAGGGCACTGGATTAGGCTCCTAGAGAGACTATGAACATGAGGGGTGAAGGTGAAAGGAAATTTGGCTTGGCAAATTTCAGTTAAGAAATGGGGAAAATCATTTGAAATGTATTCAGTTGGAATCAGACCTATGGGTTGTCAGAGCTGAATGGTTAAGAGATGCCTTGGCACAGCTGCGTGTTAGCACGTTGTGAGTCCCTGGTGCAGGGATTTCCCCTGTAAGGTGAGAAAGAGTCCTTGGTGCAAAATCAGAGCCCGTCAAAAGCTTGCAGCTGCACCATTGAGTGCATGCTTTCGATTGGCTTGGTGTAAATTATGCACATATGGTGGTCAGCAATTGGCTCGCTGACCGTACAAAAGCCTTGGGTGGTACCCACCCAAATTGGAGGAGAGCTTGGATGTGCGTAGGGAGAGTTCCCCACGTGTACCTCGGAGCCACAGAGGGGCCTGATCAACCACCAACGACTCCCTGTTGTGGTTACCACGACGTACCCCATACCCCTCATGAGTGTGAACGTCAGTGTGCTTGCCTACAGTTTCGTTTGCTGTTTGTCTACGGATTGTGCCCACACTGCATACCTCATGCTTGTAAGTAAAGTTTTTTTGTCACAACTGCTGCTGCCTCTCTGCAACTAATTCCACTCTATCGGCGGCCCCATTCCGCCGGCGTTTCTCGGCCCCCACATGGATGATCATGAACATTACAGTAAGCCTAATTCTGCACTACAATACCACAACAAAAAAAGCTGCTTGCAAGTTCAGCATGTATATACAGAAAAAGCATACAGTGCTTGAAGGAGCCCCTGCTGGGCTTAGAAGTTTCCATACAACCTCTAATGCGGAGAACTATCTAATAAAAATGACTGCATCCTAAAAGAACTATGTCTATTTTTGGCTAAGTGATGATATGATAATATTCAAATATCTGAAAGGTACTAAAGAGGAAGATTTCTTATAGTGATACAGCTGATTCTTGCTTAACATCATAGTTGCATTCTAGAAAAATGCAAGTTTAAGAGAAACAACGTTAAGTGAATTCAATTACATCACAGTAGTTGCCTACTAGCAGGCAGTGGCCAAACAACATTATAACCGAACATCGCATGATTTTAAATGAGTATGTTCTCTAATAGATCAGCAATGTAATAATGAAACATCATTAACCAGGATGATGTTAAGTGAGGATTACCTATACAAGAAAGTGTGATGTATGATATTGTGAGAGAGAAGGAATGAATTTAAGAAAAGAGAGTCTGAATAGTGAAAAAAAGTCCTGGGGGTTAGGGATAGGTTCATCTGTCATGCAGAACGGTAATGACTGCTTGATTATTTATAAGGGCATACAAAAGAAGTCTGTTTCTTTCAGGGTCTGAGTTCTTGTGTAGAAGTTAAGCGTGAACCTTTACACAAGACATTTGGCTTGTGCCAGAGTCTTTTAAAGGTACAGTTTCCACATAGGGTGTATTTGAGCTGTAGAATCAGATGTGTCACTGGGCTCTTGGGCACCCTGAGTGGCACTGATGCATGAGGCAAGTGTCAAGGGCTGTGCTGGAAGCAGGTGTAGCAGTACCCAGGCCAGCAGCACAGCTGTTACCATTTTTGCACCTTCCTTTTCATCATACTACTATCTGGAATAGACTCCATGGGACACACATTGCTAGAAAACGTATGGCTGGATGAAACACTAGGAAGTAAACATACATTTGTAAATTATCAAGTGACCCTCACTTGCAAGAGATATACTCAATAACTCAGAGATAACTTTCTTTTTCTAATACCTATAACTATTATTCCATAAAGGTGGCTCCTCTTTGAACTCAGACTGCAGAAGCAGTGATGATAAGAGACGGAGTCAGTGTCAGGTTCTGACGTGGCCTCTCTCTGTGAGTAGACTGTTAAGGTGCATGCAGACATTATACATAGATCGACTTAACTAGGGTTAGGTCTATCTAAGTGCCAAATGGTATATACTTTTGAGGAGCAAAACATGGCTGGCTGGTAGTGACAAATGCATGCACAAATGGGGACCCAATCTATGATTGTGCAGTTTAAAGTAAGCTGTGTGCTTGTAGATCAGGTCCTGTGAATGTGTGCATGTGCCCTTAGACAATCAAGGAGAAAAAATGTTTGAATGAAGTGTACATAAAACTAATTAATCAGAGTGTAAAGAAAGTTCTATCTTCTTCTGCTAAGCCAATATTGCTTTTGTGCCTCACACTCCATGAGAATAAATATTAAAAACATACAAATAATGAGGGAAAGTAACCGTACTGTATCTTTTGAGAATTAGAAGGCATTTACCTGTGAGGTAGATTTTAAAGTGGTTATTTACAGGTTGTAGGTAGTGTGAATATGTAAGATTTATATAGCAATAGCACCATAACTGAATTTTACACACTCTCTGGATTCTAATTTTCCTGTTAGATTGCTTGGATTGAAGGAGAACATTTAGCTTTCTGCTGTAAATACACTTTACGATTAGCACATTTAAAGCAGAGTATTTAAAATACAACACAGCAATTTCTGCTAACTTCCCTACAACCTGTATTAATCAACTGGCTTCTGTACTCTTCCTTTCTTCCATCTTCTGCCTGATATTAACCATTATGTTTATAGTGTTCTTTCCTTGAGTATTTTGACATAGTCATTGCAAAATTTAAAAAGCATAATAATTATAAAAAGGGGACATCATTTAAAATCACATTCAACAGCAGTGTACATTAAGTCTAATGCATTTTGATGGAAAGTATAAAGTATATTTTCCCTTTGCTTGCTGTAATATGAATGCAATGTGTGTAACAACAGGAGGAACCAGGGGGCAATCTTCAGAGCTGTGCTGACTGTTAATTTGGACTGTAACTTCCAGAATCCCTCAGGTCCTGGGGGGTAAGGGAAGAAAGAAGAATTTTGAGGCTGGAGGAAGAAAAGGAGAAAGCAGTATGCACCTGGAACCTGGTCAGCCCTACACAGAGGAGTGCACAGTAGAGCTGGAAATCTCACTGTCTTGGTTAGCCAGGACTGTTGGCCGAAGGAGCTGGACTCAGAGGTGGGGCAGCTGCAGGCTGCTGTTTGAGTGCTCTAGGGACAAAAGGCTTTTTTGGGGACAACTCCAGAGGTGTGGGGGGAAATTAAGGTGCTGAATGTATGTTACCACAGTATTGATGTTTCTTTACCTTTTACCTGTTCACTCCCTTTGGCCTGTTGCCTTGTGACCTTAAATCCTATGATTTTCTATATAGAAATGTGAACTCCCCCCTGGCTTCTTGTGCTAGTTTGTAGGGCTACAGGGTTGGCACATTATCATGCTGTATCTGCCAAAAGCAGAATACAGGAGTCTGCATTTATTATGCAATTGCTAATGACCTATGAGACAATTAAAATATCATTGTCAACACACTTTTTAAATGGCAAGGAAGCTGCACTGCTTTTGTTTTCTTCTTATTGCTCCTTACCTCTCTACAAGTTTGGCTGGGTACATGGATGAAAGCCATTTTGGTTTTGAGTTACTGCAGCTTAGATGGTGTATACTGGATCCTGCAGTATAGACTCTGCTTTGCATGTTTGAGATGAAAGCATAAATTATACCCTTTAGGAATAAGAATGTAAAAAACCTTGAACAATTCTTGGACTCCCTTTGCCCCTAACCCCCTCCCCCGTTGTCTTTAAAAAAGAATCAGGTTAATACTGTAGCAAATTTTCCTTTTTGCCCTAAACTTTTTAATCTGCCTTTTTTCATGAAAATACCCTTGCAACACTCTAAATTACATTTTTGTTTTTAATTTTTAACTACAAGACATGACTGAGGTCTGCATTTGTAACAATAAATACCTTTGGCATGGAACTAGAAGTTTAGGTGTCCAAAATATACTTAATAAAACTGATTGTAATCAGAGCACTGGAGGTTATTCCTGAACTCAGAATAATGGTAACATTTACAAAAAATATGCCTTGTGAAATGTGGGATGTATTGTTCAATTTAATAATCACAGTCTGGAATATGTATTCTGGAGAAAATTTGTCCATTTTTTCCAAGGGAGAGAATAATAGAAGCAGAGAGACAGTTTACAAATTGGTACATGAAACTATAAAGGGAATACATCTCTGAATTGTTTTTCTGCCAAAGTAGTTACATTTTAGAGTAATGAAGAATACTGGCAGGGCTTCTTTTTCATCCTTCCTTTTCATTAATTAAATTTATTTTTGTGTTACTCACTCTCTTCCTCTCCTATTTCAATTATTCTTTTATTTTTGTAAAGCTCTTGTTAAGTACTTAAAATCCAGCTGTAATCTGTTGCTACAGCATTTGCAGAGCTGAAAAGAAAACGTTACTGAGATGTCAGCATGTTTTCGACTTCATTAAAAATGACAACCTGGTAATCAGTTGTACAGCCTGTATTATAACAGTTGAGGGGGAAATCAGGGTTATTTTCTTGCCATTACATCTTTCTAACACTGACCAATATACGTCAGAGATGCATCTGCCAACAAATGTTTTTGAAGCAATTTACCAGAGAACATGATAGAACATGGAGTCTGGTTATATAGACCTCTTCACTGGAGAATTGAACCACTCTATTGGAACAGAGAGAACATGGCTCATGTAAGCATAGTGTGTGTTGGTTTGAGTAAAGCAGGTCAGGTACCAGGATGTGAGCAAGCAAGTGATGCTTATTAGCACCCTGAATCCAGATAAAGGGAATGGAGATGCCAGATGTAACAGGACAGAAGGGAAAGCTTGCACAATGATTGTTAAAATAACCATTAACTTGGACAAACTCTAATTGTTAACTTGGGCAAACTATATTTGTAAACAATGCTTGTCAGCAGGAAAATACTTTGTAAGATGTAAACAGCTAATATATGACAGGCCAGCAAGGATGAGATGGAAGTAGTTAAGGGAGCTGATCTTTGCAGGATCTGAGGTAGATAAGTGGTTTGCAGCCCAATAAGCTGCTTATTTTCTGATATCTATCTGACAAAAAGACAGGATATCTATGAACGTAGTCACAAGCTCACCAGGCAGGTAGTTCAGATAGGCAAAAATTAGACAGGCTATTTCAAAAAAGTGTTTAAAAAGAAAAACACTTCCAAACAGAAGGAAAAAGAAAAACCCAATGCAAGAAATTAGAATTTACTAAGTCAAATAACGAATGGTTAATCAAGGGACAGAAAGGGATGACATATGGAAAGTTAGGATCTAAGTGGACTCAAATGCAAAAGAAACAGAAGGAAAAATTTAAGAGAGTAAAGCATTAAGATGCCTACAGTTAAGGTGGGCAGTCATTTACATTATGCAAATGACAAAAGCTGTTTGCCAAATACAGTTGACCTAAATAGGAAAGGCCCCACTGAAAGTGATCTAAAGCTCATTCATGCAGGAGCAGCCTATTTTCAGTTTTTTGCACTTCCTAAGGTGTGGCTACACAAGATTCTTTACTGTGCAGTAGAGTAGCATACTATGCAGTAGGTATGTGTGTCCGCATGTGCATAAGCTTACTGCTCAGTAAACTGCTCTAATCACGAGTAAATTTGCTACCTGCAAATGCAAGTAGCGAATTTACTTGCAATTAGTTACTGCGCAGTAACACTTGTGCAGAGGCTTGACTAGGAGCACATGTGCTCCTGCTCAGCTGGGCAGCAGGAAGTGGGAGATTGCTCCCTGCCCCCAGGAGTGGCCTCCTGCCAGGGCAGGCTCTGTTACTGGAGCCCATGTGGGGACTATGACCTCCTTCCCCAGGAGCTCCAAGATCATTATAAAGATCCTTATAGGGATCTCCCAGCTCCTGCTCCCTGATCATGGAGGGGGCTTGGGAGCTGGGGGTGGGAAGCCTGTTCCCTGTCCAGCTGGGTGGCGAACAGACACAGAGCTGGAAAAGGATCAGACTCTTCAGCCCCTTCCCCATGATCGCAGAGTGGTGTCTGGGAACTGTCCCAGTCAGGGGCAGGTCCTAACCCCATGCCCCAATTGGGTGATTGAGACATGGGACTTGGAAGGAGCTGCAGGGGTGGAGCAGGTCCCAGCCTCCTGTCCTGATCTGCTGGTGGGGCAGCTAGCAGTGAGCTCCTGGCTGGGCAGGGGTTCTGGGGCCTTGCTACTCACAAATAAACTGCTCCCAGACCAAATGCGTGGGTGTACCTTGTTACTCAAAGAGTCTTGCCTCTTACAGGGGTCTAGAACGGTGGTATTTAACCTTTTAGCCAAATGGGTCAGATGGGTAGTGTCCTGTCTGTCTGTGGACAATATCTGGCCAGTGGTCCCTATCTGGCACATTTGGTGGGTACAGTGGGCACTATCTGACCATGTGGATGGGAGCAGGGAGCAGTCTAGTCCCAAACCAGTCCCACAGGGGAATGGGGCAGGACTTGGTCCTGTGGGTGGAAAGGTAGCATAGTTTGGCCCCATGGTGGGAAGGGAGTATAGCCTAGCCCCAACCTAGCCTTGCAGAGGGGCATGGCTCAGCCCTGGTCCAGATGTAGAAACAGGGGGCATGACCTGGTCCTGTGAGGGAAAGGGGTCACAGCTGGGCTCTGACATGCTATGCAGGACTTGGGGTTTAAGAATTTGACTGGGGGGAAGGTACCCATACTAATGGCTACTGCTCCCCCACTGCCAAATTTCCTGACCCAGGGGAGACCCATGGGCTGGATTCCAAGGCTCCATGGACTGCATTTGGCCCTTGGGTTAGAGGTTGGGTACCCCTGGTCTGCAAGGAGTAACTGCTCAGGCAATGCTGTTCTTGCCAAACCAGCCCCTTATATGAGGCTTAGACTGCAATAGAGGGTATCCTTTAACTTTACAAAAATATTAACCAGAGCACGTGAGATGTTCAGAGAGCAGATGAAAGTACTCAGTCACAATCTGCATGTGGTAAAACAGAGGAGGAGCTGGTAATCAGACATGTACACAGCAAGTAGATTGAGGCAATAATAAGGCACCAGACACATAGAGCATTAACAGGGAAGTGCAGGTAGAAGTTTAGTAGCAGATGTAGGTCTCATCAGCAAAGCAGAAGCAACATTCAACCAAAGGGAATATCTGTGTCTATATATAACAATCTCTTCTGTTCTCAACCATGATAGCTAAAATTCCCTTAGCTGGGTTAGTTAAAAAAATGTAATAACCATCAGCAGGTTTCCTCATCTTGAATGAGGCTGGGGCTGGGGCTCTGGCAGGAGCTGTCACAGAGCTCCTTACAATTCATTCTGTTGCTTTATACAGATTTGACTAGCTCCCTAATCTGGACTAATCTGAATGTTGCTGCTCATCTCTCTTCCCACAAAAAAAAGATGCACAAGTATATTGATCCCTGATTATTTCTATTATTTTGCATCTGTGCTGATGTATGTCTTGCCCTTCTTTTGCATGATACCATATACCAGTGTCCCTCATAAATTATTTTCCAGAGCCTCTTTCATCTACTGTCAATACTAGTCCATTTACCACAATCAACTCTTCTCCCCTCTCCTCCTTCCAGCCCAAAGGTCTCTGATAACCAAGGGAAGTTGTTTTGTATAGGTCATTCTGAACTTTGCAACTTTAAGATCATGTGTTGAGAGCTGGGTGGTATGGAAGACTGTAAAAAACAGTCTAAAGGGTTTGTGATTCTTTCGAATGAATCTGTAATAAATAAAATCAGTACTCGATATGGGCCAAAATGATTTGCTGAGGAAAAGTCACCATGCTTTTTGTAAAGGGAAATCCTGCCTTTACTTCCTGGAGTTCTTTGATGGTGTTAAGCAGACAACGTTCTTTAGGTAAATGTGATATCTTTTATTAGACCAACTAAATAGTTGACAACATTTTTTTTGCAAGATTTTGGGTACAAACACCCTTTTTCAGGAACAGGGAGTTTGTTGTTGTTTTGTGTGCTCTCTTGGGTGGAATGGAAGCCAGTGCGCAAAATTCAGGTCTGTGGTTATTAGATGTTAGGCAGGTTGTAATGTGTTATAAATCCAATGTCTATATTAAGTCCATGATTTCTTGTATCCAGTAGATTTATGAAGTGAAGTTCGTAGGCTGGTCTACGAAAGGTGTTTTTTAAGTTCCCTTTGAGGATTAGAACTTAGAGATCAGAGAGGGTGTGGCTGTCTTGTGAGTAGTGGTCACCCACAGGTAATTGGATATTTTTGTCTTTGATGAATTTTTGGTGTGCATTCATTCTTGTACGCAGTAATTGTTTGGTTTCTCCTACATGTTTTTCATTGTGGCATTTGGAGCACTGGATGAGAGATACTATGTTTTTGGAGGTGCAGGTGTAAGATCCAGGAATGGCTATGGTTCTGTTGTGGAGTGTAGTTATTGTGGGACTGGTAGAGGTACATTACCAAGTTTTAGATTTTTTGCCTTGGCAAGCTCTGGTTCCACTTGGTGTGGTTTTGGTCATAGAAAGTTTGCTTCTGGTGATGAGGTTAGCAAGGTTCAGTGCTTGTTTAAAGGCTAGGATGAGTGGTTCTGGAAAGGTCTCTTTAAGAATTGGGTCTTCTTCTAGTATGGGTTGCAACTGTTGGAGGATTTTCCATATAGGTTCCAGGGAAGGATGGTATATGCGATTCATGGGCATTTTCTTTTTGTATACTGCAGCAATTCTTCATGTGCTATCTGGGTAGCTGTTTCAAAAGTATGATCTCTCTCTCTGGAGGAGTGCCCTTGTTGGGTGAAAGTTCTTTTGAGATTTGTGAGGTGACGATTGCAGGTGTTCTCCTCAGTACAAATTCGGTGGTATTGGAGGGCTTATCTATGTTGATGCTGGAGTATTGAAGAGAAGGTCTGATGGAGGGATGATGATTATTGAATTTGTGATGGAAATCCATCAGACTGCAGGTTTTCGGTCCCAATGATGAAGTTCTTAGGTACAGCATGGGCTTGATGGTACAGTTCTTGAGAAATTCTTCTTTCGTGTGGGCCATAACAAGTTTGGCATATTGTGGGGCTATTTTGGTGCCCAGAGATGATAGATATGCTTATGGTCTGCAAGAAGTGTTGTTTGTTAAAAAAATAAGTTGTATGTGAGGATGAAGTGTATAAATTTATCAAGTAATATCTTTAGGTCTGTACTCTGAGTTGTAATCTTATAGCTATGTAAGTCAGGCTCAGATGCCATCTTGGGATGTTGGTATATAAGCTGGTAACATCCATGATGCTAGGAGGGTACTGCTGGAAAGGTGTCTGTGTTTTCAAGTTTTCATAGAATGTTTGATGTGTCTTGGACAAAATGCGGTCTTTGGATGACACGAGGATTCAATGAAACCTGCTATTTCCTCAGTTAGGGTTACATGGTTGAATATTATAGGTCTGCCTGGGTTCCTTTGTGGATTTTAGGGAGCATGTAAAAAGTCCCTGGATTGGATAGCAGGACCAAGGTTTGCAATTTCTCTTCTGGTTCAGATGAAGATGATATGATGGTGGCTTTGAGTTTTAAGGTGAAAAGGGAAGTTGGATCTTCCTTTAGTTTTTCATAGTAGGTGGTGTCAGAGAGTTGCCTGTTGTCTTCTTTTATGTAGCCTTCATGGTTAAGCATGAAGCATGAACTATATCTCATCCTTTCCCTGATGGTTTTATTATTATTTGTTGGCTGGATCTTAGGGATTCTATGACCCTTATCTCTGAGATGGAGTGGTTGTTATGGTAATGTTTGTTGTTGTGTTAGAAGATGTTAAAAAGTGCATGAAAGAGGTTAGCCAATTGAATTAATATACTTGGACTTTCAAAAAGCTTTCAATAAGGTCCTTTACCAGAGACTTTTTAAAAACCCATGTTCCCATGGGTTTGGAGGGAAGGTTCTTTTTGGGAGTTACAGCTGGTAAAAGGGATGAAGCAAAGGGTAAGGCTAAAAGGTCATTTTCATGATGGAGAGAGGTCAAAAGTGGGGTTCTGCAGAGATCTTTGCAGGGAACTATTTTATTCAACATTTTCATGAATAACCTGAAAATTGGGATGCACAGTGAAATTCCAAATTTGCAGACGTTACCAAATTATTCCTAGTAGTCAAGTCCCAAGCTGATGGAGAGGAGCTGCAGAAAGATCTCACCAAGCTAAGTGAGTGGACAAAAACTGGAAGATGAGCCTCAATATTTACAAATGCATGGGAATGCACATGATGAAAAAATAACTAGAGGTGCACTGATATATTGGTCCATATCTGATTGGCACCAATAAAAGGAAAATTGACATTACTGGCAAATGGCTTTTTTTGGCCGGTGTAGTAATGTTACTGATAAATGCTGCAGGCAGGTGTGCAGCCACAGCATTCACTCAGCCAGGAATACAGCCTGGCAGCTTGGAGATCAGCATCTGGCTGGTAAATCTGTTGAGGGGAGGGGGCTTCAGAGGGCAGATTGAGGTGCCCATGGTGAGGGAGTGAGTGGGAATGGGCCAGGGCCAGGTGCTGCCATCTAGCCAGCAGGGGGGTTGTGCCAGGGTTGCGCTTGTGTGGGTAGGGGTGAGGTGGGAAAGGCGATGCTGGAAGGGAGGGATGGAGTGGGCAGTGGCGGTGCTGGTAGGGAGGGATAAGGGTAGTATTACAGCCATCCCCAGATTTCCCTTAGCCACCCCTCCCAGTGCTGCTGCCTCCCACCCTGTTCCTGCCCACCCCAAGTCCAGCCCCAGTCCCCACCGTGCCAAAAGTATATCTTTTGCATGATAGATATACATACTTATATATATAAAATGCAAAATACATATATTATATAATATATAGGTATAGATACATACATATATATATCTATGAGTATGTATATGATTAATACATATGTATATGACATATACACATACGTATATACGGATATGTGTGTGTATATATAATGCAAAAGAAGGGCAAGATATACATCAGCACAAATGCAAAATAACAGAAATAGAGATCAAAATATGTGTGCATCTGTTTTTCTTTTCATATGGGAAGAGAGATGAACAGCAGCATTCAGATTAGTTCAGATTAGAGAGCCAGTCAAATCTGTATAAAGCAACAGATTGAATTGTAAGGAACTCTGTGACAACTACCACAGAGCCTCAGCTAAGATATTCAAGCTGAGGAAACCTGCTGATGATGGTTCTTACCTTTATTTTTTAAGTAACCCAGCTAAGGGAATTTTAGCTAGCATGGTTGTGAATTGTGCCACTAGACACAGTATCTGTGATGTTCATTGTGGATATTTGATCAAGGAATTTGGAGGTTTAGAAGAGATGGTTATTTCACATGCATGACCAAAAGTCTGTATTACCCTGACTCGATTAGCTGAAAAATATGTACAAATAGCACATACCAACCAAATAAAATTAAGACAGTCAAGATGCTTACCTTGGTTTAGTAAATTACAGAACATACCAGTAGAACCAGTGGCTTCATCTGTACTCATGTTAGTGAGCAGAAAACTCAAATTTGTACTTCCTGAGATCTCATCTAATACCCAGGATTGTAGACCCCAATGACAACAAAACAGGACTGAGTGGATAGAATGAAAAGACAGAAGTCCAAATGCAATACAAGTGCCAGAATACTAAAATCTTTCACAAGAAACTCGAGTCTAATTTGCAAAGCCCAAGTGGTTGATAAAACCCTGTCATGGTAATTGAACCAGCAGAAACACTGAAGTCATAGATAATAGAGAAGGAGAGTTAAGTTATCTAGGCAAAAATGCAGACAAGTGAGGACAGCTCATATTAGTACAATCATACCTGATAACGAACATGAAACCTGTGAAGCTGAAATGGCAACTGAATAAACACTAACAATGAACCCCACAAGCCATTAGAACCACCCATCATGCAGAAAGAAGAGACAACTTAATTACAGCCAACACAATCCCCAGATGATGCTATCATTGTAGCAACAAGAAGCAACACTCACTCCAGAGGTGGGAAAGAGTCAAAGCAAGAGATCAGAATAAGTGTATTACCATATAGCCAAGCCCCTGCTGTTGTCCATTTACTGGTTTGCCATTAGGGGTCCTACCCGCTGGGTCCCAAGACTTTTCAGCCTGTGGAGTTTCAGCAGTTTAGACCAAACTTGAAGCCTTGAGGGTGCAGACCATCCATCTCCCATCTAAAGGATAGAATTGACCCTTTTCACTTACACATTAAGAAGCAAATGAAAGATGTGAGAAAAAGACATACAGAGTGCATTTACACATGTGCATTTACTGTGCAGTAACCAAAAATATTGTGCAGTATGGGTGCAAGGCTACATATGCATGCCTGTACTGTGCCATAAATATGGCAACTTTTGCTGACTGGAGCATAAATTTGATACCTGCATTAGTTACTGTGCAGTAAAAACTGAAATCCCAAGTCAGTCCACATATAAACACTGGCCTATTCCTGCTTACTGCGCAGTAAATTACTGCACAGTAAATTTAAGTCAGCATAATTGCATGTGTAGATATATGCCCACAGAGTCTTTGCGCACAATTTTCAAGTGCACCATTTAATGAGAAGATAAAACACAGCAGAAGAAGTTACAGACCATTATACAGCAATAAACTTCTTGAGCACAATGCCCCTTACTGTAGCCAGTGTGTAGGGAGCCTGCCCCTTAGCTTCAGCAGCCCCAAATGTGGGCTCATCTGATGACCTGTTTGTTTCCTGCTCCCTGCCCCCAGATATACTACTGGGTGAGAAGCCATACCTCTTGTGACAAAAATATTGGGAGTGGGGGTGCCATTCTGTTCTGCCTCCCCCCATATACTACTGGGCGCAGAGATGCCCAGCTTCTATGGCTGGGCAGCGTGGAACTGCATGAAGAGAGGGTATTCTGGCACCTGCTCTAGGTTGGCCCCCAGGGTTGGTGGTCCATTCACTCCCCTGTTATGCTGCAACCATTGAGGCTTCTGTATGACTTCTTTTGACATTCTGTTCCTAGCTATTATTTGGGAAGATTCCTTTTAAAAGTGCAAAAAGGCAATTGTAACCTGACATTCTCTAGTTTAACTGACCTGTCTTCACTTGTCCGTACCTCAGTGTGGTGATCTTGTATCTTGAATCTATCTTCTTTCTGATGTACAAATGGAGAAAATGCCAGCTTTGTCTCCCATCACCAGTCCCTCTGAGTCATCCAGGGCTTTTTGTGAATCATAGTCTCTCCAACTTCAAATGTCAGCAGCAAAACACATATGTGCTGATGTTATCAAGGCAGAAGAAGCATTTCTGCAGATAACGGTATGCAAAAGCCAGAGTGTGACAGCTGCCGTGAGATTCAGTTTATTCAGCTTTTATTGAATATGTTTCACTTTCTATTAACTTTAGTTAGTCCTTCTGTGGCACTCTCTTACCCTGTGTCCAGGAATTTTTGTTATTGCTGCATGGCTATGAAGATAGGCTGCCATAGAGGGATCTAAGATTTATGAGAAGGGATACAGCACATGACCTCTCAGACCATGGGGATATAGGGATGAGGCATGACTGGAGCCCCTGGGTTGGTGGGGGGACACCAAGGAATGATAGAGAGCAGGTGCACAAAGCAGGGGACCAGTCCCCTGGTTCCCACATCCTCCTGACAGCACTGCCACTGTCCCTGGCTGACCTGAGAACAGAGTGGGAGCCAGACTCCTGCCACACTCCAGCCATGGGCCGCAGGGAGCAGCTGTGCAGGGCTTTCTGTTCAGCTGGGGACAGCGGCCACAGTGTGCAAGTTCCTTGTTTCAGCATCTGCTCCCTATCCCCCACTCCTCCCTCAGTGTCCCTCACAGGTGCCTGGGAGCTGGCACAGGAAGGGAAAATGTATGTAATACTGCCAATGTCCCTGGCTGAGCCCAGCTCCCTGTGTAGCTGCTCCCTGTAGCGAAGGGTAGAAGAGTCTCTGGGATTTTCCCCATGCATGCATCAGCTGGGGACAGCAATGGCAGTGTGCAGGTTCTTCCCTTCAGCAGCCAGTCCTGGCCAACTGGGAACACCTGTGGGGGAGGAGTGGGCTGGAAGCAGGTGCTGGAAGGAAGAACCTGTGTACTATCGTGTACTATCCTCTGCTGAGCCCCAAACCACCACAGCCCAAACCTGGAGCAGAGCAGCTGCGGCTCTGTGGCTCCCCCTGTATCTGGATCCGCTGCAGACAGGTGGATAGGGGGTGTATCCACACTGCTGATTCCTCCTATGTCTGCCCTTGTATGCTATTCTTTCAACTTTTACCCAGGGGTGAGATTTGCTATTTGGGTGCACAATGAAAAAATTCAGCTTTGGGCCATTACTCTTTGCCATGCAACTGTACAAGACAAAACGTAACTGTAATGCCCTGCTTAGCTGCAAAACTTCATAGTGCTTGCTTTCATCAGTGAGATCCCAGAGTAGTGGTTGATCAGAAAACCTCTTCTCCCTAATCCACGGGTGGACACTGTTGAATATCTTGGATAATCTGCTGGTATACCCATTCTGTGTGCCAGGAACTGGTGAGCATTTAAAATGATTTTGGAGAGAGACAGTAGATAAGTAACTCTGCTAAACACTCTGGGTCTCATACTTGTTTACATCAAGACTCTTTGACACCTTTCTATTTGAAGGTGGGATATGAGAATAAATTATATTCACAGTCCCTTCAAGTGACAAAGTATGAATGTGAATCCAGGCCTGAGCCTTCTATACAAAACAGGAATGTTTTGTGAAATATGTGCTCAATCCTTCAGTCTTCACAATGGCATGCCTCCCAGGAGAAGACTTGGTTCTTTATAAATAGTAACTCTACGTATTTGCTTAAATTGGAAAATGTCCTGTTCTTCTACCCAAGATTGTAAATTGAATCCCCTGGAGGTTAAATGTAACATTATAATGCACTCCCTGTTGTGGTTTACTCAGAAATAGTCAGAGGTTTTGTTTAACATGTATTTACTCCCTCAAGTACAGGGGTCTCAGCCGCAGATTCTTCTCCCATTGTCCAAACCTCTGGCATGCTCCAGATATGTCAAAAAATTGTCAGCTGTGGCATTGTTAGCCTGATATGAATGTGCCTGTTTCTTGGCAGTTGCTAGCCTATGTCATATTTCCTACGCAGCCCCCCTAGGTGTTTTGGAAATACTTTCATATGATGTGATACAAAGGCATAGACTCTGTAAACCTGTAGTTTATTTTACAGTGTCTTGCTGCTGCCCTATTTCTGTTAATGTGTTTGCCTACTTTTTTATGATCTATAAGAATTACAGGCGAATTCAGAAAATTGACACGATCTTAGGTATAATTAGCAACAAGAATAATTCCATTTCTCTTCTGATGTATAGGAAGAGTTTGAGGGTGGTATGCAGTCTTTTAAACGCAGAGTTCTTACATGGTGCTCAAGAGCTACTTTAAAAATACATTTATCTGGTGGTTATTTCCATATTCATTAAGGCAGAAAGCCTCTCACACTGATTAAGGACAGCTTGCTAAAGAAGAGGTTCTGAAGTGAGCAAATAAGGTAATAAAGTGGCAGAGAGCAGTGGTATGGAAATCACTGTAAATCATTGTTGTTTTCCTTATTATTGATATTTCCCCATCAAATTAAGAGTTTAACTAGTGGCTTTGCATAAGGTGACCAGAGTTGCAAAACAGAAGTTTCAGAAGCAGATGCAGATGAAATGTCTAGGGTTTATTGTATATTTTTGTTATGACAAAGCTGGGGAAAAATGGTGAAATTTTATACTTCTCCACCATCTATTTGAACCCTGAAACTTGCAGTGATACATCAATTGAATATATTTATTTATATAGATTTGTACAGTGTACTTATCCCTAAGGGCCAATCACAAAGCATAAAATATTCAAAGGCACTTATGATCTATTTAAAAATAAATTTAATACTTAAGGTCAGATTTGAATAGGTATTTAAGTGTATAAAGATGTACAGAAACACCTAGTGGGGTAATCAAAAATGTATAAGCACCCAGTTCCCATGTAAGGTTACAAATTCCGCTGACTTCCAGGGAAATTTAGCCACCCACATGCCTGGACATCTTTTTAAAATGTGAGTTATGTTTTAAAATCCAGGTTTTTTTTCTACAAATAAATGTATTCTTTAATAACCAAAACTTGGTCTGACTGGGTGTATCAACACAAGGTGGTACATCACTGTTGTGATGAGCTATATCACCGTAGCTCATCACTATGGTGACGTAGCGTCTAAAAATAACTGTGCTGCCAGGGCTGCGCAGTACTGGCAGGTACTGAGCAGTCATTTTGTACTTGCTTTAGCATATATTAAATGACTGCGCAGTACCGAATGCATAGTCAGGGGTACGTGTAGACATGCCCACTGAAGTCAGTGGTCAACTCAGTTCATTAAGACAATGATTTGTTTTTAAAAACGTGTCTCTTATTGCTAGGCCATTCTGCTCTTTCTTTGGCATTTGGTAGTATTTTGCAGGTGTTTGTCAGATTTTGCTGTCATTCTTTGATTATAATTTTAGGTAAACTATAGCATATAATCAGAATGGCAACACTTCCTTTCTCCTACTCCTTGTTTATCTTGTCTGTTTAGATCAGAGCCCTTAAAATGTGGACCATTTCTTACCTTGTATTTGCATGATGCCTAGCAGAACAAGGCTTTTATCTTCTTCAGGAAGTTTTTAGAGTGTTGAGAACAACTTCCTGGTGCAAATGCTGGAGCAGCCAACTAGGAGCCATACTCTCTTTGACTTGCTGCTCACAAACAGGGATGAATTGGTGGGGAATGTAGTAGTGAATGGCAACTTGGATTTATGGCAACAAGATGACTGAGTTCAGGATCCTGAGGTAAGGAAGGATGGAGAACAGCAGAGTAAGGACCCTGGACTTCAGAAAAGCAGACTTCAACTCCCTCAGGGAACTCATAGGCAGGATCCTCTGAGAAGCTAGTCTGAGGGAGAGAGAAGTCCAGAAGAGCTGGCGGTACTTTAAAGAAGCCTTACTGAGAGTACTGGAACAAACCATCTTGGAGCTTTGGACTGAGAGGGTAGTAATTAATGGCTCAATTCCTAGTTGGCAGCCAGTATCAAGTTGAGTGCCCCAGGAGTAGGCAGGGTAGGGGTAGGATTCAGAGTGACCTAGACAAATTGGAGGATTGGGCCAAAAGGAATCTCATGAGCTTCAACAAGGACAAGTGCAAAGTCTGCTCATAGGCCAGGACAATCCCATGCACCAGTACAGGCTGGGGGCTGAGTGGCTGGGCAGCAGCTCTGCAGAAAGGGACCTGGGGGTTACAGTGGGTAATGGGCTGAATATTAGCCAGCAGTGTGCCCTTGTTGCCAAGAAGGCTAATGGCATACTGGGCTACATTGGTAGGAGTGTTGCCAGCAGGTCAAGGGAAGTGATTATTCCCTTCTGTTCAGTGATTATCAGGGATCCAGGCTTCCCATTTGCCACAGAAAAACAGAGAAAAAAAGTGTATTTCCCCCTTTACCTGAGGAAAATGCAGATTTATCATTTTAGTGGGAAAACCTGTGAATGTTGCTCTTTTGCAAAGGGCTCTCTTCAGGCTGGCAGAGTTCCAGCCTGCAAGGGGCTGAGGGGGAGTGGGGAGGGGTCAGGCAGGGGGTGCCAGGTGCACATAAACATGTACATAGCCACCAGGCAGCCTGGAAAGCAGCTCCTGCAGGTAAGTCTAGGGCTGGGGATTGAGGACCCATAGGGAGGGAAGGAGTGGGTTCGGCAGGGCAGGGGCTGGGGCTGGAGCTGCTGCTGAGCCAGGGGTGTGCATTGGGCTTGGGGTCTGGGGACAGAATGTGCAGCCACAGGGCCCTGAAGAGGAGTGGGATGGGGCTGTGGGTGGCTCATTTGGGGGTGGGTGGGGATGGGTTCCCGCTGCTGCGGGTACTCCTGTGGGGGAGTGCCCATGCACTTCAGATCTGTGCACAGGGCAGGGTGGGTGCAGGCTTCCCACTGCAGGCTGGGGCTCCCTGCACTGCTGCCTTCCCCTGGGCCTCCACAGCCCAGTGGGTGTGACTCCTGGTGAGATGTCCCCTGCCCATGGGCAGGGGATGCCTTGGCAGTGCAGCCCCACTTTACTCTGCTGTTCTGGGTCACACCTGCTGGGCTGTAGAGGCCCCAGGGGAAGGCAGCAGGGTGGAAAGCCTGAGCCCCATCCATTCCCCATCCCTGCTCCTGCCCCGCTTATGCATAGACCTGGGGGCATGGGTCCCCCCTGTGCCCTTGGAAGTGCACACAGTGGCAGGGAGCCAGCTTCACCCACCAGAGCCCACAGCAGGCAGCAGGGAGGGGGCTCCACACTCTGCTCCACTGGAGCAGCTGCCACCTTTGCATGGCAGCCCAGGCTCAGGAGCTGCTGCAGGGGACAGGGCACTGCAGGCCTGGGTCCCTGACCCCATAGCCCTGACAGCTGGGGCTCCCCTCTGGCAGGGCTGGGGGCATGGGGTGCTGTGGGGGGAAGGAGTGAGGGGAATGACTACTCTCCTCCCCACAGCCCCCTGAGCCCTAAAGTGCACCATCAGGGCTTGGCTTGGGTGTAAGGAGCCTGGACCTCCATTCTGTGAGTTAAGGGGGCAGCAGGAGCTCTGATTTTCCATGATAAAAAATCCAAAATTAAATACCAAAGTTTATAGAGGCACTGGTAGTCTTCCAGATTGCTTTAAAATTGTAAATATATCAAGCAAACATTG
>JAGPOW010003642.1:96962190-97032774 GCA_030014935.1 Caiman crocodilus | reverse complement strand
GGAGGTTGGATATGCATCTAGCTGAGGTCATCTAGACCCAGCACTCTTTCCTGCCTATGCAGGGGGTCAGACTCGATGATCTATTGAGGTCCCTTCTGACCCTAACATCTATGAATCTATTAACTGGAAAAATTATTCTTTGCAAGCTTTCAAGTACAAATACCCGTTGTCAGGATGAGGAAGAACTGCAGTTGGTGTGTGCTCTTCCTGGATGGAATGAATAGTAAAGAAGCCAGAGGCTAGTATGCATGCCAGAAAGCCAGTCAGTGAAGATATAAATTGAGGAGTCAGTGGGTAAGAGGTAGGCTGGAGGGGGAGGGAAAAGGGGAGGAATGAATGTAGCTAATAAAATAGTGGGGGGTCAGATGTTAGGCAGGTCATAATGTGTTATAAATCCAATGTCTATATTTAATCCACGAGATATATATAACTACCTCAGGCTTCAAGTGTCTGTGGGTGTGTCTGCATGTGTACATTTACTGTGCTGTAACCAAAATTACTGTGCAGCATCATGCAGGTATTAAATTTACACCCGATTAGTTACTGTGCACTAATGCACATGTAGACACGTTACTGCACAGTAACAGTATGTGTGTGGACTGACTTGGGACTAACATTAGTCCCAAGTCAGACCACACACACTGTTAATGTGCTTTAAGGCCTTCATGTGTAGATACTGGCCTATTCTTGCTTACTGCACAGAAACTTACTGTGCAGTAAATTTAAGCTGGTATCAATGCATGTGCAAACACACCCAGTGTGTGTGTGTGTATATATAAAAATAGACACACACACGCACACAGCCTGAGCCAGTGGGATAGTGGGGATATATCAATATATAGTCAGCATATACAACATGCACCTTCCCCCCGAAAATGAGTCCCACAAAATTGGAATGCATGTTTTAAGGATGAAAACTGTTTCTGCACTGGAAAAGGTAGAAGACACAGTGCATGCCATGCAGGTGCCAAAAGAGCCACCACTGTTTGTGTCTGCTCTGCAGGCTGAAGAGACAGAGTCTTGTGTTAACTCTCACACAGTCATAGCTATTGGCTGAGCACCGTATCATGTGCCTGAAGCAGCAAATGAAATGTTGGTAGTATCTTGATGAGGCTTGCGATATGGAAACAATATAAGAACTTATATAAAGAACTACTTACAGTTAAGAAGTAACAATTTTACTAATGGCATTTTTAAGAGTCTTGGCCTTAACCTTATGTGACATAGAGAAACTCCTCCTGGAAACATAAAGTGTCTAGAAAGTATGGCATCACAGGACACAGTCTACCACACCATGAAGTTCTTGATGTTGTTGGGAAAAACAGACCTTAGCTCTGACCCCTCCATGCATATATGCAGTATGACTAGGGGAAAAAGATTTCTGGAACCTACGAACTCCTCACTTCAATGGTGTTATCCGCATCCCCTGCTACAGAAGACCGCATTCCCACTACAGACCCCTGCTCAAGGCAGGAGCATCCTTGTTTAAACTATCCTGCACAAATATTTGCCTAATTTATTCTTAAAAAACTTCAGGAATAACCCTCATACACACCTGCAGGCATAATGCCCAAATCATCAAGAACACCCTTTAGCTTGGCACAAGTAAAGCAGTAGAACAAGGCACTATCAATGTCTTGCCACAGCGAGGACAGAAAGTATTTTGTTAAAACTTGCTCAGGAGAACCAAGGAAGAAGACCGCATTCCCTGCTACAGAAGAAGGTGAAACCCTCCACAGCCCATGCCAATCTAACTGTGGGTAAAGTTTCTTTCTGATTCTAAATGTAATGATTGGTCTGTGCTAAATGTGGAAGCAAGATGCTCTAGCCAGGAATCTTTGGGCTTTTAAAGTCCTAGCAGGAGCATCAGCAAACCCTTGTCAAATCCCCAATCTTGGCTTCAGCTCACACTCAGTGATTCTGAGGAAGGCCAAAAATAGAGGCAAGCAGCAAAAACAACAGGAAGAGGAAAAAATCCTTCCTGGCCCCATGTAATGATAAACAAAATGAGATAACCAGGCACCCTCCATTCCTTACTGCAACCCAGGGACTCTCTTGCATCTCCAACACAACTGCTTGCATCACACACTTGGACTGGAGAACAAAAACTCCCTTTTCTCCCATTCTATTGCCTTCATAAATGTATCCTATCTCCTTTAATCTTTTATAACTAAACCAGTTGTGGAGCTCTGCTTCATTCTTCTATTGCTCTGCACGATTATCTTGTACATCATCTACCTGACCTGAGTTTCAGTGCTCTTCTCATGGTCACTGAATGCATGTAACAGTGGAGAATCTTCTGGGCTTTCCAGCTGCTGCTCTTCACAGCTTGATCCAAGCGATGATATCCTAAACCATCCCTGATCTATGCTGATCCTACCTCCAATGAAGGAGATTCCACAACTGCCTTAGGCAATCTATTTCTCTGCCTCACTGCTTTAGCACTAAAGAAGTTTTTCCTTGATGTCAAATCCAAACCTGCTTTTCTGTAATTTCAAGCCATTACTATACATTTGACCATCAGCTGTGAGGAAGACAATTTGTTCTCTCTTGTCTTTACAGTGGCCCTTCAGATATTTAAAGACTGCTAGTATGTCTTCCCTTAACTGTCTTCTCTGCAAGCTAAATGTGCTTAATTGTCTTACCCTCGCCTCATATACCTTGCCTTCCAACTGATTTATCATTTTTGTTGCTCACCTTGGACCCTCTCTAACTCCTCTACATCCTTCTAAAAAACACAGAGCCCCAAAGTAGACACAATGTTTATAGAATCTTGTGTTTTTAAATTAATCTCATGATTTTTGAATATCTGGGTTTTGCTGCTAGCTATCTCAAATAATCACTGGCATAACAAGCAAGGTTTGCATCCTGGCAAAACCATGTGAGAGTGGGGTGAGGAGTGGTTGTGAGTAGGGGAGTCAGGCACAGATTCTGGGTCGGGGGGCATGCACAAGGGACTTACTCAAAACAGTCTTGTCTGCTGCTGCGTCTCTGCTGCTTCTGTTGCTGCCATGTGCTCTACCTGTTCCAATTTTTTCTCTTAAAGCAGCAGCACATTGTCTTTGCTGCTGCAAAAAGCAATACTGTGAGTCTATTCTGCCACCAAGGTGCAGACTGCATGGGAGTGGAGGATGATTTCGGTCTCCCTCTTAAATTGGCAACCAGGGCTGGTGCCTCTCCTGCCCACCTGTAGTTTTTAGAAGTCAGATTACAGATAACGAGGGAGGGGTACATTTAGAAAGATTATACTTTTTATGCCTGGGAAGCATTGGAAGAAGTGCAGTAAGGAAGACATGTATTATACTACTGGAACCTCATCTTTTTATGCAGTATCTTTTCCTCTGTTATGCTGCTTACAAAAGAAGTGTTGACATAATGAATGGTGACACCTGGATAGTAGTTGTCTAATCTAGTGGCAATTAGATGCCATTGGTTTCCAAGTTCAATGTGCTTGTATGCTCCATGTATCACCCTCTAATGCAACAAAACAGCCTAAAAGAAAAATGGGAACATATTTTAGGTGGTCTTATGTCCCATGAACTGATGGGCATAGTCTAGGCTCAGATATATTGAGGGCCTTGATCTAGGCTCTGGGGCAGAGGTATATAACCACAAATATGGTTTTCTCCAATTAGAGTTGTTGTTCAAACTCTTAACAAGATGTTTGTGGATTGATGAAGGCAGGAGATGAAATAGAGCTGAAAAAATGGTTTTAGTTGAAATGGCTCCTCTTGTGAGTGCTGGATACATTTAAAATAGCAGCTGCTTCTTTCAGGAGTGAATTGATTTGTGTAGTCAGCATTCAGTCAACATTCAATTTACATCTTTCTCAAATTGTGATGGAGCAATGGATACTGTGCTACTTCCATTATGTCTAATAAGAGATACTCTTTAATATAAGCTGGTTTAGGTTCAGTGTCTGATTTATATCAGCCAGTGTTGGGAAAGGCTGGATAGGATAACAGGGCCTGTCAATGAGCCTGAGACCTAGCTGTTTAACATGAGTAATGTCAAGCCTGAGACAATCAAGTCAAAAGTATCCCAAAGCTACTTAGGCAAGTCTAAAATCAATAACGCAGAACTAGCTATAACTAGACTGGAATAGAACAGTAAGAGGCACGCAGGCACATGGAGTCATGTAGGCTTAGAATAATGCCAAGTAGAGTAAAGACAGAAATGGCATGAAGAAATAAAATGGGAAACAGTATTGGAGTAGTGACAGACACACAGACAATATGCATGGAGATGTAAAATGGACAGGAAGACAACACAACAGTGAAGACCCCCATTCTTTTTCCACAAGTTTGGGTAATAATTAATGGTTCTGTGTAACTAATAAGCTTGTCTGTATTTAAGGTTTTGGTGAATAAATACAAATACAGATTTGAATAATAAATTCTAGGACTGTCCACTGGCTGCTTCCAGGGCCAAACATATAGGTAGGAGTCTTTTGCACCAATCTGCTATTCATATACCACACAATAGGACAATTTTAGGCAGGTAATAGCTATAATACAAACCAACTCAATTTGTAGTCTCCCCTCAGACAGATTTAAGATTATTGTCACGATAAGGTTAACACATGGTTACAATCATTTCACAACTGCTGAATGTATGCAGTCAATGGTTGCACTCATCTTTGTGAGAACAAACTTGTTTACTGATTTAATAAGGCTGAAGTAGAAAAATAAACCACCCTTTGTTACTACAAAATAAAAACAGTATCAAACTTTGGGACTGATCTCACACTCAGATTTGTTTTTAATTCTGAATGTAAGTCAACAGTGAGATGTGTATGGAAGATGGTGCGTGTTTAATTTGATGGAGGGGGGAGATGTCAGTATTTAAAGTGATTAAACCTTCAACTATGCAGTTAATAGGTATTTCCTTATTTGGATATATCCTTCTAGACTGGCCCAAACCTTTCAAATATGCTTTACAACACTTGATTATTATAACTAGCATTTACACAAAACAATCCATCTTTTCACAGCTGTCTGAAATATTTCATGAACACCAGGTGCATCAAACTTGTCATGGCTGAATCTGGACTGTGGGACCCTTCATGGGCCAGATCTGAACCCAATTCTGGCAGCAGGGTGAGGGGCAGTGGTAGTGCAGGGGTTAACACAGCTATCACTAACCCCTGTTGCTGACACTTGTTTCTACTTGGGCCTGGATTTTGGCAGCATCTCTGGCCCTGCTCATCCCACCCTCAAATTATTAACTCCTCAGGGAGCTTAGTCAGTCAGATAGCACGGCTCTATGGGCTGGATCTGATTTGTGGGGTTTGACACCCCCCATGTACATAATACCTGTTGTGAACAACACAAGACTCACCTTCCTAGACAACCACCTGCCTTAAGTGGTCACACTTCAGTGTTGCAAAATATACTGAGTGCACTTCTTAGCCACCTTTATTAAGCAACCCCTGTTAAAAATAACATTTGTGAGTCCCTGGAAGAAGTTGCTTAAGTTAGATTTTCATTTTATTGTGTTATTTTACTATACGGGCAATGAACGGATGTTTGAAAAAACAGATGTAGTAGAAAAATCCATATTACCCAGCTCTCTTTTAAAAAGAATTACTTATACAGTACTTAACACTGTTGGCAACTGTAAACCTATCATAGGCTTAAAATTCTTGATGAGCGGGCAAAATAAAAAAGACATTTTCTAAATGACGAGTCTATTGCAGCCAGCCTTGTAAAAGAAACCTTTTAGTGTCAGTAGATAATGAAAATACGTGTTACCTATGACTGAGTTAAAATGATGTCATGACCTGGCAATTTCTATTCAGCGCTGACACATCCATGCACTGCACAGATCAGGATTGTTGTTGTGTAAATTTAATAGGATTCTTCATTCTATATTGTTGCTCAGCCAGGAAATGTAATTCTAAGTTTCCTGCAAGTTGTGAATAGCAGCAGGGGGCCATGAATAGCTTGGAAACCTATATTTTTTCCATTTATTTTTAAATGCAAATTACACTAGTAAGTCAAAAAGATCACTTTTGTTAAAAATACATTCAGAATTAACAAATGCCAAAACAAAAAAAAAACCCAAAAAAGAAAGGAAAAAACCCACACATTTGGATTATAACTCTTGCCTTCTAAATATTTAGGTTATAACAAAAGCCCAGTCTAGAAAAATAACATTTTTTACTGGATTTGGAGGAGGATACCGCTGTACAAATCAAAAATGTCATCCAGATATTCTCACACTACTGTGCTCTAAACAGCTTCTAAAATCAATCTGCCCACTAATAATTTCATTTAGTAGTCAACAATCTTGAAATAATTGACAGTGGTGCTATAACTGTAAGTTAAGCAGGGACATGAATACTGATTTTATGTGTGTGTTTGTGTGTATGCAAGCGTGCATATATGTATCTTGCACATATATATCTCTATAAACAACATATAAATACACACGCTATCTATTGATTATAGTAAGACTTAGCACTTATAATTGCTTTATAATTTCTAAGTGCTGCACAAACTAATTAATCCTCACAATGAGTTTGTGGAAAGTATTATTGTACCTATTTTATAGTCAAGGAAAGTGATACAGAGAGAACACCAACCTCCTAAAGTTAGGACCCTAAATCCAAATATAGGCACCAAAATGTATTGCTTGACTTTCAAAAATGCTGGATAATCAATGCCAGACATGAGTGTTTATTCTTTTTTTTCAAAAGCAAGCCATTGTTTAGGTACCTAAATATTACAACTGGTTAAAATCTATGTTGAAACACACACCATAGATAAAAAAATGTTGAAGTACTGTTTTCCTTCAAAAATTTCAATTTCATAGATTTGTAATTTACAGGAAATTTTCTATGGGGAAAAACTTGAGAATTTTTTCTTCACTTTTTCTTTTCAGTGGTTTTCCTCCCAGGCTTCATGGGTTTTTTTTCAATATAAATACTGAATACATACATATACATACATACATATATATATATATATATGTATGTATGTATGTATGTATGTATGTGTATGTGTGTGTGTGTGTGTGTGTGTGTGTGTATAGTATTTATAGTATCATTATCAAAATGAAATGTTTCAATAAGCTTGGAATGATATATAACAGAAATTTAATTTTACAGGACATTTCACACCTTCCCCCTGACTCAGAAGGAAAAAATGGAGGTGTCCAAATTCCTGCAGAATGGAATCCAGTCCTACTAACTACAGATTTAAGAAATAACTATTGGTATTAAGGTTGGAACATTTTTGATTAATGATCCAATCCAGCAGACTTAAACATTTGCAGGTTCAGAGCCAAAGGGACTTGCTTAAGGTCACAGAGAAAGTCAGTGACAGGAACTAGGATTAGAATTGGAGGAATGACTAGTATTTTTGGCATCCTGGGGAGCAGAGGCTTGACTCTGAGGCAGGAGCAGCTCTGGAACAGAGGCAGGGAGGCTGCAGAAGCCACGGTCCACATTGGCGTGGAGTGGGAATTAGTTATAACAACACAACAGCTTGGGGGTACAAGCAGAGGTTTGGAGGGTGCTGCTAAATGCCATGCTAAGCAACAATATAAAATGCCAATTCAGTGGCAGACTCCCTCTTCTGTCCCTCCACTACCTCTCATGAACCTACATCCACTGCTCCATGCTTCTGTGGGCCACAGCTGCCAAAGTCTTGGGTCCCCTACCTCTGTTCCAGAGTTCCTGCTTAGTTAAGCATCCAGGGTTCATGCCTTCCTTGCCCATTGCTAATTAGACTAGTGATTAGAACTCAAATTCCTGGCTTCATGTCCAATCTACTCCAGTGTGCTGTTTTCTTCTATACATGTGTGTGTATCATGCATGCATACAGATGTGTACACACATATACACACGTGCACGCACAAACACGTGCACACACATTTATAACTCAATAAATCTATGTATATTTCCTGAACCTGTCTTGCATTGTATTTTCAGTGGTGAATGCCTGCTTCTCTGTCATTATACAGAGTTATTGTATGTGACACATTACAGTACATCCATGCAAACACAGCAAAGGGTATCAATTTCTATAAAAATGGGTAAGTAAACTTAGCACATAGGTTAATGTAACTTGAAAGTCATGGGGAGCTAGGAAAAGAGTCACCAGGTGATGCCTTGAGCTTTTCTAAGCACCAGACTCCACTCGTGCTCTCAGGTACACGTGGTTCTCAGCTGCGTGTGGCAGGTGTGTGCATTTGTTGATGCAGGTATTGAAGAAAGAAACAATGACAATCCAAGTTCCTGAAAAGCCTGAGCAAAATATTTTTTTTCCTAATGAAAGCTGTCTAGGTGCTTGAAAATACAGATCAAATTCAGAACAGAACAAACTTTCTAGGATTTCAGAGTATTTCATATACACATTGACCTACTAGTAAAATTCCCAAAGGCATCTTGTTGCCGACTACGTAACAGCACAGTTTGTCTCAGCCACAGTAATACAGGAAGATAAAATACACATTCTAACACACAACAGATCCCCCAAATATACCACAAAAAGATCTCCAATATTTCACCAGCGCAGCTAGACCCTCCCCCCGACCCCAATCGAAACAAAAAAAATATATAGATAGATCCCTATGGTGCAGTTAGAAAAAAATGCTCACTTACATAGGATTTTTCAGTTGAAATTAGATATAAAAGAGTAAACATAGTTAATACATATTCAGTTGGCCTCTGCTGATAGAAATCTGAAGATGTCTCTGTCATTAGTAAAAGACATATTTTCAGTTAGTTATAAAAGCACCTACAGTGCGATAAATACAAACAGTGGGGTAAGAAGCACTGTTTCTTCTGCTTATTTCCAGTAGGTTCACTTATTAGTTTATTGAGAGATTCCCTTTATCCCTTTCCCAAACCCTAGCCCCCAAAAGAGCTCCCTTTTTTCACTGTTATAAAGTGTTTTCTTGACCACTGTGGAGGCTCAATAGTAAAGCACTTCTCTGACAGCTGGCAGTTTTCTTACTCAGTCACTCTGGAGCTTGTGTGCAACAGAGTTTTATTCCCTGACACGGAAAAGAAAAGAAACTCACTGACTTAGAAATCTTTCAGAATTAACAGCAGCATGTTGAGCCTAAAGGAAGTTACTTCAGAAAGCCTGCACTGAGTTTCTCTGATGTGCAACTTAGTTGGGTTAAGGCAAGTATGTACTGTACAGCCTTTAGGGCAAACAACTTGCTGTCTATTGACTTCTGTTACAAGGTCATCATGGTATTTTTAGTATTATATTGACTAAGGAGATTTGATGCTACTAGGAGTTTGAAAGGGTCTCAGAAAGAACTGAACTGGACAAGTTCATATCATAATTCAGCTAGGCAGGGATGAAGGTGGTAAAGGTAAGGTAATGGCCAGAAGATGGCACCAATGCTTCTCTTGTTGAACCTTCCAAAAGCCTGGCGGTTATGTCTGTGTATTCAGGAAATCCAAGATAGGGGTATCCAGTGCATCTTTGTCTGTACTTGTTACAAAGAGAGGCCGAATGCTCCCATTGTCTTTTGTCTCAGTGTGCACTCAGTTTTTAACACAAAGTTTCTTTCTTTCTTTCTTTTTTTGCTGTTTGTAGAACACGGGGAGCCATTCAGAAACAAGATTTTTTGCCAGGTCCTTCATCCCCCACACAGAAGTTACCATAATTACTTTGACCTAAAAGGGAGAGATAAGAAAAATGATATTTATAATTAACCAGGAGATAGATGGGTACACTTCACCCACTCTGCCCCAAACTTGTTCAGATAACCTTTCCAAAACACCCTTCTGGATATGAAGCTCTGCTCTACTGCTTTAATTTCTCCAGTTTTTATGGTCGGACAGTCTGTATATACATGTGAGAGTAGGAAGAAAGGTATGACAGTGTCATCACGGGGAAACATCATTGAATTATTGATACAGGTTCTCAAAACAATTCCAGGTAGCACTATTTCATTACGTAATTCTCTCAGCCTGTTGACCTTAGAGGACCTGAGCAGTAGTAATTCAGCACAGTGCTGCTGCCTTTATAACAGGCTATGAATTGGTGCACAGAACAGAGGAGCCAAAAAACAGGTGTTTGGTTAAGTCACTTACAAAGCAACCGTGCAAGGTCCTACCCGAGAACCCTATGGCTAAGCCTGTAGTATTAAAATCTACACCTCTAGAATACAGAGTCTCTTGCTATTAACTGCTATAACAATTTTGAATGTGAAACTTCAGTGAAACTTCGTTCATGTTATTTAAATTACAAAGCTGCAGGTCCTAAATTAGGAATTTCAGAGGAAAGAAACATCATATTCGTATTACAGGACAACAGTGAAAATCAAAATAGCTGCAATACAGTGGCTCTATTCTGCCAGCTGGTTCTATGTCTTGTTGGCATCTGATTTTCAGATTATATGAATGGCAAAATGGGCAATTCGCCACAGTTTTTTGATCTAATGTATGTAAAAAATAGTGTTCAGTCATCTGGACATACAGTCACAGTACTGGGCTAGGAGAGTATTGCAATCAGGCTGAATGTACAAATATGGCAGAGATGTGAAAAGTGGAAACAGGAAATAAGACCAAATGAGGAACTAGAATAAACCAACCCAGATCCCTATGTCTCAATTTCCTTAATCTCTGGCAAATTTTGGGTCTGGTCTTAAATTTCATAACTTGGCACTGCCATAAAATAAACCACATGTAATCAAAAAGCAAAGCCCATCAGTATTTCTGTGTATCATTAATATGCACAAATGGCCTACATATACATATATATATATGGCAAACAACCAAAGGTCTCATAGACGTTAGAGAACAATTGGGAATTTTTTGCTCAAGGATAGTCTGTTCTTGAACAACTCCAGTACATTAGGTATCGGCATTAGAAAAACACGTTTTGTGCTTCACTTTTTTTTCTCTTAAAACAAACATATTTTTGTGAAAAACATAAGCAAGAATCTCTCTTTTTGTTTACTTGAACCTCCCTCTCTCTCTTTGTCCTGCCCAGAGTTTTAAAGAGCACTGATCTCTTTCTGAAATGATGCATAATTTTTCTGTTGTCTCACGGTGAATTGTGTGTCACAGAGCTACTTGAAGTGTTAGTCCCTTCCTGTGATAGCAGAACCACTTCCTGACAATTATTTGCCCTCATCTTGCCATGCTCTTGTCACATTACTCAAAAATGGGTGTTGGCTTCCTTAAGGCTGGATGCCAAGAAGCTGCTCTTTGGGGTATCAGAAGTATCAGATTAGAGTGACGTTCAGGGACAGCAGTCCTGTTATGTTCTCTCTGAAGGCAAGTAATAGTATATGCTTTGCATCTTAAACAGCATAATGTTAGTTAATTAAAAAAGGTCAAGGGTGTCCCACAACCTAAATGGCCCATTAGGCTACTGTGGTTAAAGCACACCAGGGTCTGTAGCCAAATGGCACACAAGGGAGTGATGTAGCTAGCATTTGTTGACTCTCCAGCTCAAACGACCAGGTAGCCACTTACAACTCTATCAGTTAGGGGGAAACAGCAGCACAAGTCTAGAGCAAGGCTCAAATTCATGCTCCTTGAGCTTTTGCTACACCTTTCCTGCTTTGCCATCACCCTTCTCACAGGACACATTGTTAGTACTTAAACCTCCTTCCTGCAGCATATGCATACCACCAACAGGGAAGTGAGAGGGGAGGAGAAAGCTGGTCATGTTTTTTATTAAAATTGATTTTTAAAAATTTAAATGAAATATATTTTTCTTTTAAAAATAAATCCACTTAAATTTAAATTTGAAATAAGGACAACCAATGTTAAGACCAATAATCTATTATTAAAGTCTAATGAAATTACTGACATAAAGTTAAAAAATATTAAATGGTATATGCTTTGTACTGAGGTTTTAAAGAAAGACAAACCATCGAACTGGTGAAAGTCACTGGTTATATCTCTAGGTACTTTCTTATTTCAGTTTGCTCAACTGATTTAGTGCAATGACCAGTTTATTCAATGTTGAGAAACTGACAGGAAATTGAGATAACAGGAAAACTTGTTTTCCCTCTTACTAGACGTGAATAAAAATTAGGTAAGAGAGGATGAGATTTACTAATTCTGAAATCTTTAAGAATGTGGTAACCGGAAACAATTCGTTAAGCCCATTAGCTTTAGGTAATGCTTTTCTCAAATGAGTTTGTTAGCTCCAAACTTAGTTTGGTAAACTATTTTTCTAATACATCTATAGGTCATTTAAAGTAGATTCATTTAATTAATAAGAAATGTTTTTGTGCACTTTAATGACATTTCAGTACCTGTACAACTAAAACTTAACACAGATGAGTAAAAGATAAATAATCTTTCAGTAAAAAAAGAATTGTTCTAACATAAAAATGTAAAAATAATTTAGATTCTGATTTTTAAATGTGCATAGATATAGCATGTCTTTCTAGATAGCAAAAGGAAATACCAAAAATTAGCATAACAACTAGATTTAGCAAAAAAATCAACATGTTTCAGTGGTCACCAGGCAGTGAGAATCCACCTTTCCCTAGAACAGCTTCCAGCAACCTTTATAAGGCATGGGATGGAAAAACCCGGATCTGGCCTGACATGGGCTGGGGGGACTGTGGCAGTACATCAGCATTAGGGTGATGTGTCTGCCCCTGCACTGGGGACAGCCTACTGGGACCTGTGCTCACATTGCTTTCATCCCCAGTGGTGGTGCTGGTGCAGGTTCAAGCTAGCAGGGAGCCACGCCAGGGCTGGGCAACTGGAAATGTCTCGCTGCCTTCCCCAGCCTCCTAGCAGTGGCATGGGTGTAGCTGGAAGCTGCCTGGCCCCAGCACAGTTCCCCACTAGCTGGAAGCTCTGCCCAAGCTGCAGTTGCAGGAGAAGAGGCAGGAGGGTGGGATAGAGAAGTGTCAGTGGTGGGACTGTGGCTTCCTGGTGCCTGACCCCTTTACACTTCCTCACTACCCAGTCCTCTAGCTCTGCAGATTTGGCTCTTGGGCTGTACCTTGCTAACCCCTTTCACAGAACAATGAAAATGCAGAAGAAGGTGAAGCTTTCTGTTTGAAATCACTTTGAATTAGACCAATCTAATCAGGACAGAATTACACATCTGCATTTATATCATTCTCTCATCACGATAACTGCATTCATCCTTGGGAACAGCATGTCAGTGGAGGCTGATGGATACCCTAGGACTTCATAGGTGTCATTAAGGTTTTCAGTGTTGCTTGATATGGGCAAAACATTTCAATATATGGGAGAATCTCCTCACTCCTGATAGAAAACCATGCTTTTTGAATTTGCATTTCAAAAACTGTGGGCATCGCACAGGAGTAGCCGGACATCAGCTCAGATCCTATTGTCTTAGGAAGTTCTTCCAAATAGAGACTAGATGTTCTTCTTTGTCTCTCTACAGTGTCTCATACATCTGGGTCCCTACTATGGTGATGTAATTATAATGCTTCTTTTGCTTCTGGTGGTTGCTCATAACTAGCACATTAGAGAAAAGCCAGGTCTCTGCATAAAAACAATGTTTCAGTAGCTCACAGTGCATCTAGTCCAGTCCAGCTAAGCTGCTTTCAGTGTGATACTAAAGGGAAGAGAGTGTGAAGATGGTGCTAAATTTCCTTTATATTTAGGGTGGCCATTGGTCCTGTTTTGTATCATACCATCCTGTTTCTAAACCCTTTAGTCCCTTGCTTTGTCCCCATTCTGAATAAGGAATGGACTGCAAAAAGTCCTTTTTTCACTTTATTGGTGGAAATATATGTCAACCATTTGTGAGCTGCTCCTTGGGTTCTATTGGCTATGCCAGGAGGTAAGGTAGTGCATAGCGAAGAGGAGCAGCCAGCCAGCCAGGGAGGAAGGGAGGTGACCTTTTTGTGGTGGCCCTGGGCCCTGCTGATGCTTGGCCAAGGGGTCTGGTGGCCCTGCCCCTCACCACTGATTGGCCAAGGGGGCTGGTGGTCTTGCCCCTCACCAAGGGGATGTTCTGTATTCTGGGGATACATCAGTGGGTAACCTATTTCTGTTCCTTTGCAGAAACTAAAGCAACCTTACAACACTCTTTATATATGTCCTTCTGCCCACAGTTCCAAGGGGCCACTCCAGCAGCCTGAAGGCATCAGATGTAAGAATGCTAAGGTCACACCCTCTCTCTGTTAGGAAATTTTCTTGCTCTGGAGGCCATGTGGAAGTTTTGCACTGCCCAAGAGATTCCTTGACCTGGGACTGGTTTGGTCTCATGCATTTAGTCAGTTCCTGCCAGCTATCAACTTATGCTTTGAGGAATGGGATCTGATTAAATCTGTATGGGCAGGAAGTACTGCACTGTCATGCTGGAAGATTTTAGAAACTAAGCAGCAGTGGGATGGATTATACCACAGTGCCAAAAGAACCCCTCAGAGGTAAAACAGTACTGGAGCTGCTGAGTCAGTAGGTGATATCGTTCAGTGCTGAGCTTAGGATCCAGCATAATATTAAGTGAAATTGTGATGCTTTCATAAAAAGTCAATAAAGAACCTATGGTTTGTGTTCGATTTCAGTTTAGGTGGGAAGGGGATGTAGTTGCTCACATCAACATTTCATCTGCACAGTAACCCCCATGTGCAGACCACACTCTGATTTAGGTAATGATGTTCTGCCTAGCTAAATTTTCCCCTGCAGGTTCAGCTGAACTCACTGCTCTTCTTCCCTTTTCTCACTGTACTTTTGAATAGAACCTCTGTGTCTTGTTTAAAAGCTGCTACACTCCAGCCGAATGGTGGATGCATTTCACTGACATGTGAGGCATTTCTGGTAGAGATGTATTCTTGCCATTGTACAACATGGTGATAAGTCCTCATGTGGAATACTATGTACAATTCCACCCACTGTCAAGAAAGAAGTATTCAGACTGGAACACGTGCAGACAAGGGCTACTAGGATGCTCAAGGGAATGGAGAGCCCTTTTTATGACAGAAGATTAGAAGAAATTGGATTTTTTAGCCTAGCAAAAAGGAAGGCTGAAAGGGGATGTGATTGTTCTCTGTAAATACATCAGGAGGTCAAACAGCAGGGAAGGAGACAGACCTATTTAAGCTCAAGGACAAGGTGGGCCCAAGAACCAAGGGGAATAAACTAGCTATGAAGAAATTCAGACTGGCAATTTAGATGAGGGTTTCCAACCATCAGAGTAGTGAGGTTCTGGAACAGTCTTTGGAGGGGCAAAAAAATCAAGCTAGTTTTAAGATGGAGCTTGTGAATGCAGTTAGATTTCCCGAGTACCTGCAGTATCGGCAGACTAGATGCAGTGACCCTAGGTTGTCTCTTCCCCTCTTGTATTCTAGTTACTTGTATTTAATAATCCCTGTAGATCTTTGTTCTGCCTCCTAAGGGTATTGAGTGTTTATGAAGCACAAAATTCTTTAGTGAAACCCTAGGGTGAAGTCCAGATTTTTAAAAAGTTCTCCCCCCCCGCACAAAGGGCTAGTAATATGGGGCAAATGGGATGATGTTCTCCAATGGAAAATGGGGCAGCAACAGACAAAGTGGTAAGGCAGTCTACTGTTATCATTTCCAAGTTGTGATTTTCATCAAGGTTTTCTGCTGTAAAGAGTGCTACAAGCTGAAATCTGAATGTATCACTCTATTATCATCTAACAATCAGAGCAGCAATATGTTACTTCAGTATATGTAAGCATGTGTTTCTAGGCTGTTTTAGCTTTATGCAATATAAGGCTGTTGCCACATACTGTCAAAGATGGTTAAACACAACAGAGTGTAGGAATTACGTAGTGCTCTAATCACACATTGTACAGTGAGAAGGAAATGCTAAGCATCTTTGATTGTCACTGCAACATGACAGTGTGCCTTTTGTGGGTTACTGGATATATCATTAAGTTACTGATGTCTGTCTCACAATGAGCAGTGAAATGACCTAGGCTCTAGTAAGAAAGCAGCACTGAAATAAAAGATAATTCCTTTTTTAAGGTTCATCGTTTGTTTCTTTGTCTCGGCTACAAGCTTAGAAATTTATTTTGGCTTCTCTCTATAGCTCCAGCTTTCTTTCCTGTCAGTGGTAGGAGGCTCTGTAAATGCAATCAACTGTTCTTAAAGGAGAAACACCGAGAACATAAAGAGAATGGGATAATATCTCAGCTAGAGGGCTCCATATGTTGATAGCAAGGTATAGGAAACGGAGAGAGAAATAGGATTAGAATTGTTCTAAGTACCTATGAACCACACATGGTACAAGGAAGGAAATAACATTTTCTAAATATACAACACTCTTGCCAAGAGTGCAGGTGAAAAATTTTTATTTGAGTGCAGACAGATGGGAAGCTGAAGTTAGGCTGGCATTGGCATTATGCACTAGTGTAATTTAAGACATAATAAACAACAGCTACCATGTATCCCAAAGGCCACGTCCTAAGCACCCTCTAACATAGGGTTCACAACCAATAACAAGTAAATACCAGCACAATATAAATAATTTGGGCTGCTAATTCATCAGCAGATTTACTTTAAGGGATTAAAGGTTTAGTTTAATGTTTCCATTGATGTGACATTACGGTCTGAATGGAGATCATGACAGAATTGATGCTTTTTATCTAAATTTAGTTCTCTCCTTCAAAATAAGTGACTGGGACAGAGAAAGGACAAAGTAAATGATGCCCTCTTGTGAGCTGGCACATGCTGTACAGTCCCTTAATGAGCTGGTTTTATTAAACAAAATCCAAAATACAATAGGTGAAAACTGTATGGTACATTGAGAGGCAGGACTCCTAAGGGCGATAATGAATCTGTCCCTTGTTTTCTGCTTGGCATTGATACAGATGATGTTTGTAAATCAGTTCTGTGCTGCAATATAAGGATGGGCATAAACTCTTCCATGAATCTGCTCCAATCACATGCACGTGCTGACATTTTATTTTCTGTTTAATCCCAAAATATCATTGTATTCTATTTCTAGGCAGTAGATAGAACTGTAGCGCTCACAGCACAGTTAAAATGCAGTATTCTATTCAAACTGATTTCAAGGCAATGTGCCATTGAAATTTAAAAAAGAAAAAGGCAATAGCAGATGAAGCAGAGTGCCTCAGTGAATTGATGTTCTAATAATACTAATGGCAGATGTGTTGCTAAATGAACTAGTTTCTAAATCTGTGCTAAACCAGACTAAACACTGATGAGCCAAAGCCTTAGCCAGATTTTTTCTAGTCCTTACCCAAGCAAATCTGACTGACTTCAACTGGGAATTTTCCTGAGCAAGGGTTAAATAAAATCCAGGTCAGGACCTCACTGTTTTTTAAACAAGTGCTATGTATTGTGTGTATTACTGTAAGGAATAATCATGATGCAACAAAAGAGTAATTTTAGAATCAAAGTGTATAACTAGAATTCTGTCTTTGAACAAATGGCTCTGCCAATCCTGAATTTCTAAGTCACCTCATCTTTCAGCTTGATGATCCTTTAATATCTACTTGACATTCCACAGAATATCTCAGAAGTTTAGTACTTACATATACATGGGCTGTAGCTGTAAATGAGATGTCTTCTGTGGGCCTTGATAGCCGTAAGAATCAAATCCACCTATGAAATCAACTGAAAGGGAAAAATTGCTTTCATTAACAGCATCTTTTCAGAAGAGATAGTAACTACCATCAAGTTTCCACACAGACTACTTTGGAAAGACTCAGGAATAATCTATTAACATTAGTTTGACTAGTTGTGGAGATAGCAAAAAAAAAAAGTTAAAAAATGGATAAAAGGCAGTATCTTCTGGATAATGATTTTATAATTCATCAGCAAGAGACAATGCTGGATATATAAAATCTCTCTCTCCATAAGAGAGAATTATATATCATATCACATTTTTCTCAAATAGACCACCTCACTGCAGTATAAAAATTACATTTTATTCAGATATTACAAATACTGCAAACCATTTATTTACTGGCATGAATGCACTGCAACTGACTGTGATTACTGTGTCAGGCTTGTTGACATACTGTGGTTCAGTGATCTAGAGAAGAAATCAGATTGATCCTATTTGTTTGAGAGACAGAAGTTTCTGATTCCCGGCTTTGACATTTGAGTAAAAATGCAAAAGCCGAGGCTTGAAACAATTTATCTGCACATTAGAAATGGGATTTCACAATTCAAAGGAAAATGGGATCTCTTCCTGGACAGTGGAAGTTTATGAATGGGAAGTTATTTTCTAATTCACATCACTGCTTGTGCACCATGGGCTCCCTATATTTATTTTAAATCATTTTCAAGGTAGTATAGTCACATCTCCTTTGAGACACATTGGACGGCTTTAATAACAGATCTGGCAAACCATGTTTATGAATAACTTTGACTCAAGTGTATGCCATACTTAAGCATATGGTACATATATATATCATACTTAAACATGAACACAACCAACTTTTAAATGATCTCCAAGCATAAGGTGAACAGCTTTTAGAAAATGCCAGCTATTACAAAACACTACTGTTTGTCCTGAGCAATATAGACTACCAGGAGCACATTGGACTTTTCCTTTATGTGTTCACAGAACCATAGAAATGTAAGACTGTAAAGGACCTTAGGAGGAAATCTAGTCCATCATTCAAGCAGAATTAAGTATGATTAGATTATCGCAGAAAAGTGCTTTTCTACTCTGTTACTTAAAACTACCAATGAAGGAGATTTCACAACCTTGCTAGTTTCCCTGTACTAATGTTTAATTAGCCTTAAATTACAAAGATTTTCCTAATATCTACCCAAGTGATACTCAACCATTCAGGTTGGAGGAGTGATCCAGAGCTGATCTGCAGGCCAGACCTCCTGCATGGGGTGGTTACATCTGCTGACCTGATCCAGTGTGCTGGGTCTGGCCAAGATGAAGAGAAAGGGATCACAAAGAAAGCTCATGACTACATGTTCAAAATGGAGTTTGTAGCTTGATAAAAGATTTGTCAAGGGAGTATATAATGCCACGCACAATTGCTAAATTATACAGGTATGTTCCCCAAATCATCAGACTCAGTCCTTACCTTCAAGGCATTTAATGGTTTAGATCAGGCATATCTGAAAGACTGATTAAACGTGTAAGAACTGTGGTTAAGAGCTCCACTTCTCACAAGACAACATTTCACTCCCTGACATAATTACACAGTGCTCCAATCTACAATTTCCTAGCCACTCCTCTTACACAATATACCTACCCTTCTCGTACATTTTCCCATTAGTATGGCAACCTCACCCCCTTAGATTATCAATGAAGGTCTTCCTCGTAGCCCATTGTACAGCCTGTGTATTTCAATCATCCTTAAATATGCGAACATTATGTTAACTTTGTGAAATCATAAATATTTCCTTGGAAGCTGACCCACGTAATAAACACAGGATTATGATTTTATTACAAGATTAGGCAGAAGGATGTACCAGATTTAGAAGAAATGAGTGAGCTCTTCTTCAAACATAGCAACATAACAAGATGGGTGTGAAAGACTGCTGGACTGATTGCAGTGAATTTTTTTTTGTATAAATGCTCCCTTTTTTCTTTTCAGTCTTGCCCAGAATTCAGACTGTAGACTTTTGGGAGTAGAGCCTTATATGGTACAAATTAATGCTAACTGATAATCTGTTTTCCTTGCTATAATTTTGTGTATGTTTTCAGTGGCACATGTAGTAGTGAGCTATATCCTATAGATCAGCATATCAAAATCATTACGTCCTGCAGGCAGGATGACTGTCATAGGGCCAGTCTGAAGGCTGGATCAGGCTACTAACTGCCATGTATGCTGGATCCAGCATGTGAAGCCAGTTTGCTGCAGACATTGCGTGTAGCATGCGCGATGGCCCTGTCTCTGTATGCTACATGTAATGTATCCTTGGGCTGGTGCTGGTGCTTGCTGAAAGTGGAGCCTGTCCAAGATTCATGGGTAGTATCATCGGCTGGATGATAGGGCTCTGCAACCTGCCCTAAGTAATAACTGAAGGCTGCTAATGCCACAGACATAGATGCTCTGTTTTAAAAATATAGGAAGACAGATCTTGAAGGGAATTTCTAGGACCATATCCAGTTAGGGTGACCACCATTTCAAAATGGGAAGGCAGAATGCATGAACAGCACATGCCCCTAGTGGCTGCCGTGGCACAACTGTGCTGGTGGTGGTGGGAGCACAGTGACGGTGGTGGGAGTGTGGTGGTGGTAAGCACAGAGCTCCCGCAGATGCCAATGGTACTGTTGGGGGGTGGGTGGGCACAGGGTGGCAAGCACTGACCAGGGGTTGGCAACCACCTGCAGGCACTGCTGGCAGTGTCATCGTTGGCCAGAGGCAATCGTGGACTGCCCACAGATGCCACTGGCAGTGTCACAGTGGGGTGATGAGCAGCGACTGCCTGCAGGCCTGTCAACAGTGTTTACTGTGCCTTTTTGCAGGGGGTGCACCGCCATGCTCAGGGGGTGCATGTGTACCCGCCTGCATCCCCTACACATCGCCCCTGGCAGAATGCCTGTCTACTCCCTCCCCACCCCCCAGCCTCCCCTACTCCCCTAATGGCAGTGAATTGTCAGGGAAACCAAGTGGAGTGGGGTCAGATGTGGGCTGTCTGCTGTGGTCTTGGGGCTCCTTGTCCTATTGCTCTTCCCCCAGGAGCCCCATGTAGACACCCCCTGCCTGCCTGGCAGCAGCTAAGGGCACAACTCCATACCACTGCTGCCAAGCAGGCAGGGAGTGCCTCGCCATGGTGGTGCAGGGCTTCTGTGGGGAGGGCAGCAGGGCAGGGAGCCCTGAGCCTGCAGCAGGCAGCCTGCATCCGCTCCCACCCCATGTACAAATCTGAGGGGGCTCCCCAGGAGTGCACACAGCAATGGAGAGCATTGCCTCCCCTGCCCACTGGATAAGCCCCCTGTGGCTCCATCCTGTTCCCTGTCGCAACCCCAGGTCAGATGCACTGCCCCAGCTGGGCAGTGTCCCCAGCCCCAGCCCCTGCCTTACTCTCTCCCTCACCATGTTCCCTCTCTCCCACATAGACTTACGTGCAGGGAGCTGCTGTTCATCCTGCCTGACTGTTTTCCCAGCCACATGCATATGTGCAGGTGTGCATATGTATGTGGTGCCCGCCTGGAATGCTGCCAGCCTGCAAAGGGAAACCCACCATTTCCCAGGGGGAACGGAAAAGCTGGATCCTTGTATGACACTGAGAATCCAGGACAAATGCTGTCCCGGAGTCATGCAGCCTGGGACCAGGACTTGAGGTTCCCATTTCATAACTATCCCACTGAATTAGGGATGGGTAGTCACCCTATTTCCAGTAGGATAAACTAAATTGCTAAGAAACAGAATCCCAGCAATTAAAGGAGATTTTGTGGGCACATAAGAATAATGTATGCCGATTATTTCTCCATGGTTGTTATGCCTGTGTCTCTGTCCTGTTGACCAAAGGAAACTCAGAGTGGAAACAGGCCAGACTACGAGGTGACGCACAAGATGGGTCTGGAGAGGCATTTCTGTTTGAAGCAGATTGTAGAAGCTCCCCCTTTACATAAGCAGATTATGATAGTGGGGAGAACATGATTGTGCCCTTGTTAAAGTTATACAATGGCTCCTTATGCACAACTTTGCAAGTGAACTGGAAAGGGTAGGTAAGAAGATATAAACTCCAACGTGGAAAGTGTCAGTAATTTCTTTTGCAGTAGATTTTCTTCATGGTGGCAGCATCTCAGTTAGCACTGCAAAGCCTGTGGTGCCCAGACTTTGCTAAAAGCTCCCTGTGGACTATGAGCTAGTTTTTCAAAGCATGCAAAAATGCTGCCCTTTCTGCTAGGCATTTTATCCTGGCTGTGCCTCAAAGGTCACTAAAAGTGTCATACTACTGCTACGCTCCTGGCAGAAGTAACATGAGATGAATAAAATAAGGTTCATTAGCTGAATGACTACAGATGCTTCCATTCCTAACCTTATCCATCAAACACATCTTCCCCCACTTATATCTTATTTTATTTTACATACCATCCTTCACAAATCAGATCTTTAATCATGGTTTTTCTGTAACACACATGAACACATACAAGCCCATTCATGCATCTCAGCAACAGCTGAGATACCTTCTTTCTAAGTAACCTGCCTTAATTTTTTAGGAATAAATGACAGCATTATCATATTAATAATGAGTGCCTTGCTTTTCTTTTTGGGGCTCTGAAGATCTTTCTTGCCTTGCTGATATTATTCTGCTCTTTGGGTATAAAGTTTACAAAAGCATTATGAACTTTTTCAAGGGAATATGGTACAAAATAAGAGACATATTTTCTATTAATAAATGCTGTCTATGGATCTGATCTTATGGGCCTTACACGCAGTCACAGCTTTCACTGACTTTAATATGTGTGAGGTCCTGGAGTGGGTTTGTAAGTCTATATTTGTTTCTCCTCTTTAGTTGTTGGAAATTTGTTGGAGGGCAGAGGGCCTATTAAGATGGGATGTGTACACCAGAAGACAAGCAGGGTCTGTTAAAATGGACCTATATATGAGAATCAGAAGTCTTTGAAGATCAGCAGAGAAGAACAAAGAAATAGCTGAAATAAACAGATGGATAAAATAGGAAGGAAATAATGTGATGTTAAATATAAAAAATATGCATGTGCATGAAACAAAAGAAGAATGTTAAAAGGAAAACAAAACAAAACAGGAGATTGGGCATCCTCCTCTAGCAAATAATTTGAAGGATCCTAAAGATATTTTGCAAGAGAATGAGTAATAGAAACAGAAGAATCCATGTCCTTGGCTAGCATAAATTGTCATAGATCTCTTGACTTCAGTGAAGCAATGACAATTTATACTGGCTTAGGATCTGACCCAGGACATTTAACAAAGTCAATTAGATTGTATGCCCATAGAAGTAATATTGACATTATGGCTCTCATTAAATCTTAGTAGGATTTAAAATCAATGCAGACTAAACATAAAAGGTTACAGACTGCATAGAGGACAAGAAGGAAGTCTGGGCAGTAACCATGTACTTCATCATATTTTCACTTTCAGTCCATGATGTCTCATCTGCTCCCAGCCCTCTTCTTCCTTCCTTACCTTTATCTCATTGATATAGTTAGTTAATGTCTCCATTAATGCTTGTGACCTTTGTGTCTTTGGTTTCTCTCTTCTACTGAAAATGCAGCCCTCTAGCCCCCAGCCTGGCTCACCCTCTGCATTCATTTCCTTCACCCTTGGTTTGGCAGCCTGGAGCATCTATGGAAATCCCATGACTGGGTTAACTACCCCATTTCAAATTTTACTTCTTCAGTTCTGACACCCTCTGAGCTGAACAAGTCTACTTTTCCAGCTTAATTAATCCATAGCTGAAATAGGTTAATTAGCCCATTTATCAACTTTGACACAATGATCAAGCATTACCTCCACTTCTCTCTCCAAAGAAGATCTCACTTATTTCTTCCAAATCCAAAGAAACTGGATTTTACTATGATTTTGACTTTTGACATTTTATATAGTATTTTCAGAAGTAAGATGGAGAAATGTGTGGTAGATAGAATTACTATTAAATGCATGATCTGTTGAATTACCACAAGCGAAGAAGTCCCCCAGGAGGTAGGACACAGGTCCCACAGGAGTTTGTTCTGGGTCCAGTGCTGTTTAACAAGTTTATTAATGAATGGAATTCAGAGATTTACATACCAGAGAGAGGTTACTGATCAAATTTATGTAAAATTGAAATGGGCTGCAAATGTTTTGGAGGATGGAATTAGAATGAAAAGGATCCTGACAAAGTAGAGGGTAGGTTATAGACAAAAAGTGAAATTTAAATTGAACATACGTGCGCGTAGAGGAGAAAACCCAAATGCACAAATACACAATGGGGGATACTTGGCTAAGAAATCTCTGGAGGTTACAGTGGGTATGTCTACACGAGATGCCATAGCTCGTTGCAACTGCGCAGTATCAGCTATAGATAACCATGCAGTGATGGGATTACACAGTAACACTGCTTACTGCACCGTCATTTAGTACTTGCTTAAGCAAGTAGCAACTGTGCAGTCTGCTGTACCTGTAGATGCACCCAGTGATTCACAGACTTATCCTGAGTCATCAGAAAAATGCTATCACCCACATACAGACAGACCAACACACACAGAAATACAGTTTTGGGTTCCATTAACTGAAGCTGGTTAGGTTTCTGTTTGGCTATGATGTGTAATTTGGCGCATCTCATTTTAAGGATGGAGGGAAATGAAGGAGATCGGAGGCCAGTGAACAAGATGATGAAAAGATTCGAAATATAAGCCAAATGGGGAAAGTTATGATTACTTTAGAGGAAAGCAGATCAAAGGAAGACATGATCACTGTTTTCATATATTTGAAAGGCTACCCAAAAGAAGAGGGAGAAAGATTGTTTTCCTTTTTACAAAGAGGAGGACTTAAGATAAGGTGTGATTTATAGGCCAAATCTCAGGGAAAACTTCTTTACTGTAAGTGCATCAGGACAAATGAACAAATTGCTTAGAGAAGGTATGGAGTTTCCTTTATTGGAGGTTTTCAGGAAGAGGCTGGGTAAGCTTCTGCCTAGAAAAAATTAATAACTAATCTTGTACCTGTGCAAAAGGCTGGAATGGATGACACCTGTGGATTCTTTCAGCCTTAAATTTCTATGATTTTAAATGAAAAAGGCAAAAATAATGAGACTTCCGCTCTTCTCTTCCCTGGCTGCCCCTTGTCATTTCCTGCCTATAATTTGTGCCTCCATCTGCTCTGTCACAGTTACAGAAGTTTCTCATTGAATTGACTACTCTAAATCCTCCATTTGTTCAACTGACTCCATCTTATCCAAACCTATCTCATCCCATCACCTGGGCCTACTCATATCCCCTTCTTCACTATAATGCTTCTTTGGTTCTCAAAGGGGTCTGCTACAACTAGCAGGGCACACATCAAGGCATCTTAGGGGCACCAGTGTGAGCCAGTGAATGAGAAACGATAGTCTTTCCTTCTCCTCTGTTTCTTTCTTGGCACAGTACAAACATTCCTGATTTTCTTTCCTCTTTAATATAGGCACCTCTGCCTCAACTTGCTTCAACAGCTATCCTTTACCTCTTTTTTCTCTTTAATCTTTAAGATAATTGGATCTGATGTTTACAGTCATTGCTTGGATATTTCTTCCAATTCTGTCCTCAGTCCTTTTCAAATGAGAATAATTTTATTCATATACACAAATTCATTTCCCCGTTTCTATTCTGATAATTCGTAGATATACCTCTCTATGCCAGATCTGCCCATATCTATTTGAACTAAAATTTCAGCTTCCTCTCTCACATCTCCTTGTGGATGACTAGCCACCAACTCAAAGTCATGAAGGTTAAAAAACAGCTCTTGATCTTCCCTCTTCAAGCTCCTATCTGCCATCTTCTCTCTCAATCACTGTGGATAACATCATGACTTTTCCTGTTATTCAAGAGTGTGACCTAGGTGTCATATTTGACTCACATCTCTCTCTCTCTCACATCCAGGCTATAGCTAGATCTTGCAAATGTACGTATCAGCTCAGTGGAAGGTAGTTTTTCTCACACATTCACACAGTTAAAACTCTTTTCCAGGTTCTCATATCATATTCTAAATACTGCAACAGCTATTTCTGTGGCCTTGGCAAATGCAATCTTGGCCTGATCAAGATGTCATGCTGTTTATGAATCCTTCCACTTACTAGCTTTTCCTGATGTCTGTCTTCATCATCTCTTTCCCATCTATTCCCTCTCATTCAGTTTCAAAATAATAGTTTCTGCCTCCAATCAGTCCACTAACACCCTCTTCAATTGTCCATTCATTTACTGCTCCTCAGGCTTACAAGAAGCTCTTTCTAAATATCATGCTCATGATCTATCAAGGCTGTCTGACGAGGTCAGTGGTTACTGAGATGGCCCATGAGCCTCCACTACTTTAATCTCCTTGGCTCCCTGTGCTTCCCCTCATGGCTGTTGCATCCCTCTACCACATGTTCAATGACAGCTGTAGCTGTCCTTGCTGCCTCTGCTCCACTCCATCCCTGCTGCTGGGGTGTTCCAGGCTCCCCTTTCTTTTCCAGATCCCACTACCTTCCACTTAGAAGTTAGACAGCCCTAATTTATTTCTTTATCAACCTTCCAATCAATCCCTAAAATTATTTTTTTTGCTGTGATGCCTATAAAAAAATCCTCTCCAAAGTGAGCCTTCCAGTGTGCTGTTATCACACTGACACTATTGTCTTATGGTTTTCTTTTGTTCCCACTTGTTTTCTATTGCCTTGTACTCTGACTCTTAAGTTCCTGGAAGGCAGTAACCATCTTTTTGTTCTGTGCTCATTCCATGCCTTGCACAGTTGTTTCTGGGTCCACAACTAGAACCCGGAGATGCTATGAGAATACCAAGCAAAACAAACCAATTCACTGTACACTGTACAGTTCTCCCCTAGAACAAAGGTTGAGTGATCCAATGAACCTCACAGATGACAGATGGCAGTCACAGCTCTTACACACACTATTAGAAGTGCTCAGAGACTGTGGTGATGAAAGGATAAAAGCTGACATGGAACAGAATAGACTATCTGAGGCAGGAAAGAGGTGTGCAGAAATGATGAATTTTACAAACTTTGATAAGATATAGAAATGCTAAATTGAGTGAAGTTAGAGCCATTTTTTAAAATTGCAAATTAAAGCAGAATACTTGAAGTCTGGATAAAAAAGCATGAAAGAAATTATGTAAAAGCACATCAAGATGCACTGTACTCCGGCATCCTGCTGAACTGTCATTTTATGGGATGATACTCACTGCCAGTCATGCCTTAGCTCTAGTCTTTGTATGCTACGAGCATGTCTAGGTGACTGTTAAACTATATAACATGAGGGAGGATGTTTGCTCTAATATAGTCTTCAGTAAAGCTTGTTTACCATGCTAATCAAATGTTAATGGGATTTGTTTTGAGAGTACAGCATTTAAACTTGTTGAAGAGAGGGAAGGTCAACTTCTATATAGTAGCAGAGCAATGGCAGGGAAAAGGAGTTATTTTTTTCAGTCAGTGCCATTATCAAGCCATGAATGAAATCTGAAAGTATATAAGAGGCCCACAAGATTGCCAAAGGGAAACCCTTTAACCAGATTTCTCCAGTGTTTCCCTGTCTGGTTCTGATGTGCTCCTGTTGTTGCAGTTTCGATGGTAACTGTTCTCTTTTTCTCTCTCTCAGCTCATCTATTTCCGGATTGTCATCCAGATACTTGTTTCTCTAAGTTCTTGGGGACAATATATTTCTGCAAAGGCACCAAAAAGATTTTCTTTGTTTTCTTGCTGATCCCTGGCCAACTCTTTTTCATTCCTTCTGGGATAAAAAATTAGGTTTGGGAACTGCATAGTCTAGGGAAACCTGACGGTCATGATTTTCTGTCATTACATCCTTCTGCTATTCAGTTAAAAATTCTGTTCCTTAGAAAGAATTTCAAAAATATAAACACTTCTATACTATCTCTCTGACAGGCCTACGCCACCTAAAATTGTTTCCATTTGTTTTATCACTTTTGTGTATGTGAATGTATCTAAAAGCATCCCTGAAATATTTTTAATTCTGAAAATTAACTGAAATTACTATAGATTTTGGTCTGAGCCCTCTAGAGATAATGAAAGTTAGGTAGGATTCTTACAGCACTTACAAAATGAATTGTTTTCGGAAGTTTGCTGTGCTGATGATCAGCTCATTATTTGGGGCAAGCTGGTAAAAAGGAAAATAAAAAGCTTGGGGCTGTGGTCTCTACATGCTGCAGTAATAAAAATAGATGAGAATAACAAGGCTTAATAGGTCCCTCAAAGGAGAGATTTATTTAAGAAGACTAAGAATCCAAAGCTAATGAACGTCCATCTAGAAATTTAAAAGAAAAAGGTAAAAGCAAGAAGGAACTTTTAACAGGTGACATACTAACAGAAAAATGTAGCTACAGAGATATGAGTCAGAAAGCACCGGGGGAAAGTCCAAAAGCCTTCAGACAACTAGTTTGACTCTTACAATGGGAAAAACCGTATAGTGGTCCACATTGGACTGTATATGGAGGAAGGTCAGGCTGTGCAAGTAAGCAAATATTCCTCAGAAGGTTTCAATAATGTATCCTGCCAATGGTATCAGCATGTTGGTTCAAATTCAATGGAAAAAAATTAAAGAAAAAAAAATTTAAGCCTAACCCAAATGGAATATTTTAAAACATCAAAGCCACATTCTTGATAGAATCAAGCTGTATTGTTTAGGGTTTTAGTTTGTCAAGCTTTTTTTGAAACTTTGGGTTATGTTTCCCCATGGATTTGCAAGGTGGAAACATTTTCAAAATCTCAAAAGAATTAATGGGCTGGCGAAACCTTGAAACAAATTCAACTTTGATTATAACCTAAGCATCTCATAAAATCAGAGTCAGAATGATAAAATTCCTTTCGCTAGTCACTCATTTCTGTTACTGATTTGATAAAACTGTGAAGGATATTGCTATTTTGTCTTCAGCCCCTTCCTCCCACCCCCAAAAAATCAATTTTAGAGTAATGGAATAGATAGATGAAATAATTTGAGTCTAAAAAAATCTCTTTTTGATAAAAGGGACCTTAACAACTTTTTATGCCCTCTACACTTTTTTGAGTGCATTTTCCTTGGGTGATGGGTTTCTATGTAATATTTAAGAATCTGTATTTTAAAACACTTTTTATTTTATTTAAGATTCAGCAATAGACGATGAATGGAAAAAATATAATACAGCATAAGAACATCCCCTTGGCTATTAGGGTGCATTGATTTTATTAAACAGTATCCCATCATGATGACCCAGTGAAATGGAAATGTTACTTCCTTCAAGCCTTCGTGTTGTGTTATTTAGACATTTTTGAAATCTGAGCTTGACAATCCTCAGAGGAAATGATGATGGATGGGAGGGAGGGGCAGGCAAGGCAGTGAGGGAGAAGGAAAATTAATAGATATGAAGTCAGTGACAGCACTGTTTTCCCCTGCATAGTTTTATTTATATATGTTGTTTCATACCACATCCCAATCTCTTAGGGATGCCTTTAACATCAACTTCATTAGTTATGAAGGCAGCAATCCATAACCAATTTTCTTTTCATGTCAAGCTTGTTCATGTATAAACCCAACCCTTTTGTTGGAAACATTTGCAATTAATCCCACAAACAAAGAAAATGCAAATCATACAGTCTACCCTAACCAACCCTTCTGACTCAAGGCCCTGACCACCATCTATTATACACTAAAATGAATTGAAATTCCCACTCTGAGCCTAACCTAATTTTCTAGTGATAATAGGCATGGATTCCCAGAAGCACTCTCTGCATCTTGATAGTAACATCCTAATTTCCTTTCCTGGTAAATGTTTTAAATAAGATTTTAGCACCAAAGGAAATTAACCTTTAAATTAATTGTAATTATAAAATGCCATCGCTGATTTTGTCTTCAGCCCAATTACTTGCTATTATTTAAACAAACCACACCTCCTCTGAGCTTTAAGTTAGTTTCTCTCTCTGTACTATGGTGCCAGTGGATCACAATCAAGGCTGTGTGTTATGCCTTTGTAGGTCCCATAAATGCCTGGACAGAATAGTTCAATTTACACATCAAATATCAATAGTTCTTGTTTTTAATATCTCCTATTTATAAACTCTTTTTCTAGCAGTTAAGTCTAACAGCTCTGCTTCCCAAATATTTCCAGTGTCTGCTTTAGAACTACTGACCAAATCTTGTGGGATTTAGAGCTTCTACATCTCATTGCTGAGAGAATGAGATGCTAAAAGCCAGCCTTCTGTTTCTATTAGAGGCCACTTCCAAGACAGAACACAATTGGAAGTAATGAAGTAGGAACCAGCTACTGTTATTTTCAAATGGCTGATTCTATATACATTTCCCACTAAGCTTCCTAAATTCTCATTGTTCCTGGTGGCAGTGTGGTTTCCCAAGCCAGCTCTTTTTAGGATGACATGTGTCAGACAGTGCTGTGGGATTTCAGGAGCTTCATTCTGTGTGCATCTGCATCAGCATCTTGACAGCTGAAGACATCCTATTTTCTCCTCTTTGCTTTATTTAGTTTACATTGCAGGCACAGCACTGAATGAAACAAGTGAACTAAACAAACGACCGAGTCAGCCACTACGGTAGATTTAGCAGTGTGGGTAAATCAAAGCAAACTGATGAATTTCAAGCCTACCTTTAGCTACCTCACTTTAGTCTGCTCCTAGACGCCTTATCTATAAATGATGCATGCAGTAGGGGGGAGAACAAGAAGGATATGTGTGTAAAGGTGTATCTGTGTTTGAAATATTGGATGTTATTTCCTTTGTGTTTGTTTTTACCATGTTTCCTTAATGTCTCAGAGGGCCACATATCAGGCAAAAATATTGCAAGAGTCAGTGTCCTCAGAATATTTTAGGTCTTTGGTGATAGACTGCACTTGCATTAGTATGACCTACAAGAACCAAAACTCTCACTGATGTACATTTGAGAGAGGCAGGGAAAGACAAAGGGGCAGAACTGTGGTTCAGCATTTGGTATGTGTTTATGTATCTCTGTGTTTGCTCTGTCCTTATACAGCTTCCAAAGCAGAAATAAAGATGCAGGTATTAATTATCATTAATGCCACTTAGCAGAGTGTGGAAGGTATTTGGCATGGAAATAAAGTAATGCTTGAGAACACTCTGCACTTCAATACTGCCTTTCATCAACAGAGCTCAAAGATATCAAGCAGGTCCCACACTATACCTGTGAGGCATGCAAGTATCATATCCTAATTTTGAAGATGGGAAACAGGGTCATAAAGAGGCTAAATGACTTGTCCAATGTCTCAAACAAATGCATCGCAGGGCCAAAAGTAAAACATTGGGGCCTTGACTCCTCATTCTTACATGTTCATCAGAGGACATATCTGTTAAAACTGACATAAAACTAAAACTTCGTCCTGTATGAAATCACGTTATGCTTCCTAACTGAGTGATGTGAGATCTCTCAGAGGTTATTGCTTGACTTCACAAATATCACTGATTACCTGCTTCTTTTTTTAACTTGTAGTTTCATATTTGGCATAGAAAGGGGTAAAGTAATTAAAAAAATTAGAACTTACATCTAAGTCAACTATCCCCAACATCCTGGTTTGAGGGGGCACTCAGTACAGAGATCTTTATTTAAATCAGCTGTTCGCTTTGAAACAGCATGAAGAGAAACAAGGCAGTGAGGTAACACACTGAGGTGGAAAGCCACTTCTGCTCGTGTCAGCCCACGTGGGTAATATTTACCTGCTGCCTCCCCTTGAAGCTGCCCTCTCATTCCCCTTGTATACCTAAGGTACACTGATGGCATCTTCATGAAGACACAGGAAGAAATCTCTAGAGAAATTCCAGCAGGACTTTAACAACTTTCACCCCTCCATCAAACTAACTCATTTCTTGGGCAGCCTTGTGAAAGTTTGCAATGATCAGATCACCACCACATTCTATCTGAAACCAACCAACTTCCACAGGTACCTCCACACATGACCTCTCATCCTAAGCACACCACAATCTACTGCCTACAGCCAAGTTCTACATTACTACTGATCCCACTGACCAGGATGCGCACTGTAAGGATCTGAAACAGGGATTCCTACAATTACAATACAATCCTAAAGCTGTAAGCACTCAAATTAACAGAGTCAAACTCAAACCATGTTCTGACCTACTACAATACAATCTCCACAACAAGGATAACATCTCTTTGGTTGTCATCCGCAGCCCTTAGCTTGAACACCTCAGGCACATCATTCATGACCTCCAGCCCTCCTGGAAAATGACTACAATCTCAAGGGTGCCATGGGGGGCACATCTGTTAGGGGTGTGCAAAACGGGCCCTATTCGATTTGGATTCAGATCAGCCTGAATCAGGGACAGTGATTCAATCTGTTGATTCGGATCGCTGTCCCCAATTCAATTCAGCCAACTCTGAATCTGATGATTCCATGCTGATTTGGCAATTCAGACACAGACACAGTTTTAAAAGTTTTTTCTACATACCTTGAGATAGCAGCACAGCTTGTGATTGCTGTGGTGTTGTGGGTGGAGCGCCCCACAGCAGCACAGGGAACTCTTCAGCATGCTCAGCAGCGAACCCAGAAGTGTACTGAAAGCACTTAGGCTCCACTTCCATGTCTTCCACGGAGAATGCTGGGGGCCACCCTGCACCCCCCAGACCAGTGATCGGCTGTGGGGGGACTCCAGGTCCCCCCCCCGATCCAGGAGGCACCAGTCACCAAGCAGGGGGGATTTGAGGGAGGCCCCCCAGCATGCTCCCTGGTGGATCTAGAAGTCCTTCTGGTCTATTTCTGAGTCTGCTGCTGAGTGTGTTGGCATGCCCCATGCTTCTGTGGGACACTGCATCTGCCACAGCACCACAGCATTCAGAGCCCCTGCTGCCTAGAGGTATATAGAAAAATCATTAAAGCTGTATCTACATCTGAATCTCTCTGAATCGATTCAGAGAGATTAAAGGGTTGTCTGATTCGATTCAGATTTGGAGATTTGGCCACTGAATCAGACCAAATCTCTGCCGAATTGAATTAAGGACTAATGCATCACACAGCCATAACATCTGTCTTGTTTTTCAGGCAACCTCCCAACCTCAACTGGTGTCTCTCCAGCAACAAACTACCTAATTACCTATTCTCACCAAGGCAACAGAGCTTGCTCTAGACTCAGATTCCAACCGTGTCCCTCACAACACAAATTGCATCATCATTGGACCAAATAACATGGGTTGTAACATCTGCAGTTCAGTTACCTGTACCTCTTCCAATGTCATATACACCATCACCTGCTTACAGTGCCCTTTGGCTGTGCCATGGGGCAGACAGGGTGACCCCTATGTGTAAGAATGAATGAACACAGACCTGACATCAGCACCAAAAAGGCAGATAAGTCTGTGGCAGAACACCCTAATACCCTGGACTTTCCATCACTGATCTCAGGGTTGCTCTTAGAATAGTAACACTTTAAAATGCACTTGAACAGGAAATTGTGAAACAAGAAATCATCTACAGACCAGATTGTGTTAAGTATGGTCTAAACCAAGACTACAGATTCTTACCCCATTACCTAGATAGTTTTTATAAACCCTGTGTCCCTCAGTGGGTTAACCGCTTTGTTTTTATCTCTTTTACCCACTTTGCCTCTCCCAGCTGTGCCCCTTCTCCCCCTCCCATCCCCCCTTTCCTTACTTCTTGCATTATAATCACTGCTTTCTATTTAGCAGCTCTGCTTCCTGCAGTCCCTTCACTGGAAGTAAGCCCTGTGCTTACATGCTATACATCTCTAATTTAGTAGTCTGTGAAGGCACAGATCTATCCTGCCTTTAGTCCTAGCTGTAGTTAGTCTTGGACTCTGACGGCTTGGGATGCACTGAACAGATAGATTTCTTTAGCCCCTTCCTTACTCAGTGCAGTCTACCTTCTGGGCTAAGCTGATTGATTCCAGACCCTCCTCCACTAACAGTCTGTTGAAGGGGATGGTAGAAGTGGGAGTATTTTCAGTTCAATAACCAGATTCCTTTAACTTTACGTAGTCAAAGAATGTTGTTTTATTGATGATTCCCAGAGCTTTTCACTACATATCTAAATATCATAAACATTTTCAAAAATATGTTACATTTTCTTTACATAACATGGGATGGCTTATCGCAGGCAGCCAAATTACTAAGTGAGCAAAAGCACATTAAATGAACATTTCAAAGGTATTAAAAATAATGTGCAGTCTTTTAAAAATGCAGCCTTCATAAGATTTCAGAGAACAAATGGGAAATTCTGATAAGTTTACAGCCATTGAATGCCTCCAAGTAATGATAGTTGTCAACATTTTCATGGCTTATTTTTAATTGCTTCAGCTAATAATGCTAATGAGTTGAGAATGAAAATTACTTAGTCATACCAACAGCAATAGGGAAAATGATGGAGTGGGGTAGGAAAAAAGCCCTGCTGGGGAATCTATGCTCCTTCCCACCCCTTCCCCCATACAGACCTGTGTGAGAATCTCTCAGAGGGACTGAGCTATTGGTTCTCACCCCTGCTCACCCACATGTATTGGGAAGCAGAGCAGGCCTGCAGGAACAGGGGGACTTGTCCAACAACAAGACTATCAGTAGAAAGGCAGAGGTTTCCCCTTTCTTCTGGGAAGCAACAGCTGTAGATCAGTCTGTGGTAGGCCTCTGTTCTGACTGGAACACTATTTGGGATCTATGATTAAAGGGAAACTGCTTCTCCTTCAAGCACCCAGAGCATGGTTAATGAAAAGTCATTCTTTCTTTTGTAAAATGGAGCAAGGTGATTTGATCTGAGTACCTGCCGGCTTCATATTGCAATCTGGTGATTAAACTCAATGATTAATTGACTCAGTTGCAAATGTGACTTCGAGCTGATTGCTGTATTGTTTCATTCTTAATTTGTCTAGTGAAACTACTGCAGGTTAGCAACTGAGATATCTTTATTCTACACTTGCAGGTTTATTCTTTTCATAAAATCAATAAGGAGTATGCAGAGGTGGTTTTTCTTTCATCTTGCAAAATGGGCCAATTACTGCGAGGACAAAGGTAATTTGGCTGAGGTATCTGAAAGCCATTTGGCTCTTTATCTGAATCTGTACCTCAGTCTTTTGCATGGAGTTTGGCAACTGCATAGCTCTGGGATGCCAGCAGGGCACTTACTAAAGTTAGAACTCGGGGCATCCTTGGTCTCTACTGATTGACTGTCTATTCAAGCAGCTTTCCCACTGCCAACCTTGTTCCTTCTGCCTTACATGTTCTTCCCAGAAATCCCACTATCACCAATGTTACCCTTTCTCTTCCTTCTTTTTCCCAGGCTCTTTTGCCTGCCTGCTTGTCCTGTAAGCACAATTCCTGTTCCTGTAAACACATAAATAAATGAAAATGAAACGGCATTAACAAGACAGGTACCTACTACACCTGCCTGTAGAAGTAAAGTACTTCTTTTTGATGCTCCCCTCTAGTTCCATGCATTTGCCCTATACCTTTGTTACCTGATTTTCTTTACTTACCTGGGGAATTACATTTGCACAGTAGTGATGCTCCCCCAACTGGTTGGGCTGGCTCTTTGGCTAGAAATCAAGGTTGCTGTGCTACAAAGCTGCAACACCCACACAGAGGGGTTGGTCACAACAATGAACTAGCAAAGTTGTAAAAGCACCAACATAGGCAAAAGAACCACAAAAAGAGCTACCAAGAACCATGAAGACATCATGGTTGCTCTCACAATAGTGAGCAGAAAATAGTATAATGTTTGCTATGGAATATTTAAGAAGGGAATACTGTTTTACAGACCACAAGAGAAATCATTTCACATGTCCCATTAACTCTGCACTTGTTTAGTGGGTCAAATCTTAATAACTTTGTTCATATTTTACTTAGATTTAGTCCAACAGCATTACAGAAAATAGACAATGCTCTTAACCTCTTAGAAGAGATGGCAGAATTAATTAATTAATTTTAAGTAAGATTCCATTTGGGTGTATTCCATTTCTCCTACTTGGACACATGGTGGCAGAACAATTTAAGGCTTTGTGACACCATAAGCATGAGTTCAAGCCCTCAGTCAACTGAACTATAAGTGGGAACTTGCTCATTTGGGAGTTAAAAGAAGGAAGACATGATGTTACCCATACCATTATTTTTGATGCTATTGGATAAGAAATTGGCATACCTTAGCTATGGGTTACTAGGTCAGGATGACATTTAATCTTGACCTATCTCCTTTTATCTAAATGGACTGCAGGATAAAACCTTATTTCATGAAGTGACGCTATGCTCATGACATAGTCCTGTTCAAACATACCCCCAACCATTTTTCCATTACTGTACAGTACAGTACATGTACTGTTCCATCATCTGTACAGAAACACAAACATGGCTGAACTGAGCCTAGTTTGAAATACTTCAGACTATGAGGCTCACTTTCCATGCTAAATCTCTTTTATGGCTCCTAGGCATGCTGCATAGACAATAGATAATAGAGCTTGAGCTATTTCTACACTGTAAAATATACATACAAAGGAACCCTTACTAGCTTTATCAATATTCTCTGTCATAGGAATATCTGCTGGGTACTTGTTGCAAACTCTGCCTCTGGGATTCATATGCATCTTTTCAAAGTTACATGCATTTGTTGGCCTGGACATAGGACACTTTGCACCACTGTAACCTGCTTTTACATTAGTATAAGCAAGGAGAAGCAGGGGTGACTCCAAGAGGTTGGTGTAGGGCTGCAGTTGTACCCCTGCTTTGATTCTTGCTCCACCCAAACTTCCTTGAGAGGGGCAGCACATTTCTAATTAGCTAGTGCTGAAAGAGTCAATCAACTTCTATCATCTCCCTAATTCCTGTTAAACTCTCTCCACTCCATGGGTATTAACAATCCTTTCTCCTTTTTAAATGATCTTGATGTTTCACTAGCCAAACTATCCATTCTTCTGCAATTTTGCCATCTGTTAGCCATTTCTGTAACCTCTCTCTTTTATTTTACAGCCCTGCAGACTGTTTTTAGTTCTAGCTAAAAATCTTAAATCAGATTTGGTAATATTAGCTCAGGTTGATGTCTAACAGGCTGTGTCTATATGAGACATACATTGCAGTAGCAATGAGCTATGGCGATGTAGCATTGGTGGGCACAAACTGTGATGGCAATGCTATGTTGCTGCAGCAACAAGTGACCTCATTACACTGTGTTACTATGGCAGCACATAGCTGCTAAAAATAACTGTATGCTGCCAGGATAGAGCAGGAATGGCTGTTGCTAAACCCAGTACTAAATGATGGTGCAGTAACAACTTCTCTGTGGGGGGCACATATAGATGCTCCCAATGTAAAGTATCGATGACACTGTCAAGACACTCAAGAAGATTAGATTTTATTTAATGAATCGGAATAACAGAAATGCACTTAACTAGAAGGGCTACTGGACTGGTGATACAATATTTTTGTCTAGTTTGTTGTGGGTTTTCTTTTTGCAAATTAGCACACAGTACAATAGTTATATTGTTTCGCTTCAATCTTAAATTCATTAACAAAGTGCTAGCCCCGTACCATATTAGTAAAGCTTCTAGTTTCATTTGAATTGGAAAAATATGTGTTGTGTTTTATATAATGATGCACCACACCATCTGCACCCCTCTTTTCCAATCAAGCTCCACCATAAAGAGGAGACATAGGATGTGTAGCTCTATAGGAGTGTGACTTATTTGATCACACCAGTATAAGTTATGATGGTGCTATGTGCCTTCCATCTTGGAGCAGACATTTGCTCAGTGCAAACAGGATGCTGTCAGTAATGAGTGGTGATGCTGTCACTGTTGTAACTACCCAGGAAGAGTTGGTTGTCTGTCTACACTGGAGACTGGTACAGTGTATTTTGTTTTTTCAGAACTGATATATCTTTCACCACTTACGTTAAGGTGCTTTGAGCCTCTGTGGTTATTTCCATGTGAGTCTCAAACTGCACTGAAACTGTATAGTGGCCTTTTTTTAAATGTAAAGATTTACTTTTTGGCTGTGGGTTAGGACCCAGAGAGTTCTCATGAACGGATCTGTGTTGTCCTGGTGTGAAGTGGCCAGTGGCATCCCTCAGGGGTCCATGCTTGGACCCGTGTTTTTTAACATCTTTATCAATGATTTGGATGGGGGAGTGAAAAGCTCACCGGTCAAGTTCATGGATGACACCAACTTATGGGGCAGCCTGGTCGTGGGTAGGTTGCAAATATAGGCAGATGGGCTCGAGAGTTGGGCAGACCGGAACCAGATGAAGAGTAAGGTGCTCCATCTGGGGGCAAACAACCCTCAACATACATACAGGTTTGGTGGTGACAGTTTGACTCACGCCACAGTCAAAAGGGACCTAGGGGTAATGGTTGACCATCACGTAAATATGAGTCATCAGTGTGAGGTGGTGGTCGGCAGGACAAATAACATGCTGGCATGCATCAACTGATGCATCTCATATAAAACTAAGGAAGTGATACTCCTGCTGTACTCAGCACCGGTGAGACCGCAATTGGAGTACTGTATCCTGTTCTGGGTGCTGCACTTCAATAAGGATGTGAAAAAGCTTGAGAGAGTCCAGAGAAGGGTAATCCATATGATCAGGGACTTGCAAGGCAAGCCATACTAAGAAAGGCTGAGGGACCTAGACCTCTTCAGCCAAAAAAAAAGGTTGAGGGGGGACCTGATAGCAGCTTACTGCTATATCAGAGGAGTGCATTAGGAGCTTGGTGAACAACTGTTCACTAGGGCACCCCTGGGGAAGATCAGGACCAATGGATACAAACTCCTGGAAGGCTGCTTCAGGCTTACTACCAGGAAAAACTCTTTCACAGTAGGGTGTCCAGACTGTGGAATAAACTCCCTCCAGAGGTGGTGCAATCACCTACCCTGGAGGTTTTCAAGAGAAGACTGTCCAGTCTCCTCACTGGGGTCTCCCAACCCCAGTTATCTTCCTGCCACTGGGGGCGGGGGGAGGAGAGGGGGCTGGACCCAATGATCTGCAAGGTCCCTTCCAGTCCCTAACAATCTATGAATCTACAAATGAATCTATGAATTTATGAAAATAGAGAACAACTGATACTACTTGAACCTGTAGCATCTATGCAGAGTAAAGTCTGCTGACCAGGCTCTTATGGATACAAATAGCACAAACGTATATATGGGTCTAAAATATAAATCTGTCACTACTTTTAATTGTACTTGGATAGCAGGAACTAAAAGAGCCGCATGGTCCTGTAATGTATTAAAGCCAGTTCTTGCCGGAAGTGCTATTATGAGCCTCTCACAGTCACCACATAAGAGCTATATCCACAGGTTTAAGTATAGACAATCAAAAAACTTGAGGCTGAATCAATTCAGTCTTCACAGGTTAGTCTAAACTGTGTAGATTGAACTGATAAGCAAGTGAGCAGACATTCACTTTTGATTCTGGAAATGCAACCACATGCCTGCAGTGGCTCAGGTGAGAAGCCTCACCTTGGCTGGAAGAGACACCTTGGGTCAAGGCTGGCCTGCCCACCCTGAAAGCAGAAGTTTGTGGGGGAGGTGCAAAGCATCCTGAGATGCTGGGGAACTGTGAATTAACTTGAATCTGGAGGGGATCTGGGAGAAAACTTCAATAAACCAATTTAACCTAAATCCGTGAAATCTGATATTAAATCTATCCTAGTTTATCTTAAACCAGTTTTGGCCATTTTGAAAGTGGTTCATGTGAACTGAACTCCATTTTGTTACAGATTTGAACTGGTTTCTGATCACTTATACTGGTTTATGTGCAACTTCTGTCACTAGCCACAGTTATAGCCAATTATTATAACAGTAGTTAATAACAACCTTAAAGCAAGAAAAAAAAAAAAAAGAGTTGTGCCTTCAGTTCTAAGTGTTGTCTTAGTTTGGCTTGTTGTTTTAAGGACATGATGTTGAGGGGAAGGAGGACAGTTATAAAAACATTTTACAAAATGGAGACTTCTTTATTATTTGCATTTCATAACTCCCTTGGATTGCTAGATATTTACTGTGGCCAATTTTAGATCAAAACTGCTAAAGGGAAGGTAAGTTCCTGAGTATAGTCCAGCAAAATATTTAGGATGAAGTCAGAGAGGAACAGAACAACAAGGTGGTATATAAAAAAGGTTTCATTACATATGTAAGAAATCCTTAGTACTTACAGCTGTCCTCTTCTTCAGTAATACATTTCACAACATAACAGGCATAGATGAAACCTGCCAGCTGAAACAAAATATGATAGCATTAGATATAAAAGCTAATACAGTGAGATAACAGAGTTGGTTAACAAAATAAAACAAAAAAAAAAAGCCAGAACAAAGTTTTCCTTGGTTGTATTTGATCAGTAAAATGCAATTTTTGGGACAGTACCAATTTTTACTAACAAGTGACTTTCTAGATTTTATGTTCCTTTATTAAGAGTGTTCAAGTGTATTTATTTTCTGCAGAAAATGTCAACAAAAATTAAAAAAATGTTTTTGCAAAAAAAAAATCTGTAAGTATAATCTTTTCTTAAAAAAAACTAAAACCATTCTGGGGGAGAGGGCATTGGCAACTCAAAATCTAAATGTTTTGTCAAAGTCTAATGTATCTGGATGAAACCCCATTTTTATGACTCCAAAAATCAGGAAGAAGGAAAAGAAATAAAACTTTGCACTTTTCTCTACTTTACTTTGCAGTAAATAGCTCAGGGATCTTGAGAGTTGGCTGAGTACAGCTAGATGGCAGCACAGCAGCCTACTAGCAAGCTGCTTTGACCACAAGAAGTAGCAACATTAGCAGGAGCAACTCAAAAGTCAATTTTGTGTGAATGTTCTTTTATCTGCCACTGGGAAACGAATGATGGATTTCCATATCCAGGATGTCCTTTGAGCTCCACGAAAAGCTAGTCCCACCTCTGAAGGTAGGTTTGTGTGTGTTTGTATCAGTGGCTCATGCTTCAGCTGCATAAATGCATCTTGTTCTTTAGAGCTCCTTCCTAAGAACATGAACAAAATATTATCCTACATGGAAGCAATATCATTTGAAGAATGTTTATGTTTGTACCAAAAGACTAGGGTCATAGCAATTATTATAAAATACTATCCTGCTGTGCATTACCGCAGACAGTAATATCAAAAATAGTAGGTATTCCACATACCCTCTGCCAAATATGACATAAATCCTTTGTTGGCCCTTTTGCTAAGTCCTGCTTGCTATCACTAGAAAATTGGACTCCAAATGAAAGCAAAAGTGATTGTAATTTTTTTTCAGCATGTGATGTTCCTTATAAGCCTGCCCTTGGACTATGGTATCTTAAAGAGTTTTTCTTTATGCAGGGTAAACAGACCAATCCCCTCACAGCACGGCCCTATCAGATTCCAACAAATCTGCAAATTCTGCTAAATACCTCATCACAAGGACATGAAAAAGGAAAGGACTAAGGTCTGTGAAGAGAAGGTAGAAAGTCATCTGAATCTGGATTCTTTAATTTCTTTATGCTGAAAAGAAATGTGGTCGTGTTTTAGACAGCATCAGCACAGGGTGCTATTACTTTTGCATAGAACAGATAAAATATGCAAGATAGAACTTAGATCTTTTATGAGTGGCCCTCCCAATTGTGTAAAGGCTTGGAAATGAATATTTATTTGGCAAAGAGCTCCTTGTCAAGATATATTTTACTTAGCAAATAACTGTAAGGCTAGAAAAGTAAGGAAGAATTGGGGTAAGTCTGAAATACCACACATTTATATAGTTTGGTTAGTGCAAAACTTGATGCGTCAGATACAAATAGATTTTTCTACATGTCTACAACTCACCATGGATCCAGGATTATTAATATTTGCTTTGAGACCTTTACAGCTCCTAATGTAATATGTATCTGTGAGATACTCTAGTATCTATACATCTTCCTAGTATGTCTCTGAGGTAGTGACTTTGTTAACTCTTTTGTAGGACATCACTGTCATTCCAGTCAGTTTTGGAATACTAGAATCCATCGCTGTAATGCAGAGGCAGGAAAGGAAACACTTTAAGTCTTCTCGGGACAGAAGAAGGCTCTGTTTGGAGATCACTTGCTACCAGTGCAGATGTTGTTAATCGGCTGCTTAAATTCCTCCTGGCAGCACAGAAACATCTATGGAGCCTATGGTTCCTTGCTAAAACAAAGCCAAATAATTATTTCAGTCATTTACTTCAGCTCTGCCCTATAGCTCTGCTGGGGAGTTTTCACACCTGAGGCGAATGGAACTTCACTGTTGGACACAAAGAACCTAGTGCACCAAGAACAGTGGTATTTGGTTAACATCCACATTTCATCTCTGCTTTATCGGATAACTGTTTCCTTTGGCTTCTTGGCTTCTTGACAGAGGACTAATTTACTCCACTGATGTACACCCTAAGCGACCCTGTTGACTTACGTGACATTACACTGGGTGTAATTCAGCAAAAAATTAGGCCCCAAAAGGTTATTCATAAATGATTCCTTTCTTGAACATGAACATTGGCTTAATAGCTTCTTTGTTCCCTTTTTAACAGATCATCAGATCCAGCTTAGCTTATTAGTTGCATCTCTGGTAGACAATCATGTTAGTAATGACATTCTTATAACACAGTGCAGTATTTTACTTATTGCTAAAAATGCCATAAGTTCATGTGTAATCAACTTAACTTCTCTTACAGAACACAGAAACATACTGTATCACAAATTGTGCTTACCACTGATCTTTTAATTGTATTCAGTTGCATCCCTTAAATATCTAGGGAATTCCTTTGATATATAAGTAAATCCTACAGCATTTCATCAGCCAAACTTGCTGATTAAAAGAGTGCTGTTAAGCTAGACGTTGTTCTGCTTTAAATACAAATGGAACTTTGCTTCCCACAGGATAATAAGGATTCATAAAATAATGCCCCTCCATGTCTAGCCAAACTTTTTCTTGCTTTTTTTAATTTTAATATTATGATGTTTATTTTCTTTTCTTATCTGTTCAGATTCAGCACTACATATTCAAGTTTTGTTTTCAAATCTGCTTTCAACAATAAAGGGCACACACAAGGTTGAACTATAAAGCATTTGTATAGGATGTATGTTGACATAAATACATACGCATATATTCATTAGTAAAACTTTTTAAATACCAGGCAGAGATGGATTGCACTAAGTAAATAGCTTTTAGTAACCATAATTGTTTTCAAATGGTTATTTGAAGTGTTTCTAAAAATGTAAAGAATCCCCAGAGCAACGTGTCTGAATTTGTTGAATAGTGAATAAGCTGGCTATCATTAACATTATAAGCTACTTGCCCACTCTTTATATTGGAAGACTGCATATTGTTGAAACATTAAATCAAGTTCATAATGCTGAATGGTCTGAGCCCAAGATATGTGAAAGGCTGCCTAAAGCTCTAGGGTTAAAACTGTGGTTGATACCTCCATATTTCTGGAATAAACAGTGACATACCTGTACTTAACACAAGTATATTCCTATGTATGCACATATACTAATGCATATGCACATGCATGCCAAATGGCACATTTAGCAGACAAGGTTCTTTGGGTAAAGCCACTGTCCTTTATTAGACCAACTCAAATACAGTAGTTGGACAAATTCTTTTTTGCATGCTTTTGGGTATAAAAACCCTTTGCCAAACACCTGTCATACAAACACCCTTCAACTACCTATGTCCTTAGACCAACACAGCTACAACCTGAGATGGCATATTGATGAATTCCAAAACAAAACACTGCACTATGCATACTTATCCCTGTGGAGTGATGAGAGAATAAACAAATAACAGATGTTAACCACACTGCTTAATGTACTACTGGAAAGTGCTCAGATAATATCATATCAATATAAGACAGTACGGATCATATATACAGACAGTATAAGATCATATAAAGAAGATCTCCTTTTGAATTCATTGTCTGTTGAGAAAATAAGAAAGGACAGACTACATCCTGAAGAATGAGGAAGAGAAGGACCTCATTACATATTAGATCAGTGGTAACCAACCTGCTTCAAACCTGGATCAGAGTGGTACTCCTGGAAGTGAAGGGCTTAATTTCCAACATGCCTGCCAAAAAAAAATTGTCCCCCATTGTTTTAAAAGAGTGAATTTTAAATCAGGAAGGTTACCATAGGGAGTTGGTTTGCTTTGAGTGCATTCTTATAACCACAGAATTTAGAAGACATAGGCCCTGAACAAAAGTTTAGATCCCCAGTTCCTCTGAAGTGAGGTGTTTGTATCTGTCCTATCCTAATGGGAATGCTGTGGTTTAAAACTCTATAGGAGAAGGATTGAAAATCTCTATGGCTAGTAGGGACAGACAATCAAAAAGCCTGAGCCTGAATTGATTCAATCTTTGCAGGGTAGTCTACTTTGGCTAGGCTAAACTGGTTTGTAATTGTACAGACATTGCCTCTGGACTGAAGAAATGCAGGCATATGCCTGCAGTGGCTCAGGCTAGAAGCCGGGGGATGCTAGAACAGTTCTCCCTTCCCTTCTAGAGTGCTGAGCAAAGGGAGAGGGGGGCCAGGCCCTGGCAGGACACTCTGATTAGGGTGGGGTGTAAACCCCCACCCTGGCCTGCATCATCCTGGGCTTTTTCCCACTCACTGCTCAAGGGGAGGGAGTGTTGCCAGCCCCCAGAGCCTAGCTAGCACTCTGAGGCAAAGTGGGGTGTGGATTGCATGCATCTGTTGATAATACTGAGCTTTTCAATCTCCCTCTCCCTGCTTCTTCATACTGTCTGGAAATCTGATGGGTAAGGGAGCCAGCAGGGAGCTGATAACACAGCGTTTATCCGCCCATCGACAAAACAAAAGCTTCTCTATTAGTTCAAGTTCTTCTTAACCAGCTTTTTTCAAGGAAGGAATGAAGGGAAATTACCAGCTGACCTGCTGATTAGCTCAAAAAAACCCTAAGCAGACACTGTTTTGTCTGCCTGTCCCAGTGAAATTGGACATACACACACACACGCATGCACACACGCACACACACACACACAGACACCTCTCAGCATTAGCTAGCATACCACGGATCTAGGGTCCATGGGGCTGGGATCTGTGCTGTGGGAAATGGGTGGGTGGGAAGGGTGTGGTCCCTGCTTGAGCAGAAAACAGTGAGGTGGGGGAGGGCAGGGAGAAGCCAGGCAGATCCTGCTGTCCCTACAGTCTTTGCTGGAGCTCTGGCTAGGGAGCAGATGAGTGGGACCAGCCCTTTTTTCTGGAGTAGACAGCCCAGCCAAGGGTTGCAAAGCATTTGGGATGCTGGGGGACTCTGGTTTAACTTAAGCCAGGAAGGGGTCTGGGACAGACATTACATAAACCAGTTTGACCCAAATCAGTTATGTCTGATACTACATTTAATCGAGTTTATCTTAAACCAGTTTCAGCCATTTTGAAACTGGTTTATGTGCACTGAACTTATGTTCTGTTACAGGTTTAAACCAGTTTCTGATTACTTAAGCCAGTTTATGTGTATTGTCTGTTCCTAGCCTTTAGGAGAAGGACTGATAAAAAAGTCACCTCATTCAGGAATTTATGATTCTTGAATGCCTGCTTTTATCTTGCATGCTATTAGGGGTGTAATTTTCTGAAGCTTGAATGACCTCCAGATCAACTCTTTACTACTCTTTCAAAGACTTACATATAGACTCTATGTAAAGATAGCTTTTTCTGAAACCTACTGTTATTTCTCTTCCCCAATTTGCTAGTGCTATAACAGGCTTGTCCAAAATATGGCCTGTGGGCCGTCATGCAGCCCGCCAAGCCATTTTCTGTGGCCTGTGGTGCTGCGATGGGAAATGAAATTTCGTTCCCACCCCTTGTCCCTCTCCCAGCCCCTCAGCAGCTTCCTAATGGCTGCTGAAGGGCTGGGGAAGGGACAAGGTTCCCACATGCACTGCTTCATCTTGACGTTGTTGACATGGTGCATGTGGGAAAAGGAGTAGCCATGTGCCGCTCGGGAGGGGATGAGCCCAGCTGGAGCAGCAGGAGGCTCAGCTGCACTTAGGCAGGGGGAAAATGCAGCTGAGCCCCTGCCGCTCCAGCCGGGCTCATCCCCTCCCGAGAGGCACATGGCTCCGCTGCCACTTCTGCTGGCCAGTGCAGACCTAGCCTGCCTCCTCCTGTCCCCAGCACCATGTGGGGAAGCCATCGCTTCCTGGCCTGAGCAACTTGCCACTCACCACCTGCAGGCGAGAGGCAGCCCAGCTTGGCCTGGCCCCAAGTCACTGGCGGAGGTGGAGGCGAAGGTGGAGGAGGAGCAGTGTGGGCAGGTGCCTCCTCTCACTGGGCTGTCAGCATTGGCTGCACTGCATGGGGCAGCCCCGGGCTCGGGCAGAGCATGCGCTCACTGCACCCCGAGGTGCTGCTGGGCCCCAGCCCTGGCTCCAGCTCCCTCCAGCCTGGCGCGGCGATGAGGACCTGCAGAGGCAGCGCAGCGGCTGGGCTCGCCCTTGTCATCTGCCTCTGCTGCCTCATGCCTGGGTGGGGCACCGCAGGTAGGGCCAGGCCAGGCCAGGCCGGGCCGGAGCCAGGGTTGGGGCGGGAAGACGGCACCTCCCCTAGGGCCAGGCCGGTGACTGTGGTCTCACGGAACCTGTGTGAGTGTGTGTGTGGGGGGGTCCTTGCCTTTCACAGGGGAGGGAGGCTTTAAACTCAAAGCCTGGTCTTCCTTCCTGGGAGCCGGCTGTTCCCATGTCCCAGAAGCCGGGTGCTGCAGCATTACAAAGGAAGGCAAAAACCTCCACAGTCTGCTCTAATCTGATCAAGGGTAAATTCCTTCCTGACCCCAAATTTGCCAATCAATGGGATCCCGAGCAGAGGGGCAAGACCAGGGCTCAGCAGCATTTTTTGGGCAGTGCTAAAAACACCCACAGCCTTGACTTGTAAAATGTTGGCGTGCCAGTGGCAGACAGCGGGAGAGTCTGAGGGGCTCTATTTTTGTTGTAGCAGCACAGCCCTGGCCCTTCCCCTGAAGTCTGCCTTGAGGCACACAAGCCAAGCAAAATGGCTTTGTGTGCTACGCTCTGGCAGTCATGGAAGGGGTTGCCTACCTCTAGACATAACCCTCTAGCCATAAACCTCTGGATTTAGTCCCAGAAGGAGCATTGGCACACCCCAGTCAAAGTTCCTAGCCTCGGCTGTAGCCAACACCCAGTACCTCTGAGGAAGACTTAAAAACACCCTGGCACATATAGCAGAAAGGGGAAGGGTGGTGGTGGGGGCAACCAGCAAAGCCCAGAAGCATGAGAAGTCCCCATAGTAGAACGTGGGCATAGCTATGTCTAGATCAGGGGTAGGCAAAATATGAATTTTAAACCACATTTCCAGACCCATTTCGCTGTCACTTCCTGCAACTTCATTGGTGTCAAAGGTCACGTGACATCACTTCTTGATGCGATACTACTTCCTGTGAGGTCTCTGAATATGACTCATTGGCCCACTGGGTGATAAAAAAGTTTATGATCCAGCCCCACATTCAAAAAGGTTGGACATCCCTGTGCTATAACAATGGTGTGCTGTGACTGAAAGACATTTTACACATTATAAAGTAGATATTATACAGGATGTTCTGAAGCTGTTTTGTAAAATAGCTACGTCCCTTGCCCAAACAACTTAAGAAACCCCCAGAAACCCACAGCCCATTACTATACCCTGAGTGATACCAATATTTAAAACAAATATTAATGATTGACTTAATTCTCCTATCATGGCTATATAAAGTATAGAAACATCTCTTAATGAAAAGTTGACAGATTATTTATCATAGCATTGTACAGCTAAGGTGTTAGTAAGGCTAAATTTGACCCTGAGCTTGATTTGAGTGCACATCTGGAGTTGCCAAGGTTGTCAGGCTCTGTGATCACAGTAAATCAATATTGATAAAAATGCTTTCTAGTTACTTTTTGCCACCCTTTTTATGGAGACAAAATGTTTTCATATGCCGCAAATAGCATCAAGTTTGGAAAAAGTCCTTTTATATGAAAACCTATCAGTTCAGTTCAAAATGTTTTTCTCTTTTTCTTTTTGAGGCAATATCTAGATTGATAATCATACGGATTATCTTTATTAAGCCAGACAGCCATTTCAAAGAATGACAAAAAAGAAGAAAACAAAATTAGAAGGGGGTGAGGACTGAGCAGGGGATGTGACAAATAGGAGGTTGTTAATATGAAAATGAATGACTTAAAGATTCTGGAAATAGTACAATGTCCTGCCCTTACTTAATGTTAATAATTCTTAGTTCTTTCTATAACTACTCCTTGTATGATAGCCCTTTCTTCTAACAAAATGTCTTGTGTCTTCAGGCTGAAAAGTATAGCAGAACCTATTATGACCATTAATGCTTAGGCTTGTATATTTTTATGCCAACCCTAAATTTTGCGGCATGTAGAATTTTTAGTGGTCAAAATTTTCAGTCATTTGCATTTGGATCTGTATCTGCTACTGATTTTGCTGGAATCTGTATGTTTAGATCCCATAGCATTATACTTGTATAGGTCTGAGTTTCTTTAAACTAGAATTTTTGCAGGTTTAATATATGCACATAGTAATATGACCTAATTAAGATCAGAAATGGTGAACTGCCATCTAGAAAACTTGCAGCATATTGATCTCTCAGGAAAATCATACTCATTACCTACCAGAACAAAAGAGGCAGAGACCTTTCTATCAATATTTTTAGAATTAGTTCAGTGTCTCAGGGGTTCTAAAGCTGCCCTCTGTAATAACCTTTCCAAATATGATTTGGTTGCCTGTAGCATCGTGACATCAAAAAGAGCAGGCCACCACTAGAGTTTAATATGAAACTGAAGTTATATGATAAAGTATCTGTTCTCTGGAGATGCAGCTTTATTTACATTTAGACCTACCATCTACTGGTTCTCTGCAAATTCTAATCTGCTTGCAAGTTAAACTGCTCTTCAATGAAACAGTAGTCAGGAGCATTTAAAAAATATGAGCATATCAAAATTTTGTTGAAGGCACTTTGTACGGACTCTGGACTGTCTAGACAGAGATTTGACCAGTACTACACTGTATAAAAAGGTTATTTAGTTGGTATGGTAAAATCTCTGTCCTAAGTGATAGTTAGAATAACCAGGCTTTTAAAATCTGTGTTAAACTGCTGCAGCCATATTTTATTCCACATGTTATGCATCTAACCATCTAATCACTTCAGTGTGATTCTATCCTATCCTGCTCAAATCTTGAAGATCCATTAATGCCCCATTTGACCCTTAAAATGGAGTTTGTCTACACGTGCATTTCAGCACACTTAAATTTAACGTGCATTTGCATAACGTGCATTAAGTAAATTCTGACAGGTGTCTATGGGCATTTATACATATACATTTGGCTGCTCCAATGTGGTGGATTTCAGGTACATCAGAGCAGAGTCTGCTCCTCTTCTGAGCTGATTTGATCGGGTTTGTGCCACATGCATTTGTATAAAAGACAAAATGCACATCAGGGCTGAGAAAATAACAACAGTGAGCTTTTAAACTAAAACACCTTCGATGTGTTTTAGTTCAAAAGTACACCACTGCCATTTTCTTGGCGCTGATATGCATTTAGCCATATATACAAATGCATTTGCCACAACACCAGGTGCTTTTAAAAGTGTCTGGTGCTGTGATGCAAACATGAACAAATGCCTTACATGTGCAGGAACTTGGGACTAACTTTAGTCCCAGGTCAGACCAGACCTGCCATGTGCCCCTGTGGTCACTGAGGGAGCTCCAGCATTTGGTCATATAGCTGCCAGCACTTGGCAGCCATGCTGAAGCCAGAGACAGCTGCCAGGACTTGGCAGCCATCTTAAAAGCACACTTTCCGCACTGTGACCTCTGGGCAGATGCTTACTGTGTTGGAGGAGCAGCATGGCAGAGACACAGGTAGCATATGCCTGCCTTCCCAGCCATGGCTACCACAGCTCCTGGTCCTGATGCCCAGGGACAGGGTTCCCTGCTCCTCAGGGCTGCTACTGCCATCCTGCTCACCGGCAGCCGTTCCGAGTGCTTGGCCACCCTGCGCCACCTGATTCCCCCACCTGCTCTGGCTGTCTGTAGTTGAGTCCCATGGCCTTCCAGGGACTCCACCACTGCACAGCTGCTGCTGCGAGCCACGGACAGCGCTGCTGGGACTGCCAGCGGTCCCTCCAGCACCACTGCCTCTGGGCCCACGGCACCAACCAGGACTGGTGGCAGCACATCATGCTACAGAATAGGATGACAACCAGTGGTTCAATACTTTCTGGATGACACAGACTACCTTTGAAGATCTGTTGTGCCAGCTCTGGCCCCACCTGGAGGTGCACCCAGCCATCCCTGCCAACACCCGGCTGCCCCAACACCCACATAATCTCTACCCCCTGTTCAACCCCCAGCATCACTCCAGGACATGCATAAATTTGTAATGAAAACCTTTATTCCTCTCACAACCCCCAGCTCCATTACCCCCACCCCCTGTCAACCAACAGAGCCCCTTCCTCTTTCCCTTCCTTCCACCATGCTCCCCACCCACCAACAATAAAAAAACCTCTTTCCAAATGGAAAACTATGTACAACAATCTTAGTCACTGTCTAAGTCTCAAAGTGGGGGGAGAGGAGGGGTTGTCAAGGGGTAGGAGTGCCCAGGGTGTAGAGCCCAGCACCGTGGCAGTAGACAGTTCCCCCGTGAGTCAGGGGCCCGTGGTGAATGCCAGGGGTTCCTGTGGGTGGAAGTTGGTGGAGACCCTTCTCTGAAGCCCAGGCAAAGGTCTGCTATAGGGCAGCAGCTAGGACCCAGGGGCCCTGGGGGGTCAGGTGTGAGGGGACATTGATATGGCTACCTGCTGCTGGAGCAGCAATAGTATCCAGCTGCTCCTGGGGTGCAGTGTGTGGGGGACTGGTGCTTGGCCGGGGGCCCTCCCTGGGGAAGAGCTGGTATTGCTAGCAACTGGTGGTGACATGGTTGGCTGCTCCTCATGGTAGGGTGTGGGGCTGGACTGAGGACAAGGCAGCTGCTGGCCAGGGCTTCCTAAGCTGCCAGTGGATACAGCAGCCAGGGAGGAGGGTGAGGCAGAGTGCTGAAGGCCTGAGGTCCCCTTCTCCAGTGATGTGTCAGTGGAGGTGTCAGGGTAGGGTGCGGGTGGCTCCCAGGGCACCAAAATGCAGCTCCACATTAAGGGCAAGGTCTTTTAGGCATGACCCCATTGATTATTGAAATTGTTTATGGCCACCCACTGTGCCTGCCAGACCTTGACCTTCATGTGGAACTGCCATGCCATCTGGAAGTTGCCTCGCACATGCATCCTGCCTAATATGGCCTCATAAATGTGGGTGTTTGAGTGCCTGCCCCCCCCTTGAATTGCCTCAGCATGTAAGTGCTGCCCCAGAGTGCTATGAGATTACACACTTCCTCTCGGGCCCAGTTGGGGCCCGAGTGCTTCAGACAAGCAAGCACATATGGATGGGGCTGGGGCTCAATGGGGAGGAAGTGGTGGATGTGCTCCCCATGCCTGCTTTCTGGGCCCCATGCAGCTGTCCCTGCAATGCCAGCCCTGGATGGCTGCCAGCAGCACCCTGGACAGGCGCATGGCTAGGGACAAGGAGCCATGCAGTAGAGGCGCTTCACCATAGTACCTGCAAAGAGACAGATCTGGGGTGATGGACAGCAGGGAGCAAGTGCTGGTCCTGCTGCCATAAAGAGCAGGGTCAGCAGCCCTGAGAGGTATCTCAGGGTTGGGCAAGGAACACAGAAGGCTGCAGCCCTTTACATCACTCACCTGTGGCCAGGGATCAACTCTGGCCAGGGGACAGGACAAGCAGAGGTTGCCTGGGTCCCATCTGGGGGGGTCACACTGGGCCTGGTGGGCTCCTGCAGAGACCAGCAGTCCTGTCCAAGCTCCTGGTGAGCGTGCCCCAAGGCACAAAATGGCTGCAGGTTTTTATAGCCTGCAGCTAAGGGCTGCCAGAGAGCAGTCCAGCCTTGGGGGAGAAGAGGCAGCTATCCAGGATCTCTGGCTGGAAAGATGCAGCACTAAGGTAACTTCTGATGCGCTTCAGTGTATCTACATTTGCATTTATGTACTTTAACAAAACACACCTAAATTTAATACCTCCTTTTTCAGGTGTCAAATTTAGGCTCAGTTAGCCTACATTTGCTATTTGAGTCACAAAAATCAGTCAGGGGGAGGAAGGCCTACTTACCTTTCACATTCACTGTTTCCCAGGGATCCAAGCAGACTGGAAGAGAACTGCACTTAAGCACCTAAACTCTATTATTTATTTAATAGGTATGCAACAGGTTTACTTGCACATCTAATAGGTGGAATAGGCCCTAAGTTGCTAAGCATGTAACTTGAAAAAACTTTTTTTTTGTCTTTTTTTTACTTAAGCCCCTCCCCCCCGAGATGTTTTCTTCTCTTATGGGTACAACACAATTTAAATGGCAAATTAGGAGAAATTAAAATACATTGGAAAAACAGGCTATGATCAAAAGTTTTTTATTGTTCTGTAAGTCTTATATTCTTTATGTTACTTATCTAGAAAATGCAGTAATGGGGGCTGCCTTTACTAGCTGGAATAAGGTTGGAGTAGTGTTGTAGCTGTGATGGAAATGGCTGAGGCGGAAGGGTTTTGTGTGATATCTTTTAATAGACACCCTGTACTGTTGGAAGAGCTGTTGGACAAGCTTTCAAGCATCAAGTGTCCTTCCTCAGGCCTGCCTTTATAAGTTTGTGAATATTTTAACTTTCTAGGGAGTTCATCCTTCTGTTAGATTTCAAGATCAGTACAGAGAACCAGAAGAACGTTTTTATTTGAATTGCTGCTTGGCTTTTGAAAATATTGCTTAAACAAGACACATCATGTAAGAGCTATGAAAACTTTTTAAAGAGGCAATATTCAGCTATTTTGAACTTTCACTGCAAATGCTTCTCTTGATTTAGCTGGACATTTTGTGCAAATCTGAGCTAAACATTTTAGAAAACAACTTTTTTCAGCACTCCTGGGTTAGGATTTCTAAGTCTGATTCTATATGAAATCATGTACTTTTATATGATTTGACTTGAAGCTGTAGGAAATGCAGACATTCAGCCCCCAGACTCAACTCAAAGTATGGGCTACAGATCACATGAAACAGATATGTTTCACCATTGGTCTTGATGGACAAAAAGCAGAAGAATAGCTGACTTTTATTCTTGGTCTGCAGGAAGAAACTGGCAATAGTAGGCATTTCTCTTGTTGGCGTAGTAGCCATGCCAACAGTGGGAGGTGGTGAGGCCAGAACATGCTGATCTCTGCCAACTCCAAAGTTAAAAGGTTAATATATTGGGAAGCTGGAAACAGCTTTCCATCACAGCTGCTTTCAGTAGATCCTGGATGCACTTTAAGATTGAGACCTCATTGGAACAAAGAACTACAAAAATATCACTTTTCTTTCCTTGTATCAAGAAACTAGATCCACTTTACCTTTTCTTATAAAACCTCTGATGGGTTAGGGAAAGAACTATCATGCTTGTATCCTTTAAATTTCCATCCACAATCTGCTGTTAACATATCAAGTCTTGAAATGAGAAAGTCTTCTTACCCTGACCTTTTGCATTCTTCTAAACTCATTTAGTACAAAACTGTGACTGGGCATAGGATCCAGAGTGCAGAGTGATTTATGTCTGCATGAAAGGGAATTAGCTACTAGCTCTGCATAGATTGGGGTAAATTACCCCATTTACTTTTTAAACAAAGCCAGCTGCTTCAATTTGCACAACAAAAACAAAGCAAAACAAAAACAAAAGCAAAAACACAAATACAAAGCCCAACTGAAAAACACTCTGACAAAAAAGATTTTAAAATATATATCTTGCTTTCTACTCTTTTACCAACAGGAAGGGAAATAAAGCAAGGCAGGACAAAGTCTCTATGTGAGTTCTGCTCTGAAGGTTTTATAGTACTAAGCATTTAGGCTGTTTTTCCCCCCTCTTGTCTTTTGGGAATGCTACAGAATGGTTTAATCATTTGGCTTTGGTATCTGACTGCCTTGGGCAGCAGTAGCTTTTCTTATCGTTATGTCTCACTGTGTGTCACCTTTTCCAGACAGCTATAGGATTAGGATAAGAAAAATTGGTTCTTTATGCTGCAGATCTAACAAAGCCACAGACTTCTTGCAGCCCACCAAATGAATGCCTAGCATTTAAAATCAACCAGGATTAGATGAAACAGTTGATTATAAATGCTAGGCACTCATTTGAGAAGCTATGGAAAAATCTGCATATCTAAGGATTGTGCAGATTGTATAGGGGGAAATATTTTGATGGTACAAGTGAGCTCTGAAAACCTCCAGGTAAACAAATATATGCAAGTGTCTCTGCTGAATGAAAACACCTTCATGTTCAGGCATTCATATGGCAAGTGATGCTCAGAGATCTGAATGTGAGCAACAGACTCTTAGAGCTATGCTTGCACTGCCCAAAACAGTAGCACTCAGAAGTGAATAAAAATACAGGATAAGGCAAGGAATGCTGTGTTGGTTTGTGTGTTCACAAAGGTAGTGAAACCAAGGTCTCCAGGGACAGGGTGCTAAGGAACCTGAAGCAATTTACTGTTCTTTAGTTACATATTGAATTAAATTAGAACACTTCTATTACACAAACACCAATAGCCAAGACATCCCAGATGAGATGAGAGAAGTGTTAAAGCAAAGATTGATGCCTCTACACTGAACTTATTTGTTTTCCAGCTGATAGACTATAATGCCTTCTTGGTGGTGGTCATGGTATAATAGCCTAATATTGCTCTGATCCAAATGTAGGTGTGATTGGCTTGTGAGGACTGCTCTGACAGTCACCTGGTAGACAGATGTATCCCAGGTGAAATTTACAGCTCAGTTGAAGCTGCTATTCAGCAGGCTGAGCAGCCAAGTGTATCATTCCACTTGCACAAAGAAAACCAAACACAGATGATATTTTCATCCATTTTAAAGACCATAGATCACATTTTAAACTGCATGGGTCAAGTAGGGAGTTAATTTATTCTGTGGTAAAAATCGATTGATTATTGAAATATAGACCAAATGATTTGTGAAGTAAACAGGAATTTTAGCATAATAATACTGGTTCATATGGGCCAGAAATTAGTAAGTGCAGAAGTCTCAGCATTAACATGGGGTAGGGGACTAGCCTGCAGTGTGGCCAAGCCTGTCCACACCTTTAGGACTATCAGAATTCCACAGGCAATTGAACTTGTGCCCGTGGTGAAGAAATAGGATTTAAGATAAGGAGCCCACTCGGCACTGTACATAAGGCAGACAGGGAAAGAGAAGGAAGAGGAGTGGAGCCCCAGAAGTTTATCATGTGTACATCCCCCAAGCCTCTTGTCTGAGCAGGAGAGTGGAAGGCTGCATCAGCAAACAGACTGAATTAATCAGCCTGTGGAGGACTTCACTGCATTCTTTCTCCTGATTACCTGCCTATCTAGCCAGAGAAGAGGCAGCCACGGTGAGTTGGCCCTTGATGCACAATATAAAATTATTCCAAGAACCAAGAGGCTTCCAGTACAATGGTTAGCAAAGTTCTTCCTCCTGTAGACAATGCTTAAAATGATGGAACATCGCTCACATTTCATTTTGTCACTTATTTGAGAAACCAGGTCTTTGCTACCTTTGCGATCTATCAGGGTTCAAACAGTAATGCTACAGCACCAAGGAACCTTCCCTACAAAGAAAATGCTACCAGTGCTTGTGTTGAAAGAAATATCATTAATCTTTAAGGATTCTAGAAAGAAGAATAGTCCCAAAACCTACAGCCAAAGTACCTGTCCTGACACCCCGCCCCTGGCATAAGTCAGGGTGATCTTTCTACTGCCTGTTCTGCATGACAGACAATAATTTGGCTGACATGGAGAAGAATATTTTTCATGGTATATATCCTTAGTATGCCCAGCAGTGAAAGAACCTCCCTCCTCCTCTTTCCCTCCCTCCCAAAAACCTGGATGAAAAAAAAAATTACTTGAACTGGTATTAATAACTGAGCGGCAGTTTCTTCAGTTCACTGAAGACACTTTAGCCAGCAGCTAGAGACCCCATATGTAGATCTGCAGCATTATTTTTGCTTTCATTCAGCAGAGGGAAAAACTACTATTACCATATTTCCTCACTTATAACATGCACTCCAGTTTCGATCAGCTGAATTTTGGAGGAGCGGGACGTGTTGTATACAAGAAAACAAAGTAAAACCTGAAAAGTGCTTCAGAAATAAAGCCAAAAAGCCTTTAGCTGAAGATTTATGTAACACCTATATTGCTTCAAATATTTTGGGAAAAACACAGCTTATAAAGAGAGAGGATTCTCGGAAAGGCTGTGTCCTATGCATCATTCAAGGAAGTTATGTGGACAAGTTATATCTGACAGTTTATGAGCCTTGTTAGTATAATGCAATATCTGGGACTGTGCCAGCCAGGATGCTCCAGGGATGGCAAAATTAGACCTCAGCCTGTCGAAAGACATCAGAGACCCATTTAATACTAAATGTTTCAGCTGAGCCAGTCTCTTCTCCTGCTATCCACTAAATCAGTGATATTCAACCTGAAGCTCTTAAGCTGCATGTGGCTCTCAGCAACACTGCATGTAGCTCTTTTGTTGGGTTTGAGTGAGAGGCTGTTCATCATGCTGATGTAGCAGCTGCCCTCGAGGGAAAGCATGAGTGACTGGACCACAAGGAAGGCACTAGCCTTTATTTGTGGTGTTAGCAGACTAAAGTAAGTGAGCCCTATACAAGGTCCAGTGGTAAAGGCACAGCACTGACATTTAGAAGATTTGCACTCTGTTCCCTGTATTGCCACAGATTTCCTGCATGATCTTTGGCAGCACATTCAGGGCCAGACTGTGGTGACCGGCTCCTTTATAAGGGCACTGGAGAAGGGTGTGAAGGAAGCTTCATTGCCTTTGTCTACCAGGACAGCAGAACTGTTTCTGTCCAGCCTTTATGTGGGCACTAAATTATACAGAGATGGCAGAGGAAGGAGGAAAGACCATACATGTGTTTCACTGCACTCTGGCAACAAAACACATGCTGCACCCTTATTTTGCTGGCATATTTGCTGTACTATTCCTTTGCCCCCCTGAAGAACTTGCAACTTTTCAATGTACAATACTCCCAGGAGCTCTTACTATGGGAATATAGAACGACTGTTCTATACTGTAGGCTGCTATATAATGCTACAATTTTATTGCTTATTTTTCTTTACCTCATTTCTACCCTGCGTAAAATGGAGATAATACCTATCTTGCCAGGCTGTTGTGAGATTTCATTTATTAGACAAAGACAGCTGCTTGGGATTTTTGCTGGAAAGCGCTATAATAATTTCTTCTATCATAATATTACATTTTTTGCTTTTGATCAATTACTTTTGAGTACTAGGTGAACAGTAATAGTTTATTAGCGCTTTGTATTATAAAGTAACTCTGTTATGTGCATTTTTCCATATGACTCATTCTTTTACTATTCTCTAACACTGTTCAGTGCCAACAAAGCTTTTCAATAGATAAAAGTTTAGCACCATTAACTTGAACACTCAACATGGATCTTTCAAGAATGAAGGACAGGGTTATAACCTATTGATGGTTAAGGGAAAAATGTTTCTTACACATTTTGATGCCATGCATCAACATTTCAATGCCAAATTTGAGAAGTGTGACCTTATTTTGTCTGGTTCTGCTGCCTTGGCAGACTAAAAGGAAGAGAGGATAATTTGATTGGCGAGACGTAAGAAAATGCAATATGACACCATGCAATGAAGTCCAAGTCACATAGTCATCTTTGAAGACAGATGAGCTGTGCAGCTGCATGATAACATTAACCATTGAGCCAAAGCCAAGGCACAGCACAACTCATGGGATTTCCTTTTTGGCTTTTTATGTTTCTATGGAAAGTGGGTGAAAAAATCTATTAATATCCTTAAATTAGCCAGAGAAAAGTGACAAGAGTATAATAGTTTGGGGAACCATCGATTTTGAGGGAATTAATTCTTTCAGAAAGAGAAAGAAACACAATTGTTCCATTGTTACAGGTCAGCCTTGATCACATTTACAATCCTGGGGATGTTTTATTTTGAAAAACTCTCTGAAGGTTTAATTGAGACCCAGAAAGCCAGATATTTAGTTCTATTAAGATCCACTTATAGGAAGAATAATATCTATTAAGAATAGATATTATTCTACTATAAGTGTAATAATATATATTACTACTATAAGAATAGTATCTATTAGGAAGAAGTGGAAAAGAAAATTACCTGACAGCTGGTTGGAAAAAACTGGAATGGCACTTGGGTGAATAAAAAGAGTTCTGCCAAAGGGCACAAAGAGCACTGCCAAAGCAATGGGAAAGAGGCCATATGCATGGATGCCCAGATATTTTGGAGAGGAATACAAGATAGAGGGATAAGATCAGAGTGATTCAATATGATGCTCTGGGTCTTTCATGAATACTCCAAGTGAAATCATACTGTCTGATTTTGGCATCAGAAGTACACTGTTGTTTAAAAAGCCTGTAATTAATATTTATTAAGTACATGTTTATTAAACCTTAGGAAGCACCTTTTAATTATCAGATGGTATATAATTACATGTACAAAGAATGGCAACTTGACCTCTTTTTATAGAAACAAATTATCAGTCCTCTCTATTTTATCTAACTTGTGTGTGGCAGGAGGTTGGATGTTGATTAGTCACCTTGAATGACTGTGCAATTATTGTGCCAACAATGAGTGAGTCAGTAACATTCCCTGGATATAATCATCCTCATCTCCCGTATTATCATATATTAAAGGATCAACAAAATGAGCTGTGCTCATGTCCTGGGGTAATACCATCCTTGCCCTTCTTCACCCCATTCTATTAGTCATTCTCACAGTTGAGTCATATCTGGACTATAGCTTGCTCTATGGGGATGGAATCAAGCTTTTCCATGTGCTTTGTGAAGGCCTGAGTTTGCTATAAAATAGAATACAATAAAATTAATCCACCCTCCCCAACAACAATACTCTGATTTCTAAAATTCCCCATAAAGTTTCAGACATCTTGGACAGGGATGGTATAGTTTCCTTTTCCCAATATGACAATTGTAGATTATCCTTTCCTTTCCTTTACAAAACATAGAATTGTTATGGTACCTTCATCCTTTCATTACTTCTTCCCTGAATTCTTTTATTTTACACATCAGTTGCAAGGGGTGTGTTATTAGCTATGCAAGGAATTCTAGCTCCATCTCATACATATGAATTTAAGCAGAATAAAATAACACTGATTAGGAAAATCACTTGTATTATCTATACATATCTATACAAAACAAAAATCCAAATGGACAGTATTGTGGATCTGAGGCACAAAAATCTTGAATTTTGAAAGTATGGCACCATATATCTCCAGCAGTCATTTAGTATTAAACAGAGTCTGAAATAAACAAAAGCACCAGGAATAAAGGAATACCAATTTAAATTTTCCAAACCCTATATGTAGGGAAATCACAGGCAGACAAACCTTTCTGATGCACAGGTAGGGAAGAAAATCTCTGATAACCAGAACTGACAACCTCATCCTAAGAAAAGCATTGCTTTTTATGAGGATGGGCTATCTAATATCCCTTTCCAACTACTTTGTGATCTGTCTTCCTCGGTGGTAAGGTGAAAGATATGATAATTGAGAAATATATGCACGACCTGTCTATATGACTCACTCTTATAGGTCAGATAAAGTGACGCTGTCACTGTGATGGTCCAGAAATTATGCAAGAAGGAAGGATTTCTTAGGATGGTATCTTTTATTGGAACAACAATGTTTAGGGTAAAGTTAGACAAGCTTTCAAACGCAAGACATTCTTTGTCAGCTCTCTGATCACAGGAAGCCAGGCACAGCATCATGAAAAAACAGCAGAGGAGGGGGGGCTGAAAGAAATTTGTCAGATCAGATACTTGATGAAGAATGTCTTGCATTTACAAGTTTGTCTAACTTTATCACAACCACATAGTTGGTCCAATAAAAGAGATCACCCTAAGAAATCCTTGCCTCTCTTATAGGTCATACATTTTTCAGGTGTACATGTGGCATAACTCCAGGGATTACAGTGGAACGTCTCCAGGCTTATCCCAGCATAACAAGCAGAGCTAGGAACACCGAGTAAAATTTCTGAAAGTTAAAATGTGATTTGAGAGCCTAAGTCGATTTTCAAAAGGTGCTCAGGCACTGAAAAGCCTAATGCTCATTGATGTTAAGAAGCATTTATGATCCAAAGTCTGTAAGTATTTTTTTAAACCTGGGCTTCCACACTTTTGAAAATGTAACTTTTCATTAACAATGGCTGTCCCACTATAATTGTATAACTGTGCACTTCAGCAGACTTGAGGGCAGTGGATTTAAAGTGGTAGCTGAATATTACACCCATGAGGTAACCCAGGGAAGTCCTCATCTGAACATCATGTTTTGGATAACACTATATGATAAATTGGACAACACCCTGAAAATCTTAACTTCCAAAGGAAATGGTCATCTCTTAATAGCTCTATCCCCATTATACTTTTATTACTTTCTTAAATGCCACACATTTCATTGAGAAGCTTATTGTAATTCTGAAGATATTATTGATACATGCATTGATTCATTGATATGGCTTAGTCTAAGATTTGAAATGCAATGCCTGATCTTTGTCAAGGTTGTTCTTTTCACAGATGAACTACACTTTCATAAACTGATGGATGTGACCAGATTTCTGATCATATTTAGTGAAGCACAGAGCTAAATAATACCTTATCCTTTTGAATGTATTACAAAGTGTGCCTATTCCTGAATGCTTACAACAAAAACATACCCCAGGGCAAGAAATTACCCAATTGAAATAATGTAAATCTATAGCATGAATGCCAAAGCACACCAGACATAAAAGATAAATTGTACAGTATTACTAGGGCTGCACTTTCACTGCAGATTTAGAGTAGGTACCAGGATAACGGCTGCTGCAGCCAAGATGTGGTGATGCTTTGCCATCACAGCTGAAACAGTTCACTATGCCTCTGAATGTGAGATACGGATACAGAGAACCAGGAATGCTATAGAACAAACTTAACTTGAATAAAATATAAGCCAATGATTCTCAACAACAGTGCTGCTGCATAGTGTCAAAAACACTGTGACCTGTTGCAGTCTTTTTGAGGTCTCTGCAACAGAAGAATTAATCTATTTTTTGTCCATAGTTAAGAAACACGTGAAAGCTAACAGCTGGCATTTTCTGAGGGGTGCTTTGTGTCTGAAAAGGTAGGGAACTACTGATAGAAACAAAGCAAATACTGAGTTTGTAAGGCAGATCAAATTCAAGGCTACGACAAATGAAAGTTCAAGTATTTCAGAAAATGATTAGAAACAGCAAAATTTAGGTACAAAACCCAAAAGGTTCTAAAATAGTCCTTCCTTCCAACAAGAACAACAACAAAGGATAATATCGAGACTATGAGGGTAAACTAGACGTGCTCAGGACCATGTTTGAAGCCATTTAAACAAGGTAACAGCTGTTATGTTCAAATAGTTATATACTGACAAGTTGGGAATGATACAAATGTAGCAAAAAGACTCTAACCTTAACACTAGATGAAGCAGTGTTAAAGTTGGAGCAGTTTTGCTACATTTGTGTCATTCCACACATACAGATTAGAAGGTAACAGCTGCCACCCTTTGGAAACACCTTCAAAGGTATGTGTGTCTATTCTCAAAATATCCAGCTGTAGAAACTTTTCCTTGTGAGGTTTTCTCCAAATTCTTTCACCACAGAAAAGTAAAAAAAAAAGTCTGACAGGTTTTTCCTGCTGCAGTGATCTGCCCATCCCTATGAATGAAACTTGACAGAGCTTGCCAAAACACATGGTAACTGTGATATTTAGTTTTTTGCACAGCTGTGTACAGTCTCTTGCATCTAATCACCCCCTGTGCCCCTTTTTGGTATTTATTTCCATTAGTCATTTTTAGTTTTATCAAATCCCCTGCCCTTTAGTAGGCTCTCTGATTTTTTTTTATATATAATTCAGTATTACCAAATTCCCAGTGTTTACAAAATCAGCTCTCCCAAAAATCCCAATGCTCAAATTGGCTCAAAACTCAAGGCTTATTGCTTTTTTGGTGTGAAAATGTCATGACTACAGGGGCTGAGAGTTTAAATCTGAGAGTTGATAATACTGTATTTAGAGCTGGATTCATCTTGTTACTTTTGTAACAGAGCACTTCTATTGACTTCAGTGGAACTCAATTGTTCAAATACTAGAAGAACAAAAGGCTTCAATTAGCCCTTTTGATTCTTTTTCTTTAAGCTGCTCATCCTGTTTGTTTTGTTTTTCAGATTTATTTCTAATTTTTTGACCCTTTTGGCTGTCCCTGTACAGTCCTCTATATGGCTGACCTCCAATCATAGAAGTAGTCATTTAACTTCAGGTTCTGTCCATAATACACATTTGAAAATGAAAAAAAAAGTCTCAGCATATAAGCAATGTGAAAAGCTAAACTGACAGAAGGCACATCCTAGTTAGGATTTTCATTGCACTGAATACAATTTTGTAGTAAAGAGATAAACTTATGATGGTTTGTCTGTGCTCGCATATTATAACAACTGATCTATAATCACAGTGCTGCAGTTTGGAAAAGGTGTAAACTTATCATAGTAATAGACACTACTCTAGAATAGCATAAAAAGCCAGTCTCTCCAAAGCGGAATTTTTTTTTTTTTTTATGTAGTCAAGACCTTTTCTTTACCCTGACCAAAAATGGAGCAACTCTGCTACTTGTAACTTCAGGAAAATCTTTGATAAGAGTCTTTCAGGTTCTTTAATTGTGAACAGAATAGAAATGTTGCAGGGAATTTTATCTGGGTGCAGCCTGATTTAGTGCAGAGGAGGTTCTTCATAAACAGCTAGTGGATCAAGCCCTCAAAGGCTTGTTGCTGCTTGTTGCACTATAAAAAATGCATTTTAAAAAGCAGGTTTGTTAATGGCTTTTCAGGGACTCGAACAGGACCCTTAGGTATGAGATGATACAGGATTTGGCCTTGTGTGCTCAGATGTTATCATGAAGATCTTGCATTTTTTGTGCCCAAATACTTGATTTCATGCAGATATCTGTTTTTTTTAGGGCTGTCAAATGATCAAAAAAGTAATCATAATTAATTGTAAGATTAAAAAAAATAGTTGCAATTAATCACAATTTTCATTGCACAATTAAACAATAATAGAATCCCAATTTATTATAAATATTTTTGGATGTCCACACATACTTATGAACCCTAGACAGTCCCTGAGACCTAGCCCTCTAATCCCTTTGTCCCCCATACACTTACCTGCATTCAGATGCTGAGTCTGGCTGGTGTGTGTGTGTGTGTGTGTGCATGTGTATGTGCCTGTGGCCAGGCAGCAGTAAGGGGGGAGGTACTGCTTTTCCCCCAGCACACAGGCAAGAACACAGCAGTGCGTGGAGAGGGGCTGCTTTTCCCCCATCACCATCAATGATTAACGTGTGTTAAAAAAATTAATGCAAATTCAAATTGATGTGTGAATCATGGGCGTTAATCATGATTAATTGACAGCCCTAGTTTTTGTGCATTTACATGTATTTGATAGGCATGGACAAATCAGATGCCAATGTTTGAGTTGGATCCTGTGGCTCAGAAGATACTAATTTAGTAGTAATTTAAAACCCTTGGGTAGGAAACAGACCTTTTCAGGTGTTCAATTTATAGTAGCTAAATTGGGTGCGGGTCCTGGATATGACCATAAACTGCATCTGATGGGAGGGCTTGGTGGCAATGTGGTGGGACTACCTGTGGTGGGATAGATCCTATGAAATACCACAATGTTGCAACCTCCAGAGTAAGGCAAGTATAGGGCACTGTAGACCCTACCCCCCACTACCTTTTGGGTACTCCTTGGCTGGAGAAATGCTAAGGGACATCACCTTCATAGAGGTATTAGGCAGTCAGCAGCATCTCTAATCTGTTGCTTTCTGGCAGAAGCTAACAACCATCATGCAATGTTCCCTCTAAAGAATAGTGGTCAGTGAACGCACCGCTTCAATCTGTGAGCGCACCACTTCAGTCCTATCCCCTCCTTTCGATGCAGCGTGGGACACTTACCAAAGGTAAGCTCCTCACTCTTCACCCAGGGCAGGCAGCAGGGCCTGGGGGGCTGGGGCAGGCTCTACCAAGGGCCTGGGGCCTGGGATTGGGCTCTGCCAGCTCTGGGGAACTGCTCCGCTCCCCTGCATCACCTCAGGGAGTGAGGAGGCATGTGGCGTCAGGGCTGGGGAGTGGAGCACTTCCCCAGAGCTGGCAGAGACCATGGAGGAGTTCCCTGGAGCCAGCAGAGCCTCACTTAGGGCAGGCAGCAGCTCTTCCCCAAGGCTAGGCAAGGTTGGGACAGGGGATGAGGCTGGGGGCTGGTGCAGGCTCTGCTGGCTCTGGGGAAGTGCTCCACTCCCAAACTCTGATGCCACATGCCTCCTTGCTCCCTGAGGCGATGCGCGGGGAGCGGAGCGGAGCCCATGGCAGGCCCCTACCTCCACCTCATCTCAGGGAGGAGCTTACCTGCAGTACGTGTCCCATACCACAGCCCAGCTCTTCTCCTGGCGGGTGCATGGCCTTAAAAAGTTGGTGCATGACCAGACTTTTACTTGTGTGTGGCTGCACATGAATGCACCTTAGAGGGAGTCTTGCCATCAAGACACTGAATGTTTGGACTGCTCTGGCCTTTGGACTCTGTCCCAGTGATCTAAAGGGGGGATGGTAGGTCTAGGTCAGTCTCTACTCCTCCATACTCTTGCCTAGGCATACATGCTGAAGGTCTTGGTGTAATGGTTGTATGGACCTCTTGCATGTAGACCATGATCCAGACAGAGAATTGATGGTTGCCACGAATTGGGTGATGAGTAACTACTTTTTCTTACATCCACTGTGTCAGACAAGTTCCATCATAAATTGCACTCCATTGGTTTCTGTCTTATTCTGCATAGTGTATTTCTTCCATGACAACCTGATTTGTTTTTTTAATCCAGATTTTCTTCTTCCTATTTAATCTCCACAAAATGCTACACTGCTTCTTTTCCGTGGTGGAAGTATCTATTCCCAGATCTGCTATGGGATCTTTGCAAGCTCTGTCCTGACTGCATAGCCTTTGTTATAACAGCAAGAGATGTTGACTTTGCACCCAATACCTTCCTGACCTTTTTATGTCAGACAAAGTTATCCCAAAGTATTGCAACAATCTTTATAAATAGCAAATGATAAAACAAATTCAAATCCAAGTCATCTTTCTGTTCAGTTTGAACAGAAAAACAAAACAAAATTGTTCTTTGCAAGCTTTTGGGCACAAACACCCTCTTTTCAGTGTGCGCATGTCTGTACTATTCAACAGGGGGCCAATGTCTACTGTTTGTGTATCTTCATGTTCATTCTCAGACTGATATTACCAGATCTAGAAAACATACCAAGCCTGCTTAGCTTTGTGCTTGCTTTTGCTATCCTTGTAGTTCTCTCACATAAACACTCCCTGTTGCTTCTAATGGTGCTTTCTAGGGGCATTTTGACCTCTTTCAGCTCTGTATTACATCTATTTCCTGCATCCTTACTTTCACTGCCTTTGCCTTCTTTCTAGTAAATGCTGCCCCTTCTTCTTTGCTCTCTGCCATGTTCTGTAGGTTATATTTCCTGCTTGGAAATGTGCAATATCAACTACAAAATTCAAGTATTATAGATTCTGTTGTTATCTCTATTGTCTTCCTGTACTTCTTCAATCAACTACATTTGTCATTATCTAGTCCACGACGGTTCCAAAAAGCATACAATATTGACACACTTCTCTTATAATCTTTAACCAGTCCAAATATTAACCATTAACCTTAACACAATATTCATTTTGCTTGTAATAACTTGGAAAATGATGTTCCTGTATTTCTTAGCAGAATCATAACTTGTCAATATTTTCCAGGTGCATGGCTGGCTTGGCAAGTTGAATGCCTTTTCAAATCAATGTGTGAGTATATACTAATATACAGATAGTGGGCACTGTGTTTAATATGGGATTAGGGAAATAACAGTGTAAATACCAAGCTCTTTTATAAAGACAAATATCTTCCTTGGTACTACTGTCTTTGTTACCCAGGGGATGATGGTAATAAAAATTAAACCTTTGTTGCCTTAGCATGTACTGTGCCCAGCACTGTTCTAGATAGGAGCTTCAGTGATTTCTACCTCCTTAACTGTGAAGGTGAATGATGACTGTTTCAATTTCCCTTTTTTCCCTCATGAAAGTAAACGTAGCAACAGGACAACTGTAGGTATTCCAAAAACCTTTGCATTTTAATTTTGACCATTTTACAGTCAAATAGAAACCCTTAGAGGTATCATTTGGGAACAGCTAGAGAGATCGTTTGCAGTGGGGTTGTTTTAGTTTCTCTCAAATGTACTACTATATTTGATGCAACCTGCCTATTTTAACAATGAATAATTTATTTATTTAATTCATTTTTTGTTCATTATAATAATCTTATGGTATCTTTCATTCCATGTGAGTCCTGGGAAACAATAGCACTGTACTATGATAACAATGAGGTTCCTTAAATGACTAACACAATAATCAAGGGAACAAAGATGAACTGTAGAGTTTTTCCATGCCCCAAGTCATACACAAAATAAAAGTAAGTAAGAAGTTTAGGACTTGCACTCATTAGGATCAATCTTGATCTCTTGGTATCTTGAATGTAAACAAAGGATATATGTTGATATAAATGCAAGTGTTAAGAAATTTGGACCATATTTATAGGGGCAGGAGCTCCTTCCTAGGAAACAGTGATTCTGAAATGATGAGGATTCCTGGTGCATAAGAAATTGAACGTAAGCTTCCAGTGCAATGTTGGCCAAAAGGATTAATATGATCTTTGGATGTATAAAAGGGAAATTTTGAGTCTGAATAGGGAAGTTGTATTGCATCTATATTTGGCACTGCTGTGGATACTATTGTGTCAGTTTTCTTGTCCACACTTCAAGAGGGATATTGGAAATTCAGAAACAAAGAAGAATGGGTAAAGAAACTGGAATGGATGCCTTCTCATAAAGGACTCAAGGAGCACAGTCAGCTTAGCTTAACAAAGAGATGTCTTATCAGTGATTGGGTCACTGCCCATAAGTGCCTACATTGGGAACAAAGCTTTGATACTGGAGAGCTCTTCAGTTTATCAGACAAAATACAGTAAGATGCAATGACTGGTAGTTGAAGTCAGGCAAACAAAGATGAGAATTAAAGTGTAAATGATGATTTACCAGGGAACATGGTCGACTGGAACATTTAAAACGAGGATGATACATTTTCTAAAGCATATGCTGGAAGTCATATGAGAACTGATCAGGTGAGTTCTATAGCACAGGTCATGCAGAAGGTCAGACTATATAATCTTAATGGTCTCTTCTGGCTTTTATCATCTCTGAATCTATTCTCATAAGATGGATGCAATATTGATAAATCACACTTTCAGCATGTATCAATATTTGTCTGAGAAATGAGACTATCACATGTGAAAAACGAGGCACTTTCGTTTAATGAGGAAGAGTTTATGAACCTATGGCTGTAAAATTATGGCAGTTAAAGCCCCTGATTCACTCACATATCAGCTGAGCACCATATTCCCTGTGCCAGGCTAAACAGTGATTTTTTTTGCCTCAGAGTGTAAATTACCTTCATTCTGCAGTGAATGTTAGCTCAGTGCAAATTGCACTTCTGCTGTTATAACTGCTTCACCTAATGCATAGCTTATACTGATATCTATATTACTACTGAGTTTTACCCAGAGGCTTCTGGGTGAGTTGTACCAATGTATACCAGAATTTGGTCCTCAATTTGAAAGCAAGAATAAACAAGAGAGACCACTTGGAATTCAAAGTTTCTTTTCAAAAGACATTTGATATGAACACAAATAAAGAGAGAAAAAAGGAAGACACAAACAAGAATTGAAAAAAATAATCCTAGAATGTTCCCTTTGTAATAAAATGCAAAGTAATTGAGGGAATTCAAGAGAGGAAAAAAGACCAAAGGAACATTTCTCCCTTTCCTCCTGCCTTACTTTTCCTTCTGTTTATCAGTTTTGGTGGAAGTCATACATATTAGAAGACTACAATTGAAAGAGCTGAGCTTTGATATAATATACATAGAGGAAAAGCTTCCAGAATGAGAACTTTAATGCTCTGTGAGTGTGTCTACATAAGACATCTACTACACAGTTAGACTAATTAGCTGAGCAGCAAACATCTCATGTTTACACATGCATAACTATTAGGCTATAGTAAACTAGTTTATTCAGCAGCATGACAGTATTTGTAGATACTTGTAGAAATACTTGTAAAAAACTCCACAGCAGTGCACATGTAGACACTGCCTGGACTAGCTGGGGCATGAGGGTGCTTCAGTGTGGGCTTACCTGTTGGCTAACCTTGCACTGGAAGCTTCCCAGGCAGTCCCTCTGCAGCATGTGGAGCTGATCTCCACTGGTCTGGCTGACCCTGGGTCCCACTAATAACTGGAGCTCATCTGACCCAGGTCCATGTGCTGCACATGAATAAACTCTGGAGCTGATTGTTCCAGAGTCAATTGCTCTCAGGTGCATATTCAAACAGTGTGTCTAGGAGCAAAAATCTCTGAAGCAATAAGCCCTGGAGTTTATTCATGTGCAGTAATTGTGTATGTAGATGCATCGTGTGGGAAGCTACTTGAGAGAAATACAGCTCAGAACATCATGTAACTATCTAGTGAGGTATTTCTTTTAGAAACTGATGAGGCAAAAAGTCTGAAGGCTGAGGATGCACTTAGCTTGTACAGGGATGGAGAATTTGCTTACTATCAAGTATATGCATGAAGCACGTTACAAGAATAGTAAATTGTAAGGGTAGAAAATTGTATAAAGAACTCGATTATGGGTCTTAGGAACTAGAGCCATACTGAGGAGGTGGAGAAGCTGCCTGCCTCAACAGCAATGTCTGCAAACATTATGTCTCTGTAAGGTAAATTATATTCAAAGCAGCTATATAAAGACTGAGCAATGGAAAAGACAGCATGAGAATGCAGCTGCTTAAGATCTCTCAATCCCACAGAATGAGAGATGTATAGAGATCATGAGGTATTCCCAGAGGGCCCATTGATGTAAGTTTTTACTCATCTGGGATGCTACTTACTTTGCATGGGTAAATCCCCTGAAATTAATGAAGTACTAAACATAAACACAACACAGTGGGTGCATCTACATGTGTTATTAGTGTGAATGAATAAACTGCCACAGTTTAAAATGCTGGAATTTACTGCTCCTGGGTGCCACGTTTGAACATGCACTCAGGACTGCAGCATGTTGAGCTGGGTTGGAGCAGTCCCCCGCTTGGCAAGAGGTCTGAGGGTCAGCCTGAAGCTTGGGGCTTCTGTGAGCTGGCTCAACATACTGTGGAGGGGCTGGCTGGGACATGATGGTGCTATAGTGTGGGGCTAACTGGCAGGCAGCTCCAGCACTGAAGCAACCTCATGCTGTGACTAGCACCATCAGCATCTACACATGCATTGCTGTAGAGTAAGTAACTTTGCCGGAGGAACTTCTGTTTAGTAATTAGTTTACTGTATCCTAATAGCACCACACACATAGATGGTAGATCTAATTAGGCAGCTCTGCAGCAAACATCCTGTGTAGACACACCCAGTGATGTTGTAAGCAGAAGTAGCATTTCTCCTCAGAGAGAGCTTTTTTCTGGGATCCTTCAGATATACCAGTCCATTAGCCTGCTTTAAGTATCTTTGAAATATGTGAGCTAAAATGCAGTAACACCTTCTCCTGGGAAAATGATACGAACTGTAAGTTCTGTAAGTTCTTCTGTAAGTTAATCACAGCTCATTCAAGTTAGTTGCCAGTCATTCCTGGGACAAGCTGGTAAAACTGCATGACCTCCTTGGCCACCTACTGGCAAAGGAGCAGCCATATAGCTTGGAAGAGCCATGTGTGTAAGGACCTTCTTACATGGTAATTTTTGACAGTTCCTGGAACTCTTAACTCCTGGACTGTCCACACATTAACACTGTAAAGTGATCTAAAGCACTCATTATGCAGCTCAAAGTTATGCCACTCCAGGGCAGATTATTTCTGATCTTCACTACCCAGATCATTTCCATTAAGGTGTGGCCACTTCTCCCTCACAGATGTGCCACTCAAGATAAAGTCCTTCAGCATCCCAGGAAGCAGTGGGCTCTTCTCTGGCCACCCAGGGGGAACTGGAGGAAGCTGCCCCCTGCCTCTGCCTGCTTATAGGCATTGCTGTCCCCTACAAAGAGGAGCCAAATTCAATACTGTGGCTTGCTCCTTACCTCTCCTTCTAGGCAAAGAGCTCTAGCCCTGTGGCCCCAGCAGCACACTACTCCATGCATCCAATCCACACACAGCATGGCAAAAACTGGTGGTGGCCTGCTGCTGGTGAAGCCACTGATCCAGGTAGGATGGATGTGGGTGGATCCAGGCTGTGGGCATGGGGCTATGCCACTACTTCTATGGATGGAGGAGCTGACTGTGAGTGGACTCTGCTCCAAGCTGTGGACTGAAGTCAACTTGTTAGGTCCCTGGTGTGCCTTTGCCAGCCCCACTGCCTCTGCAAAGGTGTGCCTTTCACATCTCTTTTTGAAGAGATGGGAGCCCAGAAAAGGTTGGCTGTGCCTTAAGGAAATGATACTTCGGGCACAGAGGGAGATGATCTTGATGTGAGGAAAAAGAGGGAAAGAGGCCAGGAGGCTTCCTAGCTGACCAGAGAAATCTAGGGCAGCCTGCAGACTAAAAGGGGAACATATAAAAAGTGGAAACAGGGAGAGATTACCAAAGAGATATACCTCCTCTGCTCGCACTTGTAGGGAGGCAGTTAGACGGGCCAAAGCTACCATGGAGCTGAGGATGGCATCCCAAGTAAAGGATAAAAAAAATTGTTTTTTAGATATATAGGGAGTAAAAGGAAGGCCCAGGGTGGAATAGGACCTCTACTAAATGGGCAGAAGCAATTGGTGACGGACAGGGGGGACAAGGCTGAACTCCTCAATGAGT